>CM075859.1:86119577-86447077 GCA_037975125.1 Latrodectus hesperus | reverse complement strand
GTAAATTTTTGTATTATGTAGTTAAATGAGAATGCTTAAGTAAGTACTGAAAACATATCATTAAACCTTTAAAAAACTATTAATACATATTAACAATGAAAACTTATACATAACAGTATTGAACGAAATTCAGAAACCTAATTATTATGTTTTACTTTGATTTTGCAAGGTAAAAAACGAAAGTATTTGCTGCTTTCACGTTGAAAACGAATGAAGTGAGAATAAGAACACAAATTAGGGTATGATGTGACTTAGACAACAGTCAGTCGAAAGTAGAAACATCAGTCGTTATAAAACCAGGTCCAACGCGCATATTCATCACTCGTAACTCGTAAAGTAGAGAAAAGAGATGGACGTATCGAAGGAGCTTGTTCGGTGTTGTTTGCTTTATGACTTCACAAAGTGGATTTATCAGCTGCTGAATCAAGTTGTCGAATTTGTCAAGCGTTTTGGGATAGTGCTGAGATTGAACGTACGGCATGGCATTGATTTCACAAATTCAGGTCGGGAGAATTGTCCCTCTGTGATGAAGCTCGCAGTGAACGATTACAGGCTTTGGATGACGAAATCCTGCAGGTGGCCATTGAGGAGGACAGTAGACAGACATGCGGTGAACTTGCCAGACAATTTAACTTTTCCGTTGAAATGATCAAACTTCATGCTTACTGGTTTATCACAAGGATGTACTGTTCTTAGAAGATAAAGCGAGGTCGCATGCCTCGCGAGTGAGCCATATAGTGACATGGTTGGAAGAATTTGTGCCATCCTCCTTACTCACTGACCTAGTACCATCACATTTCCACCTCTTCTATCTCCTAGAAAAATCATCTTCATGGAAATTTCTTCACCAATATAGTAGACTTGTGTTAAGAACTCACCGACTTCTTTGTGCTCAAAACTCTTGAGTTTTACCGCAAGGTGATTGCTACTGGAGGGACTTTGGCAGAAGGTGCTAGATGCAGATGGTGATTACTTCAAGGACTAATAATAGGCTACACTTTCTGTAGGTCATGTTCTTTTGGGTAATTAAAAACTTCAAGAATTTTCTTGTTCATACCTTGTATAATAACACATGGTAGCTTATTTTTCCTGTCTATGACTATAACATTGAAATGTATACAGTAAAGTTTCAAATACAAATTTTCATATAATAAAATAATTTTCAAATAATTTTATAATCTTAAATCAAATGTAATTAGATTAAAACTACCATTTTCAAAGCTATGTAACAAATATTTCATATAGAAAATATAATTCTTAATATTTATAAAATTTTTAACAGAGCTTTAATTTGTTTAATGAAAGATTAATGAAATTAAAATTATGTTTTTCTTAAAAATATTCTAAAATTCTTAATAGGAACACGATTTTCAAAATTGATTAGAATTTTAGTAATGAAGTCAAATCCTTTTTAGCTTTTATCATGTTTTTTTGTTCACTACAGTAAAAAATATTCCAAGATTCCCTAAATACTTATTACCTATTTGACTTAATGTATTGAAAAATGGGTGTTAAAAAAATACTTCACAAAACTTGAAGTAAAATCTGTTATTTACTAAAATGTTCAATGATTTTTATAATTTCTGAATATTCAACAATTTTTAAATTAGTTATTTTATAGATTAAAATTATTAACTGACCAGAATATTGATGTATTCAACAATTTCACAAATAATGTTTATAAAATACCAAGTAAAGTGGTAAACTTCAGACGCGCATATAAAATATTTTGTTAGTTGCATTCCTCATAAATTTATACTAAAACGTCAAGTCAGAAATGTCAGATCTCAAAATATTTACTGAAAATAATTGAAACGCAGATTCTGAATTCAAAAATATTCAACATTCTAAAATATTTTCTGGTGTCTGTATCTGCCTAAATTTTAGAACTTGTGATAACACTGCATTGCAAGTTTTTGGTTAAATAATTTTAAAACAGGTATCCAACTAACTTCAAATCGGACTTTTTGTATTAAAGTTAAAAAATGCAATATATATATATATATATATATATATATATATATATATATATATATATATGTGTGTGTGTGTGTGTGTGTGTGTGTGTGTGTCTTATGAAGATAGATAAAATGTTTTCATGCTTATTGATTTTATAATAAAATTCATTTTTAGTTTCATTGAAATAACTTCTTAACAAATTTTTCAAAATTTAAACCAAGCAAACTTTATAGCAAAATATATATGTATATTCTGTGGCATTTATAATAAAATTTTGTTTTGTGTTCACCATAATAGTCCATAAATATATATCTCTCTTTCTGAAATTTCAAAAAATAGTTTAACTGCTCCTTTAATACATAATGATTACAAATATATATCAAAAGTATTCAAGAAATTTATTTATCCTAATTTGTCTATAATTTGTTTGTTAATGCTTATGCTTATATTGTTTAGCATAGAAAATTAAACTGAACACCCAATTTGTGTTTTTATAGCTTGTTTGAAAATTTTAACATGCTATTCTAACTTAATATTGATGCATAAAAATAATCTATTACATAATGAAATTTTTATACTAATTTATAAATAACTAAAAAAAGTTTGTTATCAAATGTACTTTAAAAACCATTATAATTACTAAAAACAAAGAATTGATTTATCGCTGTGAATTAAATTGTTTAAAAAAACTATACAATAAATATATAAAAAATGTTCTTATATACATTTTGACAAGTGTAACACGATAAATAGCTTCAAGAAATAAAGAATTCAAATTTATACTTTCTGCAAAAGCAATTCTAAATTATTATATATATATAATATATATATATATATATATATATATATATATATATATATATATATATATATATATATATATATATATATATATATATATATAACTCTTTTTTCTATTTAATTTGCAACTTTAAGTCATTTATTGTTACTCCCCTAAAGAGGCTTGTTTAAAAGAAGCTTTCTAAAGAGGGAATTATTTAAGTTCGGTTGAATATTGTAAAAATGAAAAAGTGAAATTTCACTTCCTGACTGGATGCCACTTGATTTTTCAAGAGTGTATATTTAGCTGATTGAATAAGTATTTATGATCATTTTTAACCCAGAAAAATAAATTTTACTAGTGATAACACTTTTAATGTTTGATAATTCATATACAGTGCCGCCCACTTAAACAACAAAAACTGGACTTAATGCTTTAATTTTGATATTGTAATCTACTTGTAAAGTTTTACTTTAAATTTATTACAAATTCAGCTCATCGGTAACCTTTCCTATAACTAACAGATATAGGAATCCTAATGGGATAAAATGGAAATGGATTCCTCCAATCATCGATGATAATGATTTCGGACATAATCTTAGATCATCATTGATACATGATTTCCAACTCAGTGCGATTTGAATACACATAAAGGAGCATCAAAATAAAGTGATAGAAATACATGTAATAGCGCATCAAAGTGTAATAGTGAGGTAACAAGATAGAAAGTGGTATAATCTTTGCGCATTTCAAAACTATAGCAATTACATTTAGCTACATATGGTTAAATTAATTGCTTTCAAAATTTCCAACCAAAGATTTAAAAATGTTCTTTGATAAATTTATGAGTAATATAAGAAAAAAAATTCATTAAATATAATTGTACAGTTTTTAACGTGATTAATTATGTCAGTGAGAGTAATAAAATCAAGTCTTTACTTCTGACTTTATTAATAATGAATCTTATTTACAAGACTCTCTTATACAGAGGGTATTAACACATTTTTAGAACGATTTTGGAGCCGTTTAATTAATGTTTAAAATCTTAAGATTTTATTTTTTAAATGTCCGATCTGATAGCCTTTATTCTAGACTATACGTCTGCATCGTGATTTCCATGATATAAGAGCTTTTCGTAAAATTTCCAGGGGTATTGCTTTCCATTCCTCTTCTACTACTTTCCACAGTCCATCTATCATGGTGCATTTGCGTTTAGAAAGAGATCTTTTTAACAGACCAAAGGCACAATAGTCCATAGTTGAAACGTCAGGGGACTTCACAGGAATATGTTGAAAAGGTATATATGCAATACCTGTGTTAGTCTTCATTTTTTCAAGGAATGCAGTGGTAGTTTTCGAAGTATGACTTGCAGCTTTGTCTTGATGAAGTTTCACTCTTTAAAAGTTATTGGAATAAAGAAGTGGAATTTTTTCATTAAATATTGGATGTGAAACCTTCTCCTGATAGTTTGATGAGTTGATATTAACATTTTTTCCATTCTTCTTTTTTTAATTTCCCATTGTAGAAGAAACCTGCAACAATCATAAACTCCTTACTGAAACTTTCTTTACATTGACGGAACCAGGTTTGTACATATTTCTCCTCGTTTTCTATAGTACATAGACCTTTTTTGTTGCAGTTATTTAGGTAAACCCATGCTTAATCAAAGGTCACAATGTATTTCCATTTATCTCCTGCTAAATGGTTTTCATACAGGATTCTACAAAATGTTTTGCATTGAGCCACATGCCTCAGCAAAAGCTGGTGAACATTATGTTTTTTAGCTTTTTCAAGTTGTAAATCTTGGTTTATTATTTTATTTATTATTGCTACAGATGTATCTAAAGACTTTGCAATTGATTTCAGTGTTGGCGGATTTTCTCTTGTTACCAGGGATTTCACTTTAGAAACATTTGAAACAGTGCGTACTTTTTTTCGGATATTCATTTGGAGTCTTCTTTCTATGTAGAAAAAATGACTGACGGTTTTTATCTGTTCCATTAATAATGTTGTTTATTTTCCACTTAGAAATTTTATTATAATACATTTCACAACGTTTTTGAATTCTGGAATAAGAATATTTCTCTGCGGAAAGCGCAAAAACATATACTTCAATCCACAGCTTGTTTACAAGCGACATTTTGAAAGAAGAATGAATTTAAAAGTAGCAGATGATATTTCTCATTTCAAATAATAAGCTGTTGCCAAAAATTTTTTATTCTAAAGCATTTACTTTTTTTAAATTCTTTTTCGAAATCGTTCTAAAAATGTGTTAATACCCTCTGTATTTCTCATCTATTCATAAGAAAACTTGATTGGAGTAAAAATTTTATAGATTTATAAAAGATTATATTTTATGTAGTAAAATTTGAATAATAATTTTAAAAAATAGAGTTTTATTAATATAATTTTTCAATAATGATGTAAATTTTTCGAAATTTGTAAATAACATGTAAGTTAATCTAGCGGAAATAGAGTACAATAATTAAGCATTTTATTATCTTAGATTAATTACTGATATATATTCGATAATAGTGTTATCTCCTTGCCTCTAGTTTTCCAGAAAAATGTGGCATACTGGGAATCACTTGATGCTTCTTATTTGGATGATGTGCTTATTCCTCTTCATATCCTAGAAAAGTAGGCAAAACCCATTCGAACATTATACTAAGGGTTTTCTTATGCATCTCGCATCATTTTTAAAATGCATGGCTTGCACCTTCCCTTTTTTCCTCAACCCTCCCATTTTAAGATATGAGAAATAGGTGTATGGGATACAAGAGGAAAATGACGAAGAAGGGGGATGATGCAGAAACAAAACCACCTGAAAAAATCTTCGGTAACTTCTAAACTCACTCTGCGGTCTAATGATTCTTGCAAAGGTAAGAGATCTACTTTTCCATATTCCTTGAATTCAAACGATATATCTATCTGCCTATACGAGCTTTCTGGAAAGCTAGCAAGCAGAAAAAATATAAAGGTAAGAAAAAATAGTAGAAGACCACTAGATTTATGGGCCGAAAGCGAGCCTTATGAAAAAGGAACTATTTTCTTTCTTTTTTTTCTCTCCTTTTCTCTCTTCTCTAAAAAACTTTCACCTCTTACTGAAGCCTTCCTATGATTTTCTTTCTACTCTTAAAAGAAGATAAGTTTTAAGCTTAAAAGAAAGAATCCAAGATGGCGAGAATGAGAATATGGAAAAGTTTTGACCAGGACAGAAGAAATGTCCTCTTTTCCTTCCAACTAAAGAAAAAATAAAAATAAATAAATAAATAGCCCACACAGACAACACCCTGAAAGAAGTAAAGCGAGAAAAAGTCGAAAAAAAGGAAACAGCCGGGAAAAGAGTGTACAGGAAAAAATTGGGACATAGCTTGGCTTTCAAAGCAGACTGATTAAAGCCTGAAGGTCCAAGAAGCTAGCGATAAGCCCTAGTCACAGTGGATCGATTTTTACCATTAGAGAAAGTGGAGGCTCTTGTTCCATAGATTTCTTAGCTACTAGGTTGAGTATACTGATTCATTCAAAGCCCCTTTGCAGTTGATAAAGGCCGAGACCACAGGTAACATCCCTATCCTGAGCTCAACCCTAAGGCTCTTCCCTTCTATATACCCATGAGTGTTGATGGTAAATTACACTTTGAAAATACTTGTCTTGGCTGAATATTGAAATAGTCGGTAATATGTATATAAACCATATTTTATTGAATTCATTAGATCAAAGAGGAAACAAACCAAAATTCATTCTTATTTAGTTTGATCAGATTAAAATCAATGATGTACGTCTCTTCACATTTATTAATCCAAGTTTTAGTGTTGTTTCAATTGTTTTGTATAAAAGTTTTGTTTCAATTGTACATTAATTGATATTATTTCAACTGAATGAAAATTTGCATCCACAATATAAAAATTTCATTTTAAAATTAAAAACCGTGGTATTATAAGAAATTAAAAATTAGTATTTTTATGCAATTAAAAAAAAAGACATTCGAGTGATAATTTAAGACAAATTTAAAAAATATTGTTTTAATGGAATAAAAGTAATTCTAAGCCCTTGAAAAGAAGTTTAAGTTAATGAAAACAGGTTTTCCCAAAATTTGAAAACAATTGAAAAGTAGCTAATTATATACTTAAATTTGAAGTTTAGGAATTGTTTCAAATCTGATGGAAAACTTAGTTCATTTCTTAAGTTTTGAAAACAAAAATCATAAAATTGGAAATTGCCAAATAATAAAATTTAAAAATGTTACAAATTTTATATATAAATTCAATAGCAAATATTATATTCAGCATGATTAGTGAAAGAGTATATTTATGTTCAACAGAGAGGTTAAGAGAATTAAAAATATATCATTAATCAAAAAATCGCACTTAAATCTAAAAAAAATTAAAAAATATCAAAAGCATTATATGCAGATCAAATACAGATAGTGATACCTGCGGCATTATCAACCGTGTGTGGTTAAGTCAAAGATTAAACAAGTTTGCCAGTATCTTAAAAATAATGCATTTATCATGACATTTCTATGTTCCTACGAAATTAAAGTCAAAAGGAAATAGGATACAAACTGTATATTTTGGTCATGCATTTAAAATTGATACATGATAAGTATTTGTGAATACTAAAGTGTGTGGCTCATAAGAACCACAACAGATTCCAGACACAGCAATTTTCCTCTTGCAACGTCGATTACGATGCTTCTCATGACTTTGCAGATTAATATGCCAACAGTGTCCATTGATGTACTGACGCACAGAAACCATGGATAATCCTATTCAACAAAATAATCAGACTATCTTGGTGTACACTACACCTGAACTAAATTATTATGAGAGCACTAATCGCTGTTCTTGTTGGATGGATAAGTTGTGATATATTTTATCCTTAGTACATAGAATGTAACTCTCTAGAATGACAATGAGCTATGGCATTTCTAAGTCTCTCAAACAGTGATATCACATTGATACTCCATGTCCAATCTGTCCCGCTTAGAATCCCAAGTTATGCGCAATAGAACATTTGCAAGATAAGTTAGAACAATGAACGGAACAAGGAACCATGTACCCTAATTTTACTGCTAAATTGGCAACATTCTTGCAGCAGGAATGCACACAAATATTAATAATTATGAGTAAATACCTTGTTGAAAATGTGCCGTAAATGGTTATTGCAATTAAAGCATATGTAAAGAACCATCATTCAATTAAAAAATGTCTATTCTTTTTTAATACCATCATATCATGCTGTCCAATCATTAGTGTATGAATGTATACATAAATACATATATTTATAGTGTGGTCGTTAGAGTGAAAGAGAAAAACACGCGAAATTTAATATCAACATTCACCAGTATTAATAATTACAGGTTTCCAAAATTCTGCGGTTAAGGTTAAGAAGCTAAGTCGAGATCTACAGAAAGGCGAATTTGCTCTTTTATTTCACTGCAACCGAAGTTACGTTGACATGCATTCATTTTATTTTGGGATGTTGTTTTCCAAATTTATTCAAGGTTTGATGGTCTGCACAACATTTTCTAAAATTTTATTGTCTTATAAAATGTTTTTTGAATGGATACTTTCAGGAATATGTATTTTTTTAAAATAATATTATGCAGTAATTGCGAATATACAAAAGTTATTTATTTTTCTTAAGAAAAGTACATATTTTCTGAAGTAACTTCGGTTTAAGTAATGTGTGCAACATACCTTTAGATAAATGACTATTTGAATTGTTAAAATTAATGATAAAGAGAATTTAATTACACTTTTTAAACAAGGGGGAAAATATTAAATATTCTGCATGATATTTAAAAAATCACTCAAATAGGCAAATGATGAGAATCACGAATGTTTAAATATCTGTCAATTAAATACAAAAATATTATATATATTACGTTGTATTACAGATAAAAAAATGCTATCAATGTCAAAAATACCTGAGAAAGGTATTGTGGAGAAACCAGTATCTAGCTCTCAGTTAAACTAAAAAAAAATTAAGTTGATCAAACGTACCTATATACAGTCACACTGAGATAAGAATATATGTTAGTAATTGTGTATCAAAATGCCTTAACTATTAGGAATAATAAATGAATGTTTGATTATTGTTTCAGAGAGCTTTTTTAAGAAAATTCAAATGTTCGGGTACTGGATCCATTTAATTTTAAAATTATTTAAAAATGCAACAATCTCGAGAGCTCCAAATCTGTATAAAAAAGAGAGAAGGTTGTAAAAGAATGAAAACCCCACTACTAAGTTTTTTATTGGCTAACTTTAAAATTAAAATTCTAGTGATTAACCTTGTAACAAGAATTTTAAAAAATGGTAAATTTGAAGGGGCAATCCGCGAATATTTTTTTAACGTATAAGTTAGAGGTAAAGGGATGCTTTCTGAATTACGATAACAGTTGCATTAAAATTAACATCTTTCAATTTTACCACTTATTTAAATTTGCTGAAGTTAGCATGTCAGTGAAAGCTCCACTAGAAAATGGCAAACCCCTCTCGTCACTGTAATTGATCTTTTTCTCTTATCACTAGGGGCGACAAAATTATGTCAGCTTTGTAATGTTTCATCAATCTCAAAATACCTCGAAGAATATTTAAGTATCCAAAATGTTAAATATTCACCTTTTGTGCTTGGTGAATGTCGACATTAGCCATTGTGAGTCAGAAAAAAGGATATTTAGAAAATATTTCTAACATACACAAACGACTTGGTACATGTCAGCATTTTCCAAATTTCAATCTTTCGCAGTAATACCTACACATATAGCAGAAATATTATAAATTAAATAAGTTTCATATTTTTTTGACTAGATTACATCTTAAAAGAAAACTCTATTAAGTTAATTACTCCACATGAATGAAAAAATAAATAATGAATGTTCATAACTGAATAAAAAATCCTCATATAAATTCTATTTTTTATAGCTGAGTTAAAAGCCCTATAAAAAAACAACAAATATTTAACTATTCTTTAAAATAACCTTGAAGAAAAAATAGGACATGATATGGGGAAAAGAAAAATAAATAAGGATGAAGAATTTGTGATATGACAAAATAGTTTGTACAATTTTGTTTTCGAGACCAGCATGTTTGAGTAACACTGCCATTTCCTTTTTCATTTCTTTTGTGGAGGTGAGTCGCTCACCTTAACCAGAAGTGGTGCTGCTTCCTCCTCGCCTCAGGTTAAGATACAAATGACAAAAGCAGGTGACTCCTGACTGGAGAGACCCAACAAAAAATACTGACTTGTAAACAGAAACTATGTCACCTCGATGTGTCTGAAGTGTGTTTATTATCATGAAATCTTTTTCCTCTTGATAGAAGCATTTTGTAAGCTCCTTACATGGCTGACAAATTTACATAATATTTGTCTGCGAATATCCCGTACAAGTATTTTACAACTTATTCATTCTTCTCAGTCTTGTACAAGTATTTACTCACTTTTTTAAAATTTTTATTGTATGTTTATTACAGGAGGAACTCTCTTTTTCAGAAGTGTATACCCATATATATATATATATATATATATATATATATATATATATATATATATATATATATATATATATATATATATATATATATATATATATATATATATATATATATATATATATATATATATATATATATATAGATAGATAGATAGATAGATAGATAGATAGATAGATAGATAGATAGATAGATAGATAGATAGATAGATAGATAGATAGATGTAGATATATATGAACTAGCAGAGCTGACCATCTCCCTCCTGATGAAGAAGGTCGCTATGAACTATTTCTATTCTTTGTATTACATTTTTTTTTGTTTTATTCTTCTCAGTGATTTTTCTAGTTATGTCTTACTTGTTTTGTTGTTCATGTTCTATCTTATTTTATTTATACTGGCACAGTTTGTTAGATTGTCAATAGTATATATTTTTTGGTTTTTTTTTTTTCATATGCTGTATTCCATTTTGCATATTTGCTTTATATATATATATATATATATATATATATATATATATATATATATATATATATATATATATATATATATATATATATATATATATATATATATATATATTATAATTATTTAATAAATCAATTTAAATAAATGAAATATAATTGCTTCAAAATTTTTATAATTTTAATTTTTACTGTGAAATAAGTGCTTTCTTAAAATTGTTGTTTCTATTTGTTGAACAATACCATATTATTTTAAGAAATATACCCTGCTTCTAACGTAATTTACTAAAAATATGTTTTTATATTGCTTTTATAGAGTAATTTATCACTACGCAAGTTCTAAGTAATTTTCTACTTTAACAATTTCATTAAAATTTTTAACCACTTTTAGATTCAATGTATTTTTCCTTTCCAAAAAGTTGATGGTGTAATTATTTGAATTTTATATTTTTGATTGAAAATTTAACTATAAATTAATATAATTAATAAACCTATAATAAATATAAGCAAACAAATTAATGAATATAAATTAGGAAACATAAAAGAAAATTCTAAAAATTGACCAATTCAACAATAGAATTTCAGTAATATAAGAAAAAGGCAAGTGGCAATATTTTCCTAAGTATCCTACTATATATAAGGAGACTAATTAACTCAATATATTTCAAATGTAAAACACAATCAACCTAAATGGCAAAACATTTTGAAGAGGAAGTTCGGTGAAGTATGATCTGATGTTAAATGAATTAGTAATAAAGTATGATATTAAATA
This sequence comes from Latrodectus hesperus, assembly GCA_037975125.1. Taxonomy (NCBI): domain Eukaryota; kingdom Metazoa; phylum Arthropoda; class Arachnida; order Araneae; family Theridiidae; genus Latrodectus; species Latrodectus hesperus. The sequence goes on along the minus strand of CM075859.1, from coordinate 86,435,605 downwards.
AAGTACAAAAATTCAAAATAACAAATTTTGCTATGTAGCTGCATTATCAAATACAGAAACAACTATAAATGCAGAAATATTTTCTCAGCTATATCAATAATTACTTTTATACGAAGTAAATAAAATTGTATGATACGCTTAAATAAAATTTAACCTGTTCCACTTTCTTTTCTTAAAATATTATAGTGCAAGATAATTGAAATGGTTTCTTTCCCTCTGAGAAAAGTCTACTATAAATCGAAAAAAAGAAGAATTCATAAAAACCTAAAATTCAACTTATTTTCATTAACTATAATTTCAGAAGATAAATAAATCCCCTTTTCATTTCTCGCCACTGTAAATAAAAAGATTGTTTTCCAATTCCTTATTCCACCATTAAAATGCCTCGCAATTTTCCCGATCGGAGAGATATTCTTTCCTCCTGTTTACTGCCTTATATGTCCTGTTTTGCACAGAATGTTTTTATATTGTATGGGGAAAAACACTCCTCTCCTTAAAAGAAAATATCAAAAATCCAGGAGTATTTACCGCGATATCATGGGAAGATTTGAACCCTTTATATGCATTTACATAACGGTATCGGAGAACACGGATAGAAATAAAAGCTTCTATAGATTCGAGAAAGTGTTTTTCCTTTATTTTTCTTAAATAAGAACAGAAAAGCGTCTTGAATTTAAGAAATAAAAAGGAAGAAAACTATATAAGTTGGGATGTAATTTAAATGTTCAACGTTAAAGTACTTTTTTCCCTCTTGGGAAGTGACTAAGTTATTACATTTGGCACAGAGCCAAAAAAAAAGAAAGAAAAGAATGCAAGGGGTAAAAAGGGAGCAAATGAAACCCCTTGATGCATGGGCGATGGACAATGAAGTGTATTTTTTATGTATATTTTTCTCGTCATACATTTCATTTATCTTACTTTTAAGATAATCAGTTTGGATTTCGTATATGCAAAGACCCCTTCTAGGAAAGAGGAAAATGGGGAAGGGAGAAAATTTTGTTTTATTTGTGATTTTGTGGTGTGATTGAAAAATGAAACTTTCACATTTTAAGAAGAAAAGTATATACATTTTGAAATCAAAAGATTTATGGAAACCGAATGTTTCATTTAAGTTTCCGAAACCGTCGATAAATAAGAGAAAAAAGAACTGGTAGAAACAGTAAATGTGAACTCAATATATTGTATCCATAACATTTCTTTCATTTTATTGATTTTGAAAATCAAAGCCTTGATTTTTATAATATAAAAGGTTTGAATTCAAATCATATATCATTGCTTCTAGAGTGTATATCTGCATTCTTCATTGCTTCCCTGAAAAAAACATACATAACCATATTTTATATCGAAATTTACTCAGAATGTTTTGTACATAAGCTTTCCTGCATATAAACAATTTAAGGAATGTTTTGATTTACAGTAATAAAGAATAGATAATTTAATCATCATTATATGAAACAGTTATTAATGCTGTTTTGAATAAAATTATCTATTAAATATTTTGGTTTTGTAAATATTTTATAAATTACTTAAAAACATTTAATAAATAGAACTAAATTAAAACGAAAACACCTTTGAACAAATTCAAAATACGAGCAAGTATAAGCAATATGTATGACAATTAATAAATATGACCAAAGTTATCTATTGCACTATATCAAAAGGCTGATGAAAAGTCAGCTGAACAAAAGAAAGAATATACATGAAAAAGAAATTAAGCTTCTGCGTCAGAATCCAAAGTATCAGCCCCAAGTATCCGTTAATCTGGTCATAACCAGAGTAGTATTGAGCTGCATAATTTTTTACCATTTCCTACAGAAAGGATTCTGCTTAGTGCTCATGATACGCAGATGGTGAAGATTTGGTGTGCAGAATAATAGCTGTTTTGTTTATGTTAATCTTAGGTTTTATATGGGAGCACCATTATACAATATGACTAAGAACAATGCTGAATAATGATATTTATACGAGAGTGTAAAATTCTGAGTCCTTACCAGTGATGATGATTTTTATGCCATCCCCACAGCTAGTGGTGTAGTATTATCACCATTTTAATCCTGTGACGAAGCACTAACAGTTAAGCTCTACAGTTGGGAATGTACCTATCCTGATTGCAAACAGCCTCTTAGTGTGAGGATTTTAATAACATCACCATATATAACTTTATACCCCATTAGAGATTTCCACATAAAGTTAATTCATCTACAAATTATGGAGTCAAGTCCATACTAAGAAAGTCCTTAAAGAATGTGGTAAAATGGCCAGCATAGTCAATACTCCTTCAATATTTAAGGAACCACAAAGAGCAACCTACTTATTTTAAATTTCTGCTGCAAGGTCTTTCACCATGTATAAAGGATTTTTCAACAGATTTATCCACTTGGTAAAGATACGGATATTATTTCAGCATAAATGTTCTGTATGTTATGTATGTAATATATTTACTGATAAGTATTTTTATGGTTTTTAAGAGAGAGAATGAAAGGCAAATAATTCCTAAGACTCGGTTTCATTATAGTTATCTCTGCAAATATTTGGTATAAGGGCTACTCTTTTTTGTCCCGAGATATCAAGCATATAGTCAAAAGCTGTACAAATCCAGAAAATTCAGCACATCGGTTTGTCCACTAGAAATGCGGGAGTAATTTCATCTGGCTCACGTTTTAAACTGTTCAAAAATTTTATTACCAGTTTATTTTTGACTGATTTCCAAATCTTCTAGCAACTTCTCAACTATCACTGTTTGTCCTATATTTATGCACTACTAGGATGGATTAATTCTGTTCATAAGAAGTAAAAATAATCGATCCTTGGAAATGCATTCTAAACACTTTAGTAAGAGCATTTATCCTATTTTCACATTTGATCTCTTTGATAATTTAATAGCCGAAGGTATACTTGTTGCAAAATCTTTTAATACCTGGAGCAGATTAGAAGCGCCGAGCTGGCAGCCAAATGGTTAGCTCTCTTGCCTTCGGTTCAACAGTTCGTGGGTTCGAATCCCACCTCGGGCATGGATGTTTGTAGTGGTTCGGAATCCACTTTAAGCCGTAGGTCCCGGTCTAATTAGCCCTCGTGTGCAAAAAATGACCGTTGAGAGACAAACAAACCAAACCAGATTAGAAGCTGACAGAAATTTTGCCATGATGCTCTTTTGTAGAGTCTAATGTTTTGGTAGTATCCAGTGAGCGAGTAATGTATTCCTTCCATTTTCTTATTCTTTCTGCCTTGTTGATTTTTTTCCTCACAATGGACTGAGAGAGAAATCCTCAAGATTTTTATTCAACCAACGAACTATCTTTCCATCGTATACAATTGTAGGTTAAAACACTTTTAGCCTGTAACTGTATACAATGAGATTTAATATGTAATAGTTGTATTCCACTTGATGAAAGGAACTATAGATTGAGCACGCAAAATGTTTCGAGACAATTTGTCCCTTGAGAAAATTACATGCACCCTTCCAGCCATTTGAAACAGTTAGAGAACAACCTGACATCCGACGACAGTTAAAAATTTTCTTAATTTTATCTTTAAAAGGAAATTTTCATAAATACCACTCACGTGTTGAAAGAATGAAAACTCAAACAACACACTCAGCCCGTAAGAGTTGGATGCCAAAAGTTGCACAATATCAATTTTCCATTGCCCTACAAAGTCTAGGATTGAATTTTTCTATCCCATGTACACCACATATTCTTTATAAATAGGCACTTTTAGCATAAAAAGACAAAATCTGCAATAAGTCTCTTAATATAACACTATGTCTTATAAGCAACATTATTGCACAAAATTTTGAGAAATGAAATAACTTTTTGAAATTTGACATTTGTTAATTTATTTTTAATTGGGATGAGAGATTCAGACATTCGCTCCTTACAGTAAAAATAACTGTCAAACGGGTATATACAAAGGATAATATTCCCACGAATTTGAATGTTAGAACATATTTTCTCTTCGGAATTTTTTAATCCATTTATTTCTCCCAGCAGAATATTTTTAATCTAGAATTATATGAAAAAAATATTAGTTTTCATTTCATTGATTTATGTCATTTTATTTTCTACAAAAATTTTCTAGTGCGTCAGAAAATGCCTTGACGCTTTAAAACCCCAAGACTAACAATTTTACTATCCATGTGAATTTGGAAAATGATTTTACTAAAGATATTAAGTAGAAAATTTTCTTTAGTTCAAAGAAATTTTTTTAACAAAAAATTTCCCATCAAAATTGTTGGATTTTAGGGTCACATTTATGAAATAACTATTTAAATTTTACTAATTTAATTTCGCCAATTTAGAGGAAAAAATAATAGCCTATCATCAAACAAGATTGCATTAAATGTTTTCATAACTGGTCTCCGTTTAAATGAATCTTTTACTGTTTGATAACTTTATGTATCTCAACTCACTCTTTCCGATATTAGTAAAATTATTACTGATTTAATCTTAAGGAAACACTGGACCCTAATTATGAATTATGAGAGTGGGCAGATGAACAATGAAAGCCACAACTTTCTGTACTAGGCCAGACAACAATATTTCCTTGCAATACTTACAGATATATGAATGATACACTGAACTAAAAATGTATTCAAAATATCTTCATCAATGTGGCCTGTTTAACTTCTTACTAGTCTAGCAAGAAATTGAAGTTATATTAAGATAAGAATTAGAAATCTAATTTTGCTATTTTACGTACACATTGATCTGCGGCTGAGTCACGTCAAAAACTTCAGGATCTTTCCCCAATTAGCGTCCAAATTATAACTCATGAATTTAAAGTAATTTATTGAATCTTTGAATGATTTATTTATATACATAAGCAAATTTTAATTTTTGGAAGAAAATCGAACCAAATAACTAGTTTTTGTCTGATATGATTTTACTTTACCATGAGTTGAATTTGATGATTAATTCTAAATATGTGAACTAAGCTAAAATTTTGAATGGGTTGTAACCCGCTTACCATCATTTGCATTTTTTTGAAAAAAGTTTTTTTGGTTTGTCCCATTATGGTAACACTAATTTGGCTGAAAAATCAAAAAATGTTGGTATGCTACATCTTGCTAACTGTAGCTTTTAAACACTTCTAGTCGTTTAATCACGGACTTTCTTTTCCCTGGCTTCAAATATAATTTTTTTAAATATATCTCCAAATTGTGTGTGTGTGTGTTAAAATACTACAATAAATTCAACAAGCAGTTAAATCTAGAAACTTTGTTGATGTAATTAATATTGGGATTTTTCCAAATCCTTTAATTAAACTTCACATATCAACATAAGTTATAAATTGTTTGGGTTTCACTAGACTAAACTGGATACTGTATCTGCTTCATTTTTGTGGTCTAGAGTAGTTAGATTATTTATATATATGCATTATTTATTCACTTCTTATTATCACAATTCTATATTTTATTTTATTGCAATAAATATTCAATAACATTTCCTAATAAATTTTTCTTAAAATAAATCAGAAAAAAACCGATATTATTAAAATAAAATAATAAACTTGTATTATTATAACTAAATCAAATTTTAAAAAATGCAGTGCAAAGTTATTTCTCTGTGAACCTTTATAGACATTTTTTATTCTTTACTTTTTACGATGATATTAGACATGAGCTAATAAATAGCATAGGAGCAACACATGACTCTAGCTAGAAAATATCCCAATAACAACCCAATAATAATGCTGATAAATTTGCTTTAAATATTTAAGTGATTCTTTCAATTTAAAAAAAAGGTCTTCTGAAAAATCCCGAATACCAACCACAAATTAAAAAGTTCCTTAAAATTATGGATAAAAGTAATCCATTTGAAATGGACACACGTTATAATTATGCTTTTTTGTGAAACCAAGTAAGAAAAAAGCAATACACTTAAAACACTCTTATTAATAAATTCTGTGTGAGTCTTATAGTAGAATTTATATTTTCAAGCTGCATAAAAAAGCTCTTTCTAATTGAAAAATAATTTAAAAAAAACTACTAAATTGATTACTTGTATGGATAGTAATATAGCATTACAGATTCATTATTGGATAGTATAAATTATTTTAATAACATTTAAAACAATAATTTCAGCTTTTTGGCAAATTCGTTTCAAGGACTAGTATACATGATGTACAGTCAAAAGCTATAATATAGATCACTGTAGATTCTCCGAAGGAAATAATCGAATGATTATCTTCTCACATTGAGTGAAATTCTAATTATATTGCACATAAAACCCAGAAAGAGAAGAATTTATTTACACTGCATATTATAGTATAAAAATATATGTGATTTATATAAAAAACAACTAAAGAATTACAGCTAAAAAATATTTAATGTAAGCAATTTCCTTTTACATGAGGAAAAAGAAATTATTCTGATTGTACAAGTGATTTCTTACTTAAGATGTTTGATGTTGTTTAAATTTGTTCTTTTAAATATATTATAGTTTTATATGTTTAGATATACTTTGGTACCAAAAAAATTATATACATTACAATAATACATATGCAAGGGTTACATAAATTTCTCTTCTTAATATATTAAGAAAACATTTCCTTCAAGCAAACAGATCATTAAAAAATCTGAAAAGCTTACCGTCTCTTTATAATTAAACGTCTTAAGCTCTTTCCATTCAATTAAATCTTGCTGTAGATGGCACTTCCGCCGCATTAACCAATCATCGCTCGCTTCCGGCCAAGCATAACAACGAGTTTTCTTCATTAATGAATAATACACGGGCCAAATTGAACGTAAAACTCTTTTGGAAAACTTCGGGAGAATAATTAGAGCTAACGACTTGTAAACAAAATGCGAAAGAAAACTTTTCAGAATAGCGCGTTTCTGTGGTAAAGTTGCAACAAACTAAACTCCGTAAGTTTTGTCGGCAAAGTAGGGGAAAAAAACGTTCGAAAAATTAAGAACTGAAATCTCAGTTGCAAACTTTACTTGCCATTAGATTCCATTAAAACTCGGTTATAGTTTAATAAATTTAGTAGGATGTAGACTTTAAATCAAAAGCTATTTTCTTTGGAACTCCTTTTCACAATTTTAAATCATAAAATGAACTTTAATTATACTGGTTTTACTAATTAATCAAGCTATAAGATTAATGAATTAATGAATATCTAATGTCATATTACTATTCTTGATTTTTTATTTGCTAATTGTTGGATTTCTTATTTGCTAAAAATGTCAACAATTTGCTAATAATTATGAGTGGTTTTTCTTTTACACGGAGTAGGAAAAAATTTTAAACTTTTCTTGTTCACAATTATCCTTTTAAAAATATATTTCAAAAAACTGTCCAATACATATAAAAAAGTTAATGAACTGCTATTAAAATCATTACAAATATTTTAGTAGTAGTTTATTAACTTTTTATTTATTATAAAAAATGTTGGTGATATTTTTCCATGCATATAGTCCCATATTAAAAGAGCTGCGTTGTTTTTATAGAATTTGAATTATAATTGCACAACGGGTTATAATTGAAGCATTTCAAATTTGTTGAGAGTTGACACCGGTGAACTCCCCTGTACCTAAATCCAAGGAATTTTACCAGATTTCAAATTTGTGGAAAATGAGCAAGATTAAACCTCTACATATGAAAACATTTTCCTGTAATATCGTTCAATATCGATGAAAGAATAGATTAAAGTATGCAGTTATGGTTAACTACTTGTCTAGTAGTATATGTTTCAACACTTAAATATGTGATGTACATTGTTCGAAATAATTAAATTAATTAATTTGACAGAGAAAAGCAATATATTTTATGATTACAGTAGTCCTACATAAAATAATAGTATAAATAAATTGTTTTTGTCTGATAAAGCACGAAGAATCTTGACTTGCAATTGTAAATCATCAATAATAAATATTAGTAGACCAAAAAGGAAAAAAAAAACGGTCTAACTTCTGAAAGTTTCTTAGTGAACGGTACAGATCACAGTTACCCAGTGACAATGTTTATTGTATCTGTGTTTCTAGCATAAAAAAATTGTGTGAAATGCACGGTATATTTTTAATAAACAAATTAATTTGAAAGTACAATTTTCGGTTTTTATTATGTAAAAATGTACAGAGAGAGAGAGAACTTAACGTATTCTACTGGATCTCAAGCTAACAGAGTATCTCCAAAACTATATTTACCCTGAATTCTACGTAAAAGTTAACTTATTTATACTATATATTTTCTGCATGAACTGTTTATTACAATGATACCATTTATAGGTAAAATATAATTATTTACTTTGAAAATTTCCCAAAACAAGAAATATTAAAAAGATCCTACACATATGAAAAGATTTCACATAATATGATTTCAAGGATCGTACCCCGCTTTTGGGTGCTCATTGAAAATCAAGTTAAGGTCGTCAACAACTTCAATGATGATAGGTACTTAAAGCTAATTGCTTGGAGACATGGAAATTCGAACACTACTCTTCTTCAACAGCACCTTCGATTAGCTACAATACCTAGACTCTATCATCAGTGCCATAATAATGAAAATGTTAGTTTGGCACAGCAGTATCATATCCAAAATGTTTTAAAATATGCCGAGAAGTCAACAGAAAGAGTAAAAAATTTAGAGAGAGTAATATCCTTCAGATAGTGTAACAAGAAGAATGCTATATGTGAAATTACGTTTGCTTTGGACCTCCACAGCATTTGAGTGGAGAATTGTTTTTTATGTGACTCGATTTTTGAATTGAACATATTTAAATATCTGTATTGCACTTTCGTAGTATGAGGATATTGTTAAAAAGTATTGGAGAGCTCGTGCACTAATGACTTATAGGAAATTGTTTGTCATTTGTAAAATTAAAATAAAAACACTTTGTTGAATTATTTTTACTTTAAACTCCATTAATTCTAATACTTTAATCTCAATTTTAAATTTCCGTTTGTGGAATATTTTTATAACTAAACTAAATAAAAAAGATACGTTTTGGGAAGATTTCATTTATAAGAAAATAAAAAATTTACAGTCACTATTATAAGATATTAATGACTAATGTTTACGACCATGATGTTATCTAAGTAATATTTAAGTTACTATGCTAAGGACCGACTGAAAAATTATGTATACGTCGAAGATTTTCATCATAATATATACTCCTTTTTTGTTACTGATATTTTTCTGACCTCATACTGTCTTTTGTATCACTCATGTAATAAACATTAATACTTTTCTTTGAGACCAAGCAGAATAAAGTTTTGCTCACATTTGACTATGTTGAACGCTTTCTCTTACAAAGTATTTATGATTTTTAAAAACTTCAAATTTTTTTTCCTTAATACGTATTGTAGATCACTTCCACCTAACTGGTACAGCACATTTCTTGACCTGGTATAAGGAAGTATACTGATACTCACAAGCTAGACACAATAGTTTCAACTTTCAAAGGATAGCTTTGATGAATTAAAATAAGCATTAATTTGAATTTCTTGAAATCATTACCTTTAACATTAAAAATTAATACCAGCTATCAAAATTTTAAACAGCCGTTAAAAATGAAAACAGAATATAGAAATCATTGTAATCAACAAAAATTTTGTAACTTGTTTCATATAGCAATTAATTCATAAATGAGAAAAGTCACACAGATCCCGTTGATATACAGGGTGATCTTTTTTAAAGTGACAGTGTTTGGAACGCCCTGCAGCGCGATCCAATTGCCAAAATGACACCAAACTTGGTATTTAGACTAATCAAAACACGGGAAAAAGGACTCAGTAAAAATTTCTAATTCTAAAACTCACCGCTAGGGCATTTTATGGCGCTTTACAATGTGTAAAATGCGAGAAAAGAAAACTACTAACACATACAATCTTACAGTAAAATTATTAATGTTTATTTACGACATTAACTTCCCCGGTGAGGAATTAAACCATATTCAATGTGAGCACCGTTCTCAGAAATAACACCATACATTCTGTGCACAACGTTCTCCACAGCCGTACGTATCATATCAAGAGGAATATTCCGCACTGCCATAGTTATGTTGTCCTTTAGAATAGACAAATTGGATACTCCACCAACATAAACGCTCATTCCGGTAACGTGAGAGGCATGGCCACTGGAGCTCGTTTACTTCACCTGAGATTACTTGTGGGAGCTGTCTACTACTTGCTTTTACAGCCTCTATTACTGGCCCTGTCATTGCACAATATTTTCATTTCTCATTGATACCCATGTTTTATGCTAATTCTCGTTATAGTTAAATACAATAGCGCCACAAAATCCCCTATCGGTGATTTTTGGAACTAATTTTTTTTCTTTTTTTTTTTCGGAATTTTTTTCCCCATGTTTTGATTAGTCTTAATACCAAGTTTGGTGTCATTTCGGCAATTAGATCGAGCTACAGGACACTCCAAGCACTGTCACTTTAAAAAAGATCACCCTGTAGATCAGTTCACATTTATTCATTTTATACTAGTTTTTCATAATTACATACTTATTTGTATTCTCTTTATCTGCCACTGATATGGTCTTCAATCTCATGCCTTTAATTACCTTCAGGCTTTTCATTTGATATGTGCCATAACATAAATTATTATTTCCTTCGCATTTATTTGACGCTAGGTGGTGAAGGCTTAGAAGATTCAAAAGGCTTCGACAAATCAAACATCGCTGAGTGATGTAATTATCCATTGCTTAACAATAAGTAAGAAAAGCAGGATTGAACCTCTGATCTGTCGCTCTCAATAGTACCATGGTAACTATCAACTGCAACCAGTTAGTTACAATTAAACCTATATTATTCTATATCGTGATGTTATTTCATATCATGTAAGTCAACCTGCTGCGTATAGCTTTAATAAAAGTAAAAGCATTATATTTTATATTTAATTTCACACCTTTATTGATCATTTTACAAGTATCAGAAATATCTTTTTGTCTGCATACACATTTTTGGTACTTTTCATTCTACCTATACATATGTTTGCCAGGATTTATATTTGTTGTACGTTTTGTTCATGTAAGTTTACCAATAACAAGATCTTCACATTACGTGAGTTCACTAACACTCACGCACAAGAATACATACATACATGCATACGCATACAAATACACATGCATATACATGTTTGTACATAATAGATATATAAATAGGTAGAGATGTGTGTATGAACTCTCATAATGAAAAGGATTCTATCTCCTATTTGTTTATCTAATATATTTGAATCAGAGTTCTTAATTCTATTCTATTTCACAACCATTTATTTGATTTTAAATAATAAAAATGTGAATCTAATTTCTAAATCTTACATATCGCTTATAATACAAGAAAAGCTGAAATTCGGTTACCTGTTTATATATTTTATTTGATTTATCACTGCATGATATTTTTCATACAGAAGGATTTATTAGAAACATATTTTTTTAGATACGTAGAGAAAGAGAACGTGCTACAGTGTAAATATCTCAGTACAGGCTATTCTAACCCGATATATATTTATTCCAGACTCCAGTAAGTTATGGAGAAGACGTATTTTATATATTTCTTTTGCACGCTTTTATCAAGAAAATTTATATTCAACTTCAAATTGTGACACAAATTATTTCAAAAAAGAATAATCAGGTTAAAAAAGTGAAATATAAACAAACTTCTGTATTGAGAAATATATAATTTGAGTTACAGTCACTTTGATTATTCATTCAGAAGAAATTTGCAAAGTAATAGCATATTCACAAACTTCCTGGACATATTATTTGTTTAAGGGAAAAGAAAAAAAATTATTAAAACCATATTAACTTTGCGTACTTGTTACAAGACTTTGACATGGGATCCTGGGAATAAATTTTTGATCTACTTGATCTGAGAAATGTTAGAAAACATTTTTGTTTTTATTTAATTCAAATATTCCAACTACAGGTATTTCATTACTGCATCAAATTAAATATACGTTAATACTGCAGTTTTAATACCTCAAGTTTGTCTTTATTTAGATGCATGACATGGAAAATTATTAAAAGTTTAGGAATACACAATTTAAATAAAGGAAATAACAATTTTTTTATTTGAATTATTTAAACCAGTTGCTAATGATAGGGTATTAGAAAACTTTTTTTCAAAAGCCTCTAGTTAAAAATTATATTTTTTGTGGGTAAAGAAAAAGCATAAATCATGAATTTTAAAAAAAGATTTCATTATAAATTTTATAAAGAATAGCACTTACAGAATAGTTTTGATAAACCGAAGTAATAAATAAATTGAAATTCCTTTATTATATTAGACAAGATTACTACCATTAAACTCACAGAGTTTCCTTAAAGAAAAGATAAAATATAATGTTAAGTCTTACATTTGGAGTAAAGAAAAATTATAACAACTGATTATATTTTCAGCTCTAAAATAAGAAAATTTCTCTGTTTGTAATGCTTGTAATGAATATAATTTTTCAAGGAAACTAATGTAGCTTATTAAAACTTTATAAAAATATGCATTCAAGGAAATAAAAATGCTTTATAAACAATGATGTTGAATTCCTTAAAAATTTAAAATTCATAATAATAAACGATGTTGTTGTTGTCGTGGGCCAGCTAGGCTGGCAATATGGGGTACGCTGCTTCACTTTTTCAACTGAACCACATTTTGGTATGGAGTCCGAGTTCCTCAGTACACACATGCCATAGGGACCCGTTTATAGGGTAGGCAACCCTTTACAACACATTCATACACAGAAAGGAAAAAGACAGGATGGATAGAGAGGGAAAGTACATCCATGCCCGAACTGGGATTCGAACCCAGGACCTCCCTATCCGTAGTCAGACACTCTGGCCACTAGACAGGGTGGGCGGCATATAATAAACGTTAAAATTTTAAATTTTCAAAATAGGGATTTTACTAGACATGAATAATTTTTGCAACATTCATAAATTTTTATTTTTAGCAAATATCACATCTAAATCTTACATTATGATTAACGATGTCATTACAGGGAAAAGGAATTCTTTTCAGTAACAATAATTATGCTGTAGACATCGCAAACGTACTACTAGCCAACGACACTCCCTTTTTACACAGGAAGCAACCCATAAAAATTGAGCCATCAATAATACAAGAAAATTCTATCATGTGCAGAATTAAGAAAACAATACACAACAATTTGACAGACATACATCATACATAATTTTTATATTCTAGAAATTTTTGTGATTGAATTTGTGAGAGGTAGAGAGTTACATGGTTATACATAAACAAGAAAAGATTGTGTATTAACCCTTTAAAATATAATTATATTTTGAAATATTTATTAAAAGAAAAGAAGTAAAACTTTGACGGTAGCTGGAAAAAGTCTTACTGAATAATAATTGAAGTTTATTGAAATTGTTTTGAAAGAAACACAGTTTTTTATATTAAGATTTACCAATAAACTCATTAACATTAGCCTTAATATAACAGCGTAAGTCAATTGAGTCATTTCAAATATTTGTTTTTAATGAAAAATTTTAATAAAATATTCTGCATATATATATATATATATATATATATATATATATATATATATATATATATATATATATATATATATATATATATATATATATATATATATATATATATATATATATATATATATATATATATATATATATATATATATATATAAAATTATTACAAACTATTTACTATCAATTTAATAAGTTTTCAAACACATTTAATGATTAATTGGTTACTTAGTTGCAATATATGTTTGCATCCTTTGACTGGGATCTATGGTTTAAGTAAAACTAATTGCAACACAAATAGGGATATATCTTCTTCCTCTCAGAGAGGTATTTCATTATATAGATGAATGTTATTATTTGTCTATTTTAAGTTTGAAATAAAACTGGGTAATAATGGTTTTTGGAAGTATCCCACATATTAGATAGATCGGAACAAAATGATATTACTCTTACATTGCCCTATAGGAAAATGGTGAAAAATTACATACATTTTATCATGTTGCTTATATATATATATATATATATATATATATATATATATATATATATATATATATATATATATATATATATATATATATATATATATATATATATATATATATATACATATATATATGCAATACCATAAATATTTGGCTTGAAATGTAAACTGGAATAACTTATCTATATATAAGCTTTATTACTTTTAAGAGACTAAAATAAAAAATTCTTTCTCTTGTAACACATAAAAAATAAATAGAAAATTTCTGATTCTACTACACTATTTGTTTGGTTCTCAGAAGGAATCATTACGTGCCTAAAGTATTTGTAATGAAACCAGTAAACTTTAGGCCTCAGTATTAACCACTCCACTGCCAGGCTCTGCCCGTTTTCATAACAGAGGGGAATAAAAAAATATTTCATTAAAAACAAATTATAGATTTTTTACATTTGCCGCAGTTTAAAACTGCCTTGTTTTTATTTCATAAATGTTTAATACTAAAGTTTTAAAACCTGCAGTGTCTACTCTTGCAAAAATTTGAATATATTGGCATGAATTCTTTGAATCAGTACATTCTAGCAACATTATTGAATTTTTAATAATTCTGTTATATCTTTTATTTGGTTAGAGAAAATAACTTGTAAGTTTATTTTTATCATTGCAAAAGTGTTAGAAAAGTATATTCATGTCTCTGTGGTTTGTTGTTTGTCCGTGGTGAGGCGGCTGCGCGTTGGAACATTGCATTTTGTCCCATTTTTGATTCAGTGTGTTTACTGATTGCGTGATAACAAAAATAAGCGGTGAGAATGTATTAAAAATAATCAGTGTGGAATTAGGATTTCTTATTCCCATAATGCCTTAAATCTGAGTCTGATATATGTGACATTTGCTTATATTCAAAACAATATAAACAAGCCATTATGGTAAACCTTTACCAGTATGATATAATGATCTAATAATATGCGAGGCTGATTTTGGAGAAACTATTCGAATCTGTGAACAAAAAATCTACTTGTAATTTAAAACAAAAGGATTGCATTAATAGTTTCTGAAGCAATACCGACGACATTAAAGCCACTGCATTAATATCAATTTATTTGAATATTTAAGCTAATTATGCCACTATTATTATTAATAATTTACTGGAATAAAAGAAAATGGGCTTAAACTTTTGAAGAGATAATTATGCTATGATAACTCCTGACAATATTAAGTATATTATTTTTAGTATGTGTGAGCAATGTCATTTAATACAATTCCAAAATTTTTCAAGGAACAATAGGGTCATTATTGTTGTTTTGGCTATCAAATTTCAACTCCTTCAATGCGTGAAGAATTGAATTTTCATCACTTTAAAGGAATAGTTTAAAGATTAAATAGAGAAAGATATTTTTATATTTTCCTGAAAATATTTCTATCATTGCTAGTATGTGGAAAAAAAGGAATCAAAGCTAATTTGGAATAATGAGTAATTTAGATTTAAAGTTTAAGTAACATATTTGAGATGAAATTTAAAACACATTTGACAGAGAAGTCATGTTTCGTATACCTATGCAAATTTAAGTTTTCAATGTAAATGTACGAGGTTGATAAAAGTGCAAATTCTTAAATATTATGTATAAGGAAAAATGATGGAAAAGTCACAAGTTATTCTAGAAAACACAAGATGTAAGTATTAGGTAAATGGTTACTTTATTCATGTGTAAATATTTATGTTTCAATATGGAAAAAAACATTGGAATTGCTTCAGTAAATGCTAAACTTTTTTTTAAAAAAAATCAATATTGTCAAATATTACTTGATTTTTAGTAGGAAAAGAAATGGCCAAAACAGTTCATTTTAATAGAAAAACTCAGGCTATAATTCCATCATCTATATTTATAATTTAATTTCCCATCTTTAAATCATTCCTCTAAGTGATGTGATTTTGATGTACATAGAAGCATGTGAAATTTAGTGTATATAATTTGATGTACATATGATTACATACATTTTCATTTCACTTACCTCACTGCAAAGATTTCAGGCATGACACTCTTGAAATCATGGTTAACAATAAACATGTACTGTTCATCTCTTGCAAAGGCCCTCCGAAGAATCCTAAGCCTAACGGTCGAAGATGCTCGAAGAAGCGGCAGATGACTCTCCAAAAGAAGAATAAGAAGTACTCAAGAGTAACACCTTCTGTCCGACAGGAAATGACCACACGGTCATTGCGGTCATTTTCTAACGTTACGAGCGAATTCCGGGAAGGGAGGAGAAAAGGGACGTTTGCGCGGCGAGGATAGCGCATTTTGCCGCTTCGTCACTTTCCCTAACTTTCCGGTTTGGTAAAGGGGAGGGGGAGTTAATCGCCTTCATTTTTGGCGAGATGTGACGTAATCGACCATCCGACTGCACGTGTTTTTCTTTTCGAGTAAGCATACATTAATTGGGTAAGAAAAAAGCATTTTTATTTTTAAGTGTTCGTCTCATTTTCTTTCTTCGCTCTGAATGCGATGGGTGTGGGATGTTGATGACATCGATATTCTCGTGCGTGTTTTTATTCAACGACTACTTTCAATAGAACATGAATCGGGTGACAAATGCTTCAAAATTTTTGCAGTTTCAGTTGACTGGGAACCTACTGCAATTATAACAGTTCTCTCACTTTCTCACGGCATATCAAATAAGTAGGCCCATTTTCCCCACTTGCTGTTTTTGTTAATGAGCAAATACAGCACTACTAGCTTTAAAATTTCTCGCCATTTCTTGCTTAATTACAAACGCATGCATATTTTATTTAATCACTGCATAATTTTTTTTAGCAAATTTTTCACCGTTCTACTTAATCAGTAGTAAATAATTATCTCTCACATGGAGTAATTATAGTAAATATAATTTTAAATTGTGCAATTATTCTTTTAATACAAAAATCTATGAAAGGGAAAATTAAACAGTTTTGGGAACTTAAGCGACATAAAAATGGTAACTAAATTTAAGACTTCATTGTTAAAATATAATTTCTTTAGTATAATTTTAATATTTTGGTATAATTTTAGATTGAACTGTTTACAATAAGAAAATTATTATCTTTTATGCAATATCATTCATAAATTATTTAAAAGACTTTTAATTGTAAATCAATGGATTCAGCAGTATTTCTACAGTTACTTAGCAAAGTTGAGAAAATAAGAATTGAAGAGGATGAATTGGGGTAAGTGATATAAAAAGTACGAGCTGAATTTTCGTTGTACTTATTAAACCGTCCTTTACAGTCATTATATTACTGTTTTCTCGAAGAAATCTCTAAAATTTAGAAAATATAAACTGATTCTGTTTCATCTATTTAAGAATTTTTCCAAAGGATGAGTCGTTCAAGCATTGTTTACATATCCAGTGGGCACTGGCATCAAAAAGGCCGCAAAGAATTGTAGGAAGTGTAAATTGCTATTCCTGAAGATAGCACGAGTAAATTATTCATATTTTAATTTATCATATAAAAATATTTTTAATCTTATGAGTTCAGTGCATAAAGTTTTTTAAAGAAAGAGAGCAACATTAACTCCTTTCTTAAACATCATTTCTGTAATTCCAGAGCTAGAAAAAAATTCAGAGTAAATCAATAAAACATTCAGTTGAACAAACAATCACTATTTTTAATATTTATTTATTTATTATTATCATGTAAAAATTGTAATAAATATGTTCCTGAATTTCATTTTCAGTTAACAGCTATAACTCTACCAAAAGTAATATTAAAAAATGTTTGGTATTTTGTCTGATGATTAACTCTTAATATTAAGTGACATATGTATGTCCATATTTGCAAGTGTAAAAATGATATTTTTAAACAGAATCTTTGCCGACCAATGACTGAGTGGTTAGCGTTCCTGACTCTTGAGCTGTTGGTCTCGGATTCGAATCCCGGTTCGGGCATGGATGTTTCTTTCCTTCTCTGTTCTCTCTGTGTTTCTCTGTCCTTTCTTCTGTGATGTTGTATGAATGTGGCCCACCCAATAAACGGGTTTGTGGGGGTATGGCGCGGGCCTCCGTGACTTGGTTCACAGGTGCTCGCTGGGTAACGACAAATGAGTAGCAGTCTCTGGCCTTGTTGTGGCATAGGGTTCGTCACCCAAGTGTGCCCGCAGTTTGAAAAAAAAAATGCAGAATCTTTTGAAAATTTGAATGCAGCTTTACACAAAAAAAAGCTTCTATTTAATTTCAAGGCTGAAAATATTTATTGAAATGGAATATTTTAAGCCTTGAAATTAAAATGCTGCATTCAAAAAGTAAAACTATTTTTGAAATTAACGTGCAAGTAATAAAACTGAAATTTAAAATTTTATTTTATAAATAAAAAATACATTTAAATCTCTCAAACTGTTGTTACTTTTACAATTCAACTGTATTAAAATTTAGTCAAGAATTGTGAGCTTAACTCCTGTCTGTTGCACTTCTTCACAAGTAAAATTGAAGAAATATCATTTCCCAATGACTTAAGCTTCGAAGAATGAGCATGATAACTTCAACCAGCCGTGACTAGGTTGACAAAACAATCGAACGGATGGTAGTTCACCAATCCTCTTTGAAACCACGAAGAAATAAAATTGGACATGTTTTGAAAAGAAAAGACGCAAATATTCTCAAACAAATGAATATTCTAAAACATGTTTTGACGTAGAACATTATTTCAAATCCTCAAAGTGAAACAAAAATAAAATGCTTATTTTATCAGAGATTTCTAAAACGGAGAAAAGTAAATTATGTTTTGATATATAAAGACGTTATACACTAAAACAAAGGGAAATTTATAAACATATATCCCATTTTTTGCGTTCATCTATCGCATAACACAAATAACTTATTTGAAAAAATAAAAATATGTTTCCCATATTTGTGAGATATATATCTAGATTAAATTTTAAAGTTCATTCTATAATAGATTATTTTGATTTATTCGGATCCCTGAATACACACATATTTACTTTGTACTTGAGATAAACACTAGGGTTTCGCAAATACTATATTTTTCAAGCATTCGAGAGAAAAGGAAGAGAAATTTTCCGAATGTACTACGCGTGTGTGCGTATTACACTCAGTGAGAATCTCTAAATCACGTGGTAGGGAAAGCAAGAATTAAAAAGTGTTTGTGAAACTTTGCTTTATAAAATCAGATAAACTGGTCTGACAAAATGGTACTGTATATTCACCGATTTACACTTATTTATTTAAACTTATCAAGTCGGTACACTTTTCTATCTGTTAAAAACGCTTACAAATAGTGTAAATTTATGTGACAGGCAGGATTTCCCCTTGCGTACGTATTTTTTTTTTTTTTTTGTATATTTGTGTTTTCTCCAGTATATTTGACATCAGTATCTCAATCCTAAAACTTACTTAATAAGGTAATTTTTAAAATTTCACTGTATAGTGGTATATTCTTGCATTAATTTTAAAATGTTGAGTTTATAATGAGAAAATAGTTACCAAGTTTTCTGAAGCTCCGTGGCAACAATCAAGCATTCGATTCAAGCACTCATTGACTTCCAAAAGGACATTTTATGGATATTGGAGAGTTTTCACGTGTCTTATGGTAGGAAACGCATTCGACCTTGCAGAGAACAGGAAAAGATTCTCAACTGCGCGGAATCCCAGTTCTTTCTTCCTGAAGAAAGAACTCCTACATCTAACTGCACCGATTACTGAAAGGGTGTTAAGCGTAACTTGTTGATTTCGGAACGACTTTTAATTGATAGTGGGCTAGACCCCCAAATCTCTGTAATCGATCTCGTCAGAGTATATCAAGGAATTCAACATCCATCATCAGCGGTACGAATCAAACCCGGGACTTTCCCGTTACTGAGAACCCCTTGTAATGATTATTTAAAATAAACGTTTCAATCGTAAGCTTGTTTTTTCGAAAAGCTCTTGCTTCTTTTTATTTTAAAACACATTTTAAAATTATAAGTTTGTTGGCCTATAGTTTCTACAGAGACTTAAGATACAGGCTTTCTGTCGGGAAATTTTTTAATCAAAAATATAAGATGAATTTCAAATTTAAAAATAAAATGTAAGCATAAACTTAACGGATTTTTACAAATTTATGAGGATGCTTGCGTCCTATTTTTTAATATAGCTGATGCTTAAGTGACATTTATATATAATGCTGATTCTAAATAAACTTTCATTAACATATATTCAAAGGAATTCAAATAGCTAGAAATTTCACAGTTTATTTGAAAAGAATTTTTGTAATTCACTAATTAAATCCGACAATTTAGCTAGCAAAAATTCTTTATATATATATATATATATATATATATATATATATATATATATTCAAGGTTTTTATAACTAATTTGAACATTATAATTATTAATATAAATATATAATTTAACTTCAGTCACCTGGTTTACAGTTGGTAAAGAATTACGAATCCTTTGACAAACGATATTATTCATCAAATCAAAGAGTTGTAAAAATACGAAACTCATCACCATCTGTTGAGCATTTGAAAAGTAAACAACTTAGCATTTGAAGCTCAGGAAAATTTATATTCTTAAGAGTTTTACTTCCCCTTGCGTACATTATTTTTTCATTTTTATCAAGGAACATTATTTTTATCTCTCTCAAGACACATTTACAAATAACTGATCTACTAAACAATGAAAAACAAAACGTGAAACCTCAAATGGGTTTAATAAAAACATGCGACTCAAAAGGTTTTTGTTTTAAAATCCTTTCACGCGGTGTGATTTCATTCCAAAACCACTCGGAGGGAATATTCAGGCACAGATTCTATACCTGAATTCCTGGCATTCAAAGACGGAGATAAAGATTTTTAATTTTAATATTTTTCAATAGCCATTAAAATAATATTTTAAAGATTTCAAGTATTATTTGGCCATTAACAGGAATGTCAAATTGCGTCGATGTTTTTTATTCATTTTCGGGCAAAAAAATCGTATTCAATTTTTTAGAGCTCAAGAATGGATGAAATATTCGCAATTATTTTACCGAAATAATTCTCATGGTTTAATTTTGTGGATTCCCATGAAAAACAGAAAAATATTATCTTTGATGAAATTCTCTTAAGTCTCGCAGCTTAGAAGCAATACTTTTGTTTACATTCTTCATTAAATTTCTTATGGGAAATTCTTACATGACTTAAAATTATTTATAATTTAATAAATTTATTTTATTACAATTTCATTTCAGATTAAAAACAGTTTTTTTTTCTTCTTTTTTTACGGAAACATTAGTAATTAATTTTTGAACATTAAACGAAATATTACTTTTTTAAAATCAAGAAATGTCTACATTTTTTTTCACCATTGTTTTTTCATTCCTCCATTAAGCCTGTACTATCGATAACAACTTTTCTTTTATTATGTCATCAAGTTGATAAAAATATGCTTCAAATACTGACAAGTTGTGAAAAAACTTCCCTCCGATCCCAAAACGATGCAGTAAAAGGTAAAAAAAAAAAAAAAAAAAAAAAAGGAAAAGCACCCATTTGAGAGCATTTTTTTCTAAAACTTTCAAGTAGATATTGACTCTAATGTTATCATATGAGACGATAGATAATATTTTAATTAATAAGAAGATAATTTAATACACCCATAGTGAATTTGTGAAGAGATATTTGTTCGGAGGATCGCAGTTGGGATGGCACATTTTTTGTTGCAATTATTATCACTCAGTGTAATTGTTTTCAGTGGGTGCTCAACAGACGTTGATTGATTGTTGGTGGCCTGAAAAGAAACAGGTTTGATAGCTTAAATCTGGTGGTTTATGCTCTCATACAAAGAGGAGGCAAAGGGTGGGAATTCATTCAATTTTTTTCACCAAACTGTTTGTAGGCTTTTTTGCATTGCGGGAAAAAATGCTAAAAAAAATTGCGTTTATTGAATTCAGTGGACCTACGGTCTGTGATTTGTACAGAAAAGGTCCATTGTAACAAATTTTGGAAGCTATGAATCCCTCAATTTTATTCACATTTTCAAAGAGGATAAGGAAGCCATCATTACTTTTTATTTGTGTACAATTGTCCAAAATGGAGGGGATTAGGAATAATTCAAAGGTACTATGGTGTGCACTATATTTCTAAACGTATTAAAAGAACTGTGTCTAGAAATGAATATAATTAAACGAAAATAAACAAATAAAATATAATTATAACCAAATGTAAATAAAAAATAAAATGTAATTATAATTAAATGTAAATAAAAAAATAAGAAACCTCTTATGTTGACATCAGAATTTGTCTTAAAAAAATTACCATATTTTAAGTCATATTTACGTTGATTTTTATTTACCTACATAAGATTTACTTTACTCCATTAAAGTATCTACAACTACTTGAGAAAAATTCTAATTCTTAAGTAGTTATAGAGTTAAATATTAAAGTACCATAGAGAGTTAAATATTAAAGTTCCTTTTGATTAGAGTAAATATAGTTATATGTATAGCTAATACATTTATTTATTGCCTAAGTTCGAGTTTCAAGATAAATCTGAATATATGTTATAGAACTAAGCAAATTAATAAGTGTTGTTAATTTCTTACACACACATGAAATTGTGATATCACAGAAACAGGATGAAATTTTAAATTTACATTCAATATTTAGTGTTGAAAATAGACTTAAGAATTACATAAATGTCAAAAGCAGAGCAAAATCATTATATGAATAAATAAAAGATTAACTATAAAATTTGAATTTATTCGAATATCTTATATATGTGTTAAATAACGAAAGTGCTGGACAAATTATTTAACAGTCAGGTCAATGCCGTTTAATCAAATACTCATTGGATCATTTAGTGCTTAGCCAGAGTTGCTATTTTTTCTTAAAAAATTGCTTGAATATTGAATTTCTGTTAACTTAAGTGATTTTTCTAATAACTGAATTAGTGTGCTTCCAGATAGATGTTTATACCCTTACTGTTTTGTAAATATCGTATTAATACCACAGAAAGATGGATTTGTCCCATAATAGAATATCAGGGAAAATGTCGATTGCCCCCAATGAAATCGTTCTCATGGTGATTTGTTGAGAACTTTCGAATCTCTAATAACTATTAGTTTATTACCTTAAACCTATAATTATTTCATGAGAGACATCAACCGTCTTATTGAGTCCCTTCATGAAACTCACCCTTACTTAAAAATGGGGGACTCTGACGACCCTACTCTGGAAACGGAGAATAATCTGAGGGACCAGCATTTCCTGCTGATTTTAATTAGTTGTTATCATAAAAATACATAGTGAATCAATGAATTTGAAAATTGTAGCTCTATCACATATCTTTTTCTTATATTTGTGAATAAAATTGCAATGCTTTCTTCAATTTCCTGTCAATCATCTAAATAAATTAAATTCTGAAATCAAAATTTTTAAATTTTCTGATTTGTTTAAGACAAACACTCAAAATATCATTTTATTTTCCAGTTCTCTCACTTTTTGCTCTTTCAGGACTGTCTTGTCATTGAATATATTCCTGAATCTTAAATATTTATATTATATTAAAAATCTCTTCAAGATTATTCTGATGATCTTCTGCATTCACATTTGAAAGATTGATATAATTTTTTTAAAATTTCTTTTAAACATAATAAACGTTTCGTTAAAAAATTCTTTTGATATATCTACAATTTTTCTTCCTAATTGATGTTTCAAATATTGACCTAGACTCGAGTGAAATGTGACATTAACCGTTTTAAAATGCTTTAAAATTAAATTTAAGACATTTTCCAGAAAGAGTAGTTTTAAATGATTTATACACATTTGTGTTTTATTATAATAAAAAAAAAAATATCTC
This sequence comes from Latrodectus hesperus, assembly GCA_037975125.1. Lineage (NCBI taxonomy): Eukaryota > Metazoa > Arthropoda > Arachnida > Araneae > Theridiidae > Latrodectus > Latrodectus hesperus. The sequence goes on along the minus strand of CM075859.1, from coordinate 86,411,861 downwards.
AATAACGAAAAAGCAAATTATGCTATAATTCTAAGAGTATTCATATTTGTAATATTAAAAAATAATATACTCAAAATAAAAACAAATTAAAATTTGAATTTTCAAAAGAAATTTACACTCAATGATATGATTGTTATATCTATCTATCTATCTATCTATCTATCTATATATATATATATATATATATATATATATATATACATATACATATACATATACATATACATATATATATATATATATATATATATATATATATATATATATATATATATATATATATATATATATATATATATATATATATATATATATATATATATATATATATAATCATCTCTTTATTAGCATTGAATAAAATGTTATCTTAAATACTTGTATCTTCCTTAATTTTGCATTTATTTTCACTCTAATGGAACTGTTGCATAAGAAAATCTATATTCTTAAGGAAATTTAAGCTTTGGATCACTGTAACAACAGTTCTCATTGTAAATAATCACACATTATATTGTGTCATTGTTAAAATAAAATAAAACATTATAAAACAATGTTTTTATGGTAGTTCTTAAAAATAAGGCATTCTCTCAATTCATAACATGTTTTTCCTAAAGTCAAGAAAATATACTAAAATTTTTGGCTCCTTCGCCATTTTATTTTTTTACTTCTATTTTAGGAACTTTACGATTTGTTGCCAAAAAACAAAATTCACAATATAGAAAACTAGTAATTAAACAACGTTCTTTTTATTTAGAAAAATTCTTACTTCCTTTTTTTTAGGTTTTATAAAAATAATAAAAAATTCCTTATAACATGTCTAGGAAAATAGCATTTTGTAACAATATCGAACCAAAGCACAAACACAATGCATTTTAATCCCTATAGAAAGATAGTGATTTCTCAATCATTACGTATTATAAATTAGTATTTGCTACAGAGGGTATTAACACATTTTTAGAACGATTTCGATAAAGAATTAAGAAAAAGTAAATGTTTTAGAATAAAAATTTTTGGCAGCAGCTTATTATTTGAAATTAGAAATATCGTCTTTTACTTTTAAATTTATTCTTCTTGCAAAATGTCGCATGTAAACAAGCTGTAGATTGAAGGACATGTTTTTGCGCTTTCCAAAGCGAAATATTCTTTTTCCAGAATTCAAAAACGTCGTGAAATGCATGGTATTAAAATTTCTAAGTGCAAAATAATCAACATTATTAATTGGACACATAAAAACAGTCAGTCATTTTTTCTACATGGAGACAAGACTCCAAACGAATATCCGAAAAAGCTACGTACTGTATCAAATGTTTCTAAAGTGAAATCGCTGGTAACAATAGAAAATCCGCCAACACAGAAATCAATTGCAAAGTCCTTAGATACACCTGTAGCAACAATAAATAAAATAATAAACCAAGAATTACAACTTGAAAAAGCTAAAAAACATAATGTTCACCAGCTTTTGCCGAGACACGTGGCTCAACGCAAAACATTTTGTAAAATCCTGTATAAAAACCATTTAGCAGGAGATAAATGGAAATACATTGTGACCTTTGATTAAGCATGGGTTTACCTAAATAACTGCAACAAAAAAAGGTATATTTACTACAGAAAACGAGGAGAAAAAATGTATAAACCTGGTTCCGTCAATGTAAAGAAAGTTTCAGTTAGGAGTTTATGATTGTTGCAGGTTTCTTCTCTACAATGTGGGAAATTAAAAATAAGAAGAGTGGGGGAAAAAATGTTAAAATCAACTCATCATATCAGGAGAAAGTTTTACGTCCAATATTTACAGAAGAAATTCTACTTCTCTATCCCAATAACTTTCAAATAGTGAAACTTCATCAAGACAAAGCTACAAGTCATACTTAAAAAACAACCACTGCATTCCTTGAAAAAATGAAGACTAATACAGGTATTGCATATATACCTTTTCAACATATTCCTGCAAAGTCGACCTGACGTTTCACCTGTGGATTATTGAGCCTTTGGTCTGTTATAAAGAGTTTTTTCTAAACGCAAATCCACCACGATAAATAGACTCTGGAAAGTAGTGGAAGAGGAATGGAAAGCAATACTCCAGGAAATTTTACGAAAAGCTCTTCTATCATGGAAATTACGATGCAGAAGTATAGTTAAAAAAAAAAAAAGGATATCAGAACAAACACTTTAAAAATAGTCTTTACGTTTTAAACATTAATGGCCACGAAATCGTTCTAAAAATCTGTTAATACCCTCTGTATATATTCCATGTTATTTGTTAAACGTCTGTTTTACTTTCCACTCTAATAGAATTAGCTAAATAATTTCAACATGATTGCAATTAAGACTTTGCTCACAGTATTTAAAATGATTGAAGAACCCTAGGGTATGACCATGAAGTCTTCTCATAGGAAACTTCTGGATAGTGTCCAATCAATAGGATAATGCCATGAAAGGAATAGTAAAATGAAAAAGACTTGGAACATTTTCGTGAAACAAACACTGGGAAGGTTTTTGAGAGAGAGAGATACAAGTCATTGATTTGACAAATTAATAACGAAAAAACTCAATATAGTAAGTGAACATTCAAACATTTGAGTTTCTATTTTCGCCTCCAAAATGTATTTTTAAAAATGTCAGCAAAAACTTTTACACAAATTTGTAAGCTAATTAATAGCGCATCAATTATTATGAAATAAATCTAATTAATATCTAGCCATGGTTTATATTTATTACATTTAATATTAATCATAAATAGTTTGTTCATTAATAAGCTTATTATATTAATTGTAAAATGTAATTAAGTTTGTTTTATAATTAATCTAATCAATATTTAAAATATTTTTAATTTGTAATGAATTATTTATCAATACTAACGAAGAACTAATTTAATTTTTGTTCTTCGAGCACTTTTCACCTAAATTCTTTTTCAATGAAAACAAACGTCTATTAAATTTTTTCATGCTTGACTTTTTTTTTATTTATCAGAAAAGTACCACATTTGCTTTATCTAGCATTTATTTAAGAACGCATGAGAAATCAATGGAAAATGTGACTAGAATCGTTGAAATAAAATCTTTCCGCGAAAAAAAAAATAGTACTCGTTCTCTTGCACTGTCGAAGACTCGCATATCTCACAGTAAACATTTTGGCGCGAAATACAATATTTTTTCCATCCTCCTACAATCTAGAGATGATACCAGAGATATGGTGCTCCACCAATCGGCAACCCTAGGGCGGCGCGCATGGCCGCCCGCTCCCCGCGCCTTCCGAGCAGCCGAGCTTCTATTCATAGCGAGAGCATGCCCTATCATTGGCTAGAAATGGACCCGGTCACGTGATTTCGCGAAACTGAACTCCTCTAAGTTCGCTCCAGCAATTCAGAAACTCTAAGATTGGCGGCGACTCCATCCGCTGTGCCGTCGCTGGGATCAACAAACACGCGCTCCTCCGCAAACTCACATGTTCGGCTCCCATTTTCGCCCACTCCATGGACAAAAAATATTGTGAGGAAAGTTGTTGAAATAATTTGATTGGAGACAGAAAATTTGCTACATCTTTCCCGTCGGCTAACGACTAGTTTGCGGCGTTACTTTTTTTGAGGTACCGGTGAGTTTTTGTTTGAACTTTAGATGAGAAAACTATTTTGCATATTAGAGATTGCTTAGTGAACCAATGATGACTTTTCACTCAGTATTGCTTTTGAACGCTCTCGGAATGTAATGATAACAGTATCTCCTTATTGAAAAAGAATTGATTTATATAAAATGATATCATCACAAAAATTACTTTCTTTTCATGTAAATATGAACAGAAATGTACTGCTGCTGCGACTATTCCTTGAATCGCAATTCGAAATCATCATCCACTGACTATATGAGTCGTTTTTATTAAAGTACTTTCTTAAGAATCGAAAATTCAAACGACCATTTTCTAGACAAATTTTGCTTCAATTCATATGAAAAATTGAATCATCTCTTGCCAAATGCTTCTTTGATTGGTTTCCAAAAGCATTGCTCTCCCGCTGGACACTGGTGAGTGACGATGGAAGTGACCTGCGAGAGCGGCTTCATCAACAGTCAGCCGTCGATGGCTGAGTTCATGACAGCCCTTCCTCACATCAATGAGACTTTTCACCGCGTCTCCTCTCTGCCGACTTCGGGGCAGCCTTCCCTCTGTCAACTCTCCCCCCAGCCCACGAGCTCACTGCACGCGGCTCCTGCATCCCCGCCCAACAAGAGCAGTGTCGCTGAGTACCCTTGGATGAAGGAGAAGAAAACATCCCGCAAACAACACCAGGGTAAGTCTTCGGACGAGCGAAAAGTTCATTTCTTAATAGTACTCAAAATGTTCCTCCTAAAGCAGGGCATATCAAAAGTTATTTGGAGCAGTACAGAAAAAGGGCGATTTTTTATTTAGAGTTATATAGCTGTTTGCCTATTTAGGAGCTTAAGAATACACACACAAATTTAATTTTCCTTATTGAAAGTCTAAAAAGACATTTTGCCAAAAATAATTAGTTTCTGTATGTCATAATATTTTATTTGAAGTCTTATCTTAGTTTGACAATAACATTGTTGATAACATGTATATTTTTACATTTCAGGAACTGTCACTTTATAGTTTGATATAACTCATAACTTTTTTAAAATGGAAATAAATCCGATTACACGCGGTAGAAAAAATATGTTTATTGAAAAGCAAACTAAAAATGCTGAATTATTTAAAAATACTTTAAACTATATTTCTAGTAAGCAAATTGTTTTGTTTGTTTCTTGTGGTGACACACAAAATCATGGTTACTTACATCATGTGGCAGTTTTTATTTTATCTTCACAGTCTGAATTACTGTAACAAATTCATTACATCATCAATCGAAGGTAAAATTATAAAGAAGTTATAGAGGAATAAAATTACTTTTAGTAATAAATTAAATTTCTTTGCAGTTCAGTCTCATTTTATGGAAGAATATGTGGCTTCAAAATTTATAGAAAAACACTTCTAAACTTGTTAAGAATAGCAGTATCGGGAAAAATACTTCTCTATGTTTTGAGAGTATTAACTTATTCCTAGTTGTTATGATGTAAATTGCAAACATTATTTATTCACTAAAATTATTCTACCGAGTCCTAATCCATTTTCAAATGAATGTTTGAATAATTTAGGGATATTTTCATCTGGTTTTCAGGTTTAATTATGACTCAACCCTTCGCTGCTGTGCAGAGGCTGACGAACATACTTACGGTTACTTTTTCTAAAAGACATTTCTGCAACACAATTAAACTGTTAGCTGATTTATGAATCCATTTTGACGACAAGTAATTATGTTCAGTCCAGACACGAACCTCAATATAAGTGCCCCGCTTAGATCGAATCATAGCTAATGCTTCAAATAACTACCTCATGTTCATTATACAGTATCAGATAACCACATATATTTTTTGAAAGATTTTAATTAATATTTCACTGATAAAATTAAGTTTACTGTTATTTAAAAATTTATTCATATAAACATTGATATAATATATATTCCATGGTTCATTCATAACTTTCTGTTACTCAATATTTTTACGCATCAAAAATTTTTATTGAAAACTGAACAAACTAACATTAATTATTCATAAATTCATTCTAATTAAATGGGATTAGGACAGATTGTTTTCCTAATTGTAGACTAAAAAACTGCACTTAGTATTTCAAAGAATTTGTCTGTGCAGGAAAAATTTCGTAACAAAAGCCTGGGAATATAAACGCAATATTACTTTAAAAAGTATAAAAGTCTTACCATTCAAATATTTATTTTGGAATTTCTTGTGGACTCATTAAAGATAATATAATGAATGCTCTAAGCAGAAAATGTGAAAAAATATTTTCATTTAAAAAAAAAATCCCCTTCTTTTAAAACTAGATTTTACAAGAAGTTTAAACTTGATATTATTTTCTGTGGATTCTTTTTTTATCACATACTCTTTCAATTTTCACACACACAAAAAGGAGGAGAAAATAAAATAATTAATTCAATCAGTTATATAATCAAAAAGAATTTGAGTTAATAATAATTTTTAACAGGAAATTATATGCGAGGAGAAACATAAATATTTAATCTTGATAACCCATTCGCATTAATTGAGGAAACTGTGCTTATTTGAGAGATGCATTATATTGTTTTCTAACAGAGTAAAAACAAATTAATATTACCCGGTTATATAATTTATCCAGTTCTGAATAAAAATGCATGGTAAACCATGATGTTGGTGCTAAATCTTCAAAAATAAAAACGAACCTCAATTTCAATAAATTTTAACTACAAAATCCCTCTCTAATGCATCAACTGATTGAATCTTCCTTTAATTCTCTATGAAAACAAAATATCATTAACATAAGCATATTAATATAAGTAAGCATTCATGCAATTTATTTTTACGAGAGAATTTTGTAGCTTTTTACTATGGGCAAATTCTTTGAGTATCTTTTCATTCACAAACTTTTTCAGTCAATTGAAGAAGACTCCATGTAAATTGAGTTTCGTGTCTTCTAATCTGAAACAGTGAATGTAAAATGTTACAGCATAATAAGTATATTTTTTTATATTTATTATACTGTAATAAAGTATAAAATCGAATAGCAATTACTGCACATCAGTTCATATTGCATTACGAGAGCCTACATTTCATCCCTTTAAATCTCCAATTCTGAGATGATAAATAGAGTGCATGATGTGTCAGATTAAACTTTATCTGGAAAATAGTTATTATATAACGATTACTACTTCGTTCTTTTATTTAATGATTCATACATGTCAGCTGAAATGCTATGCTTCCCATAAGATATAAAGCAACATTTTCATCTCAAGATATTTTCGGAGTTTAATATTCTCTTGCGTCTAACAAGGATTATCTTATAAGTTATTTATGAAGTAAACACTTTTTCGAAAGCGTTATTAAATGCATTTAACAATAACAATTTATGAATCTTCTTAAAGAATTAATCAATCATTAATTCTTATAATAAAATATCTAAGATGAAAATTAGTTAAATTAATTCAAGTGTTTAATTTTTTATAATTTTAAAAGAGTAATACATAATTTAATAAAAGTGTATCATAAAAAGTATTCTAATTTCAAGTTCTTCAAAACATCCGCAAATTTCCTATGAACTCAATATTGTCAGTCCGAAGTTTTCTCGGAAGAAGCCCGGTGATGTTGGGCTTCATGCACCCAGAGCACAGGGTCCACAGTTCGATCCTATGACTGTACAAGGTCGATTCATCTTCTCAACCATTCAATGCATCGATGAAACTTAGTACTGAACATGCTTGGAAACTAAACACTGGGGATTTCACGTTAGGCTGACCATCTAACTGGTACAATTGCTTCGCGCCTCTTGGTCCTCGGTCAAGGAGATAGATATGGACACATTAGGCCTTGTCCTCATTATGGACTGTCGTGCTACTGAGTTTAGTATTCTCAAAAATAAATTCCTAAAAAAGGCGAATTTTAAAATGCTTCTACAGCTTTTAAAAATGAAATTTAGATGGAAATCGCAAATATTCAAATATCTATGTATTTAAACGATGAGTTAATTCGTACAATAATATTTTTATAAAAATGTTGAATTATCATTCAAAATTATTGTGCTTTATATAAAACACATTAATTACATGCAAAATAAGAATGAAATAAATTATCTATTTACTAAGTTTTCTTAGAATAATAGGAAATAAAAGTGACATCTTTCTGTGTGTGTGCGCGCGTATATTTATGTCTATCTATCTTTATATATATATAGCTCAAGAAGTAACAATATTTCAATGAATCCTTGATTCAATTGAAAACTGTTTGCTTCTTCTATTGTAGAGAGAGAGAGAGCTTGATTATCCGTCTACGGCATTCAACTCTAATTTCTGAAAAATTAGACGAAACAACCAAAAATTAATACCATATTTTTTATTTGTCTTTTGAGAATTACTTTGCTCATTGGTTTTTAATGAATAATATATTTTTGTAATCGTGTTTTAAATTATGATTTATTATACTCAAAAATAGCAGGAAAATTATTACTTAAAACTGTTAAGTAAAGATTTCTCTGTTTAAAATTATGTTTTCCTCAAATCTATGTGCATTTATGAAAGAAAAGTTCATTTTCAAAATGTAAATGAATAAAAAAATAACTAACTTTAACTTTTTCTAAATTTAATGATAATACTTATTCATAAAATCAAGTTAATTGGAATTATTGAATTTTGCGAATCGTTGTCGGTTTCTCAGTACCATTGTAAAGTCGTTTTTCTGGTACTTCTATATCAGATTTTTAAAAATCTTATATCGAAGTCCCAGAAAAAAGAATTTGCAATGATACTGAGTAATTGACAATGTGATGGATTTGTTTCCTTCCCATTAATTAAACATCAAAAAGTTATTGAAACCAACTTAAAATAAAAATGTTCAAAAAATAATTATTGTATGGTTACTTTTACAAATTTATGTCCTATTTTCAAATTCACTTATTTAAATGTGTAGATCTGAAAGAGAGAAAGCATTTTACGCCAGTACTTTGTATTTAAAGCAGTATTAGATTCTGGCATACATACTTTATTAAAATTTTGCAAAATAAAGTGAATTTTATGTTCACTTAACTCTTCTTCATAATTTTTGAAAGTATCATTTCAAATAAAGCAGTATTTTTCTAATGGAGATAAATTAAAAATTCTTTTTAAACATCTTCCTAATGGCCAAAATCTTGTATTTTGGACATGAAATCCTACAGCCACAGATGTGTATGTAAAGGTTAACAAGTTTATTGAAACTTTCCTTGGAAGGCTCCCAGAAGTACCATGTTTGTGCTCATTCGAATGCGGTTTTAATGTGTGCTGTATCAGCTTTTATTAAACAAAAAGAAATTTTAACTACTTCGTGTTTCAAACTTAATTTTGAACATTTCATTGAGAAATGCAAATGTACATTCAGTCATAGAAATGGAAAGAGACTTGCATTTATTGAACGTCAGTCTTTCTCTATTTGACGTTCATTTCCTCCAGCGGCGATCGACTTGTTTCCTTCTCCAACTTCCTTTTTAGTTCATTTCCGCCATCAAAGATTCGAACAGCAACTCTTTTCAACTCTGACGTCCTTATAAATGTTCATTGCAAATGCTGGGAACTTTACCAGCCTTATTTTATTAAACAGTTTTTAAGGCAGTGAGGGACCAATAAAGACAAATGTTATAGATTACAAAATTATTTAATGGAATTAATATTTCAGATGTAAATATATTCATCTAAAAGTAAATGTTATGCAAAGATTCGTATTAAAATATTATTTAGTAAAAATAATATAAATTTGAATCATTCTATATTATGATTTGAATTTATGTTATTTGTACTAAAATGATCGTTTACTGAAATGAAATTTGAGTGTTCGAACACAGAAATACACACACAAACACTATATATATATATATATATATATATATATATATATATATATATATATATATATATATATATATATATATATATATATATATATATATATTGTATATCGTTTCAATCCTCTCTTATGTAGGTTTACAGCTCTCTGTTATTTTCAAGACATTTGATATTCAGCTTTGCTTAGTTTTAAGAATAACACATCCATTGCTTACCATTCATGTTTTATAATAGTCAAATATTTGTCGAACAACTGAATATTTATTTATATTGTAGAATATTTGGAAACTTCTATTGTGAAATTAGTTGGATTCACGTGTTTAGTTTAATCACTTCTTTTCCTTTTACGAATATTGTAATTCTGAAATTCAATCCTGATCAGAAAAAGAGCACTCATACCATATCCGAGCATTACTATCGCGTCTCCACCTCGCCAAGAAAACTGACCATGAAAGTCTTATGATCACTGTCTTCGGAGTATAAAATATTGGATTCCATCCCATGTATACTTAAGAAAAGGAAGAAGATTGTTTTAATGCTTTATTCATACATATCTCTCGGAATGGGAGCTTGAAGATTTCCAGGCTTTCTTTCTTTATGTGAGTACAACCACCTTTAAATTGTACTTTCGTTGCAATTCTTAAGCAGTGTATATTTTGACAACTCTTAATGATCTGAGACTGTTGTAGCCATTTTTAATGTCAACTTCTTAAATTGTTTCCAAGAATAACTTTTCATACATAGTCTGCCGTATTTATATGTTGCAAATTTTGGAATCCCAGAAAACTCCCAAGCACCCACATTGATGGACATGCGTGCAAAAGTAGAAACGCAACACCAGTTGTTCAACAGCATCTGAATTTTAAAAGGTGTGGGCTCTGCACTGAGCAAGATTATTCCGGTGAGCTGGTACGATGTCAGCGCTTTTCAGAATGGGGCGCCCACAAATATTATTTACAGTCCAGGTGACTAAATATTTTGAAAATGTATGAGAGAAATCATTGACATGGTGCACCTTTGATGCTTTTACAGCAGTTGTCACATCAGGAGTTTATTTTTCTACTATTCAGACAAAATATAGAAGTAACAGTCTTAAGAAAGTAAAGAACGTGTTTCTTCCTATATTGCTCTTATTTTCATTTAGTAATGAGATTCGCCTGCATGATTCTAAGGCTTTTAAGCTCAAAACAGGCTTATAATTTTTCTTTAAAATGTAAACTTGCAGTATTTAGTATTTAAAATTTTGTACCTTAAAATAATAATTTTGGTGGAGTATTAGAATGATGATGTATGTATGAATATGAGTATTATGTTTGTCGCTAAAGATTAGCGCGATAGATGAAGAGAAACCAGTGCAGATTTATAGTCGCACTACTCTAAATCTAATATAATCTACTTGCTTGTCGAGAAAGAAACATTTTCTAGTCATCTTCTATTATTTTCTGTGTATAAAACAGATTCTAATTTCAGACCATTTCTGACTGACCAAGAATCATTTCAAGCTCTATCGTCACTCAGCTGAAAAAAAGCAACGAGAATAACTTGAGTAGAAATACAACAAAAATTTTACAATCTAATTTGTAATTTTTTTTTAAAAAAGCACACAGAATTAGATATAAAATATTGTTTTATCAAAAATAAACTAGTACTTCCTAATGAATTTAAGGGAATAAGAGCGAAATGTTAGTACGCCAATTTTCTATTCAAGAAAACGCATTTTCGGAAACTCCTTTACAGATTGATATCTCACTATAGAACACTTTTAAGGCTTCCTTTTCTGGAATAAAACTATTTTAAAATGCTGACCTTCAGAACGTTATTGCTTCGAAATAAATATTTTTATAAACTCCAAACATCTCTTGAAATAAATAAGAGCAATTCTAAGCCAGTTTGAGATAAACTGGTAGTGGAATTGTTAGTGCTCTTGCCATCGGTCACCAATGCGCGTCTTTTGTCCCCACCTTGGATCTGGATATCTGTAGTGCTTCGAAATTCACTTTAAACTGTAGTCATCTGTCTAATTAGTCTTCTTATGCAAAAAATGACTATTGAGACGAAAACAAATTAATTAGCCACGATCTAATCAAAGGCTTCAATTTCGGGCTTGTCTTTAAATGCATACTTTTAGATAATTTTTTAGAATTTTTTTTTTTAATTTGAAACACAAATACCTAATTATATCTAATATTTTTTATCATATATGCTAAATTTCGATTGAATTTTAGATTGAATTTTCAAATTTTTTTCTTTTTACAATCATACTTGTGTAAACAATTGAATTTTGTCATTGTAATTGTATTCGAAGGGTTAAGTTACGTAAAACTTTTAATTTTATAGTTATTACAAATTATTTTTATTTTTGAATTTTTAGTTATTAAATTGAGAAAAAATACACTGTTATAACCATAAATTTAAGATAAATTGGCAGTCATGAAAATAACTGCTTAATTAAATTTTCTGATATAATCAATTTGATTCACACGAAATAACGTTTTTAACTTTTAATTTCCAACTGTTGATGATCCTTTTAATTACTTGTAATTTTTGCCTATTTTATTAAAAATACATGTATAAATAATGTGCAGTACTTTTGATTGGTTGACTCTCTTTGGTCAATTTTTGGTTACAAGGACTAATTGGTCTGGCATCTACAGTTTAAGGAAACTTCGAGCCGTTCAGAATGTCCATACCCTAAATGAGAAACTTGAAGAAGAAGCCAAAGAGGCTCTTATGCAATATATTTTTGAAGAATTATAAACAATTTAATTGAATAATCTGCAAAATATACGAATTTAAATTCACATTTTTTCAGTATTTTATACTACTAATACATTATCAATAGATTTTTAAATATGTTCCTTTTATAAATTTAGTCATGCCTATTTAAAAAATTTTAGACGAATAATTTCATATTGTTATATTATGTCTTCAGCTTAAGTATTATTATGCATCAGCTTAAAAATTATTCATTTTTTTAACTTTATTTTCAAATTAGAAATAAATAATTTAAAATTAAATTCCTATTTTTTTAAATTGGAATCAAAAATGTACCCCACTCTCATTATATTTAATTTCAGAGGTAAATTTTAATTTTAAAAATTCAACTGTAAGTGTTAAGAACTATTTTCTGAAAGGCCGAGCCACACTACTGACGTCGTTCTAATCTGTATAAATAGTCTTCTACTTGTCATTGTGTTTTACCTTCTCGAAGGAGCACATCTCGATTGCTCCTGTAATTTTCAGTCTAATTTTATGTTTGTATGTGTTGTTTTGTTTTTTAAAATAAATATGAGAAAATATATTTCTAGATTGTTTGAGTTTTGAACCAGGACACCAGATAATAGATGGCAAAAATCTTGATCGAAAGCAATCTCATTATTGGTTATATGATTTGTTTCAGTTAGGTTTGTGCCATGTGATGTGGTAATGACATGATAAATATTTATCCCTATTTATATAACAAATATCTAGGCATCCACAGTTTCAACAACGTTGCTGGTCTTTCATTCATGTCCTGAACATGTTTGAAGGATAAAAAGATACTAAATCATTCCCTGCAAGTGTCTCAAATGTTTTTTAAGGGAGTTACTTTGTCACTGTGACATTCTCCTTCGGGTATCATTGTTGGAGGATGCAAATGGTCATGAAGAAGCCAAACATGACTATTTTCAGTGAGAGCAGAGAGCTTTGCTTATCATATAAAGCTAAATGTGCAGCTATCAACTGCGTGTACCCCATTTAATCTCATAGATATTCACCCGTTCAGCTCTGTCAGGCTGGAATGAGGCAGATGTTTCGTTGCTGCTACCTGCACACTCATCTTGGTTTGAAATTCAATGTCAGAAAATAGGCATGGAGATTGAAAATGTCCTGTTAACTCTATCTTGGGTAAGCCGAGCTGGCAACCGAATGGTTAGCGCTCTTGCCTTCGGTTCAACAGTTCGTGGGTTCAAATCCCATCTTGGGCATGGATGTTTGTAGTGGTTCGGAATCCACTTTAAACAGTAGGTCCCGGTCTAATTAGCCCTCGTGTGCAAAAAATGACCGTTGAGCGACAAATAAACCAAACTATCTTGGGTCAAACATGAATTTATATTACTCCTCCATACGTTCCTGGGCACAGAATAAGAAAAATTTTCATAAGTAACACTGGAATGCAAATTAAAGCAAAAATAACATTTTTTTTCACAAACGCATATCTTCTGTCCATCCAAATTTGCATATTTCTTTTCACACTTCAGTGCACAATAAACTAAAAATTTGAATAAAGAGAGAGTGAACTCTATTGAATTATCAATTTGAATGAAATCCCTTTCTATTTTCCTCTTTATAGTTGAGATGTTCATTTTAATTTTAAGCTTGAGAATATAACAATGATAAGTGATTCATTTTGGAAAAAAAAAAACCCTTTCATTTATTTTCTTTATCTTGGAAATATTTTAAAATGGTGGTATTTTATAACTATTAGTTATCTTTTAATGCTTTGTGTTTAAATTTCACTTCTTTAATGAGACTTGAGCCCATAAAACCTAGTATCGAATAAAATTATATGCATTTCTAAATATTTATTTAAAAATTCTGATGAACTTCCTATTTTAATTTTAAAATATTTATTTCAATATAATGTAGTTTGTATTTGATAATTTCTCCTAACCTTCTTCTAAATAGTAAATTAATATTTCTATCGTCTTTGCATGTGAGTTACATTCGAATGGAACAAATTAATTTCTTCGAATTCTTTCAAAACCAAATCATTATTTAATCATAATCTTCCCAATAGTCAATAAGAATCGATAAGAATATTTGGATTTTTTTCATGTTATTTTTAATTTCAATTTTATAATTGAATACATGGCATGGAAAATCACAAGAAAATGACTGATTATAGGATTTCTCTTAATTTAAAATGCTTATTCATTACTTTAGTTCCTTTTTCAAAATGACAAAATACTTATTTTCGAATTATTAAATTAGCATTTTTAAAAATATTTTCTTTTAAGCATGATTTAATCCAGATTATACTGAATAAATACTTGCTCCATATTATCACTAGATTATAAATGAGAAACATATGTCCTCCGAATTATAACAGAATAGATATAAAATCATGAGAAAATATACTTTTTCCTTTTAAAAATAACCTTAAATTATCAATGACTACTGTTAATTTAAGTTGTCAATGATAAAATTTGCAACCACTTTAAATTATCAATAAATTACTATTCAACTAAAAAACTTGTCATATAAAATGAAAAAAAAATATATCAAAAAAATTACTTATAAGTTTATAAAAAATTTTGCAAAGAAATATAAAATCATACTTAAAGTTACGTATGTAAAATATTTAAATAATTTTTATGTAGTTCGATGAATGTCAAATATACTGAAAACCTTTCACGAGCAAAATGTATCACAAATAAAATAAATAATACCATTTTATAACGTTTAGGAAATAAAAAAACGTAAAACTAAGTGAAGGGAAAAAATAATTATTCTACGAACGCATTTGATTTGTAAAATATACAAATTAAAATGCTGAAGAAAATTAATTGTTAAATATCCTTTATAAAAATTAAAAAAAGAATGCTGATAGTTCAAAAAATGATAGAATAACGAAAACGAATTTAGGGGAAAAGATCGAAAATCAGCGATGCCTCTAAGTGAATGGGATGTCTTACCAGCTACGTGTCAAAACGTGTTCACCACTGTCATGTTTTATTCAAGCAGAGGTGCAAAGGCAATTTGTAAGTTTTATTTGAACAGGAGGAGGTAAGAGCTAGAATAAATAAGAGTCGGCTACTTCATTGTCCTCTTCAGGTTACCACATTTGGCAAGTTGATCGCTTTCTCAAGGGACCAAAATTCTTTTTTAATCTCCACGGCGATGAAAAATTCAAGAATATCTCCCCATAAGTGTTTATAATAGCAGAAAATGTGTGATATAACTAAAGAAGCTAAAGAAAATGTTTCTAATTTTATCACCTGTATTAAAATATTATAAAAATAAATTTAATAATTTTTTTAATTTAAGAGAGAAATTCAAATTTTATTTAGGGGCCGATTATTTCAGCTACATACTTTCTCAATTTCAGCAAATTTGAGAAATAAAGTCGTATTTAACGTAAAACTAATGTGTATTTTCTTCAGGCTGGAATGCTTTGAAGTAACAGTTCCGGGTTATTATGATTCTTTGCAATGTTAAGCTCTCTGGAGGAAATTCAAAGGGAGAAAGCTTCAAAAAATATCAAGCTATAGGATATCCTAAAAATGACAATTATGATTATTAAGAAGAATATTTTTTATATCCATAGATAGAAAGAGATCATGAATATTTTCCGGAAAAAAATTTTATAGATAAAAACAAATTTTCATTTGCCATTAAGGCTGAAATTTATAGATTCGGTTTATACAAGGAAAGGAAGAAAAGAAAACATCCTAAATAATTCAAATTACTTTTCAAAAAAAAATTGCTAATATTATTGGACATAAAATCTCCTATATTAAACATATGTGATCGATTACTTTTATACGATGGCTTAAAATTTCATTTCGAAAATTTTATATATTTTCGAATACATAGCTATGGAGAGACATTCAAGCATTCTTGCTGACAAATTCCATATATATATATTATATATATATATATAATTATATATATAATTATATATATATATATATATATATATATATATATATATATATATATATATATATATATATATATATATATATATATCTTGAGAGTAAAATTAATAAAATTTATATATTTTTAATTGCAGCTCTGATATTTAAATGATATAAATATAAATAATAATGGGATCTTTTAAAAACATAATATAGTCCCTTTAAATACAATTTTTAAGGGTTTCTTTCCTTCCGGTTATTCAACGACTTCGGCCGGCGACACCGACTCACCCACGGAAACTCTCCGTAGGACGCTTTTAAAACGGCTTCTTCTTTTATTAATTGAACAATTTTAAAAAACAAAACATGTCAGTCACAGTTACGGCAAATTAATTTGATGAACGCAGTATTTGAAACCAAAATACACAGGAAAGTGAGTACATTAGAAACATAAATTTTATTTCCTTAATATTCAACAAATCAAAAGAAATTCAATATTATTTATAATAAAATTAGAGGAACATTGCAGTTTAAAATGAAATAATGTTCACAAAACTGATTTTGGACATAAAACAATGAATAATTTAACTCAATCTCATTTGTTAAAAGAAGGAACATTGAAAAAAATCGCTCTGTGGAAAGATTATTAATCTTCTCAGATTAAAAATATAGGATGGTCCCAATATGGATCATTCTATGCAATGAATGCTTATAATCATGTTGAAAGGAGGTGGAAGGAATAATTGCAAAAATATATTTTATAGTCTTATTAAGTTAAGAGTTTTATTATCTTATTTTTCTGTAGCTATTTTCAACTCTTAAATAATACCTTAATAGTACTTTTAAGGCTTATTTGTGAAAAAACATGTTTGTATGCTTCATTCGAAGAGTTTTTTAACTTAGGTATAAGATGGTTTCACTACACAGAAAGGATACTCATTAAAACACAAGTTTAAAACAAGAAAATAAATAAAATTATTAAAATAATTATAGTGTCTGACTTGTAAAAAAGAACATATATATTTTAATTAAATTTCAGTAACAGCCAGTTCTATACTAAAAATTGTTTTTAAATATTTCTCGCATCTACTTCACAATGGTTTTTGGATGAATTGTTGGAACATTTTTGATGCAATCTACTGGAACATTTGTATTGCCTTACAATGGAACTCTTTGAGATGGATTTTTTTATTCGTCTTGTTTAAGAATCTTTATCTGAACGTTCATACATATGGATATATAACTATTTTCTTACATTATAATGAAGTAGAAATTATGAATAAAATCAGTATATTTGTATAGCAAGTTTAGTTTTTAAACAATATTTTTTATTCTTGTCTATTTTATCTGTCTGATTTTTGGTGTGGTTTGTCACCCTTCGATTCCTTTGGGGCACACGATGACCGAAACAATCCCAAAGAGTTGAAAGCACACGCTGGTGGCCCGAAGAGCTAGCCTTGGAATGAAGTGACACTTATTGAGTTTTGTAAACCTTACTATATATCAAAAATAATTTCGTAAATACACATTGGTAAGGAAACACTTGGTAGGTTTGTAAGTGCAATTAGTTTAAATTATTCTTATTTTAACTTTCATTAAACCTCGTAAATTACTTTTTAATACATTTTTTCATTTACAGAATTATTCGAAAATGTATATACTAGTTGAAATGAGATCTAGAACATAATTTTTGGCAACGTTATATCGAAGCTAAATGAATTAGTTTTTATTCTTGAACACAGTGAACTTAAATCTTATTTTAATGTATGTTGAATAAATTGTATGGACATTTTATTAGTTTGAAGAATTCACTTGTGAACAGATTTTACTACTATTAGTAAATGACAACTTTTGCATAGATGAAGGACTCTTAGGCAGTTGATGGTGTGATTTCCACCCACACTATAAAAGGATTATAAAAAGAACTTTATAATTGAAGAAAAAATTACTTTTAAAATGTCAATAATTTTAGAGATATTGCTAAAGAAACTATTAAAATTTTACAAACATACATAATACTTTTAATTTAGCAAATAAATTAATATTGTAATTTTCCATATTCATTTCTAAATTTGTAGATTGTTAATGACTACGCAAAGGATATTCACAAAATATATTTATCCATATCCATTAAATAACTGGAGCTTGGAATTTGCCTGTTTATCGTTAGTAAAAATACTGACCGATAAGAGGACAAACTTTTTACACGAATTTGGGCAATATTTGGCGGTACAACAATTCTAGCAACCCTGATCTTCTAGGATAGGCGATACAACGTTGGCAAAAGAATCAATCACGGCTAGCGGTCGTCCTGCAACTCATCAATCAGATCCTCATGACCTCTAAGACGCCGGGGCATCAACAGTTAGTTAAACGGCTGTCTCAATCTTTTCGCACACTTTGCTATCAAGACGATTCATTTTATTTCCAGTTTCATTGCCTTCTCAAGAAGTTTTTTTTTTTTTTTAGAAGTGTGTATTGAGTAGAAAAAGTTTGTTTCCTTATTTATGGCCCAGGACATGTTTAAACACGTTTATTTTGATGTGTGAGCAAACCTCTTAAATTTCAACAAATATTAAAAATTTTTCAAAGCTTTTATTGACAACAATACCTTTCGATTATTCTATTTTCTTTTATTACTAAAATGTACATTTAATAATAAATTTAACATGTTCAAAACATTCTTCTCAAATTTTGCAAGGGAATCAGTTGATTATAAATCGGTAAACTCATTATAATTTAAAATTTTACGTGTTTATAATTTTATAATTTTCTTGCCCATTTGTGTGAGTGTGTTTGTTGTAACATAAATTATATTAAAATCTAATTATTTTACAAAATATTTAATCGAAATTTTCGGAATCCTAATTTCTTACAATAAAGATTAATGTTTTCCAAAAATTATTAATGTTCTTTGTAAAATTCCAAATAAGTTTCCCATAGTATCAATTTATTTCTTGTTACTATATTTAAGCAAGCATTTCGTTTTATGACTTAGTGGCGTTCTTCATTTGCTTTATTATTATTTTTATTTTTTATAATTATTTATTGCATTTACTTAGAATCTACTTTACAAAACGGTTTCTCAAATATTAACGAAACATCGTATCTCTAAAGGAATTCAATTTCCAAACCTAAACTGAAGTGATTATGTAGTAGGTTGCGAATTGGTTTGGTTTTGTTTGTACGTTGTTTAATGATCATTTTTATATGCAATGGCTAATTATATAGCAATATTGTGGAGGAATATTCTACAGAAAATTACAAATTCGTATGAAAGAATAAAATTTAATTTTAGAACTCGAAATCGAGCTCTCAATAACATCAACCTTGTTTTAGTCTTTATTATAATTTTAATTAGCAATTGATTCCACTAAATTTTATCTTTAATCTCCTATTTAACTTTGAAATGAATTCAAAAATACAAGGTTATTTATTATTTAAAAGCTTATTACTTAAGTAATAAAAGAAATAATTGTTATAAAAAGGGGGGAATATATCGTTTATATTTTAATCAGTTATCAACCATTGTAATAAGGATTTAAATTTATTTTTTTGAATAACTATTTCAATCTAAATAGCCCCAGACTGCTTTAGAAATCTGAAAATTGGAATTTTGAAATAAAATCTCATTCAATTTAAATATTGTATTAAGCGGTCACGCTGATACATTGATTCCTTAATGCATTAGAAAAGTTGAAGTGATGAATTTTTGTAAATTCACCTATTTTTTTTTAACTTTTTTATTTCAATTAAAATTTGACAACGAATTAAATTTAACTATGCATTTATTTTAATTGCACATGAGATTGGTTGCATATCCTTTAGGTGCCTTATAATCGAATGATTCTCTTGTGTGATGATTTTATGAAGAAAATAATCATTACGAACATGATTAGAAGTGAAATTAGTTCTAAAACTGAATTTCGTGAGCCGCATGAAGAGTGCCATTCAGTTATTTTTTGGACTCCATTTCAAACTAAAGTTGCATAATACTTGCATACCAAGATTAAGTTATTAGTATAAGTTCAGTGCTAACTCTCTGTGTCAAATGAAAACCGTCCCCCCCCGACTCTTGAACCATAGATAAGTGACTTTGCCTCCTTCTCAATAGAGAAGAGACGGAGGACCTTTCGGAATATTGGACGTGCATAAAGTCTCTCAGCAAAACGTATGTGTTCCATGTGGGACAAGCTGTCTTCTGGACATCAAGGTAAAGTATTCCCCCCTATGAGCTTCACTTTGATTTACAAACAAATGAATTTAAAATTTGCAAATATTTGTCTAAGTGATCCATCAAGATTATTTAATGCCTTGGTTTAAGTGAAAATGTTTTGATACACCAGTAGAGTACCCTGAAGAATCTTTCAGAATTATCTTTTAATGAATCTCCAAAAGAATGTAAGTAAGAATCACGGAACTCGGGTATTGAGAGAGAAATGTGCTTTACATTTATGCTTTTTCAAATACTTTAAGCAAATCGAATGAAAGTTAACAACTAGCACCGATCATTTGATTAGTAGTCGAAAATAAACCAGTTTCACTTTTAAACTCAGTAATCATTAAATATTTTATGGCTTGTTTTGAAAAATTTTTAACAACAGAAATAAACCTAAATATTCCACGTAAAAAGAAATTTGTATCTTCGAAATAAGATAGAAATTTCCTTTTTAACTAGATTATTTTTTATCACAATTAAAATAAAAGAAATATGAAAAGTAAATGGTACCAAAAATTCTCATTTTATATAAATGATCTTAAAAATGTTTTCACTCTTCAAATGTTATGTTGATTTTTAAAATTTTTATTTATTAAATTATCAATTCAGAACTTAAAATGGAAGATCTTATTTATCAATTAATGTTCTATAATGTTATGAACAGCTAATAATTTTAACCAAAAAGGGATTATAGATTAATTAAATTCCTGAATACTCTCTGGGGTTGAATTCCTGAAGTTTTTAATTTTCAATGAACCTTTCGAATCTAAGTTTTCACGAAATAACAAAACGTTGGTTATCGACTGATTCTTGATTAAAACGGAATTTTGAAAACCTGAGGCACTAACTGAAACCTGAGGCCTGAACTTTTAAGCAAAATACATGCACTTATCTGATTGTGTTATGAATAAAATTTAGAATACGAGTTATTTCAATGAATAATTATTTTTAGACGACTCACTGTAATATTATGACGGAGTTATTCTACTCCACATTTAAAATAATGTAAGGGAGGTAATTTTTTTTAAGTCTATTTAAGAAAGCGTATAAGCTAGAGTTTCTTGAGAATTTATTCAGATTATTCTATAATATTCTTGTACGATAAAATCTATGCTATGAAATTATGGTTTGTTTCATCACTTTATGGCAATTTTTTTGGTCTGGAAACTAAAAAAAGGAAGTAAATTCAAACATTCTGTGAACTCAAATCTGTGACTTAACAAACTCTAGTAACTATGTTATTTCATTACATTAATCTCTAATAACGCCATAAATTGAGGGAAAGCTAAAACAACGCTTCGATTGTGAGCAATTTAGTATGAATTAAAAGATTAAATATTTTAAATGAGTAATTTTCCTTGTATTAAAGGAAAATTAAATAATTTCGTTAAAATTTGCAGTTTTTTTAACAACTTCTTTCATTATATTAAAAAAATAGAATTAAATTAAAGATTAATAAAGTATTGGAAATCATTTCTTTATATTCTTGAGCTCATAATCTAAAAAGTAGAAAACGTGCCTCAAATGCTTAGTTGGTAGATCACAGCGACAGTAGTGCTGTACAGTAGTGTTGACAGATGACAGTAGTATTGCTCGACTAGTAGTTGCGGAATAAATGAGACAATTTTCTCTGCTTTCAATGAAAACTAAAGAGGAAAGTGACCGACGAATTATGTTAGAAATGTATTAAAATAACTGAAAAAGACATGTTTAAACCTGACCATAAAATGGAATTGTTTAAATAAAGGAAATAAACAAAACTAATAATATACTCTGTAAAATAACTGTATAATTACATTCCTTATATAAATTTGCGTTGATTTTTATTCATGCATTTTTTTTTCAAAATTCCAATTTGCATAGACAATTCTGATGTAGTTAAAAAAAACTTAATACTCTTAAATATTATTTCATATTATTCTTCACTTTTTCAAGGAATAAAAAATTTTTTGTTAAATCTTACACAAGCTTTAATGAGATGAAGCTTATGCAGAGTAATTAAAATATTAAAAATATCTTGAGGAAAAAAATTTTCATAAAACTTATTTTTTATAAATTTACTGTGGAAAAAAATAAAATGTTTCTTTTGAAATGCATGACAGTTTGTCAAAAATATATGTTCTTTAAAAGACATGATCAAAAAAAAATTCAATAGAATACACCCGTAGGATTATAAACAAAACCGAAATAATAATATAGTTTCATCAAAAAGTTATGCACCAATATTTATATATATATATATATATATATATATATATATATATATATATATATATATATATATATATATATATATATATATATATATATATATATATATATATAATTATTAGTTTGTTATCAATTTTTGCAGAATAAAATATATAGATAAGAGTTACTTCATATGCGCTTTTCACCTCTCAAAGGTGTTTTCTTCCAAAATTTTGGTAAATTCTATGAGAAAACAATTATTTAGGATTTGTTTGAATAAAGGTGTATTTGAGAAGTGGCAAATATAGTGAATGGAACTATTTTTGTGAGAAAATATACTGTTGGCCATTAAAATTATAAAACTGAAAGAAAGCAAATAAAAACATTTATTTTATGTAAACAGTGTGACGGAAGAAAATGATTAAATTTACAAGCAGTTTGGAGACTTACAGGATTGTGGAATTATTAAAAATAGTGGCCATTCATGAAAGCTAAAGCGATTTTTCTCGATTAGGTATGGAGTCGAACCGGGTATGAATGATCGAAAACGGCAACTTTTTCTTGGATTCTTTAAATCTATGCCACAATTAATGACCCGTAGTATGTGAAGAGGTGTAGTAGGCCAGTCTCTCAGCAATTTATGACTAGACATTTTTTGTATTCAAGAGAGCATGACGTGCTCTTGTATTATCTTATTGAAAGATGGCTTTTCATAGGCATTGAAGACAAGGCACAATTACAGGCTTTAAAATATCAGAAATGTATCCAACACCATCAGAATTATAGAAAATCTGAACTAGAAATTTGCACGTTGTGTACCTAAAGGCAATGCACACCATCACATCAAATACAACGGCCCTATGACGATATCCAATGCAACTGTGAAACGCCCATTCTATTTGGAGAATCCTGATACATATACTGTGATCACAATGCTGCATGCTCTCATCTTTTCAAACAAGACCCACATGAAAAATGATTTTGTGTCACTCTTGTATTCAATTTTGTCGTTGGAAGCATCAGAATTCACTTCTGTTCACCATGATATTGAAGCAGGAACTGCTTGGCCTCTGCTTTAAAATCATTAAGAATCCACCAGGCTGCTTCTATCTAACTAATAAAGTGTAACTCAGAGAAAGGTACAGGGAAGCATGCTGGGGCAACAACAGCCATCTGTCTTTATGCTCCCTTGTCCAGAAAAATTGGAGTAATGGTCATCGTAATGACATTCCGTGCTGCTCCAAACTTTGACGTACTACATGATTAGATACTGAACATGTTGCAAACAAGACCAATTTTGACGGATGATCTGTGATGTGATTGTTCGGATTCACAAAGCCATCTTCTCACTGTTTATCCTCTTAGTTGGCAGTCACAGGATGGAGATGAGTTTTTGCATTGCGTTCAGTATGACTCATTCAGCTTGGATTTCATATTCACATGACATTGCACGGATTTCAGTCAATGTAAGTGGAAGTACAAAAAGCTATAATACACTCTCAATAGGCAATGATCATGCCTCCATCAAATTCCGACACGTGCCGTTAAACATTTATTTTTCTTGCTCGTGACATGACGTGTTATTCTGAAAAAACTCTGGCCGAGCTGGCAGCCGAATGGTTAGCGCTCTTGCCTTCGGTTCAACAGTTCGTGGGTTCGAATTCCACCTTGGGTATGGATGTTTGTAGTGGTTCGGAATCCACTTTAAACCGTAAGTCCCGGTCTAATTAGCCCTCGTGTGCAAAAAATGACCGTTGAGCGACAAACCAAACAAACAAACAAACAAACTGAAAAAACTCTGAGCTTACAAAGAAATTTCCAAATGAGAAATCCATTTCACAGTATTTCTTTGAGCAGAGCTTTAGATGTTGTTTGTTTCTCCAATTGAACTGAAATGCGAATCATTTGTGAATTCCAACCTTTCCTTCTATTCATGGGATTCTGATGTTCGTAAAAGTATTCCTTCCGAGTGCTGCTATTTTAATGGCCAGCAGTGTACTTTTAAAATGTTAACGATTTTGAGTAAAATATAAAAATATCTTGTTCTAGAAGTTTGAAATTATTAGATATCACTTTATCTATGTATTTTTGACAGGAATTTGTAAACTGCAAATAATTTTGGTCACTTATGTTTTCCACAAACGCAAAACTGCATTATCATTTAACATTAGATATCTTATCTGTCTTGTGGTATCACAACACGAGAAAAAATTAATTACTCTTCTTTATATTGCAAACAATAAAAATTTTAGGTCCTTAAAGTAAATGAAGCAATTTCTTTATTGAGAGACATTATAAAATGAATTTTTGTTGATAAATGAGCAATGATAAATAATTCTCTAACATTATAAACGATGTTTTGTATCAGATTACCTGCTGTGTGCTTTTGTCAATCCTCCGTGTTATGTCTGTTTTGATAGTATAGGTACTTCGGAAAATTAAGGTATAAAAAATGATCATAGTTGCTTCGTGGTCGATTAACCGCTTGTCAATTATTATGGTTTCTCATACATTCTCCATCCTGACCTCACGACATTCTTAACTCGTTTCTTGTCATTTGCTCTTCACTCCCAGCAGATGGGATTCGTATGCCACTAAAAAGGAAAAAAATAAAATTTGACTCGATGCTTATGGGCAGTAGTACATCTTACTAACCTTTTTTTAGTCTTCAAGATGTTTTTTTCCACATATGTGTCACCTGAATAATTGCCGAAATAATATTTTGACTTAGTTGGCATGTTGCGTCAGTAGGAAGTCTAGGCCAATAAGTTCTCAATAGTTGACTAAATCTGATCCACCTGGTTATTACTGTTTTTTTAGAAAAAGTCAAGATGATGCCTATCTATGTTCGCACCCTAAAAAGGTATTTTACATTTCTTATTTTTAACTGCTTGCGAATAATTTTGGGTAAAGGAAGTATTCATTGATTCTATGTCATGACACTCATTTTTGTTACATGTTTTTAGCGCATTCAATTATTTTAGAGAATTACAATTTATGCCGTATAGTGTTTTATTTTTGTGGAGAATAGAGCTTCAAACATTATTATGCAAGTATTAAAATTAGAATATTTGTTTTTGATTTCAGATGTGACTTTAATTTGGTTTTAATTGTCAACTTTAATATTGTTAAAAAAAGAACAACTAGAGGCAACAATTTTAGTTAAACATGTTTATATACTATTGGAAATCGTAAAAATTTTAAGCAATCTGAAATGATATTAAACTGCTGTATGAAGAAAAATTGTTAATTTAATGTTTAAAGCATGTATAAAATCTTATCACAATGGCACAAAATGCATTGATACTATTTTAGAAATCCATAAAAATTCTGGCAACAAATTTCTCATTTAAAATTTAACAAAAATTATGTATTTCAAGCAAAATTTTACGTATTCATTCAATATCTGCAAGATTATACAAATTAAAATACACCCCATTAACTTCAAACACATTTGTAAATACAGAGCATTTGTTGGATAGAATAAATGAATTTCGTTCAACGATATGAAAGCATGCATTTTTGTATTAAATATATAAAAGTTAATTATATATATATATATATATATATATATATATATATATATATATATATATATATATATATATATATATATATATATATATATATATATATATATATATATATATATACATATATATATATATATATATATATTATATATATATATATATATATATATATATATATATATATATATATATATATATATATATATATATATATATATATATATATATATATATATATATATATATATATATATATATATATATATATATATATATATATAAAGAGAGAGCAATTATTTAAATAATCAAACAAAACTGTAAGATATAAAAGTTTTGCGCATTTTTGTCAACGATGCGCGTATTTCTTGCTTCCAGTTTAAAGGTTAATAAATGAATTATAATTAAAATAAAAGTATTTTACACGTTGAAGTGAATGCCGATCAGATTCATGTTTGTTGGTTTAGTTAGCAAAGAGAAATTTTAAAAGGCCCCTAGTAGGGCAGTTTTCCGAACTTCAGATATTCTAGTGATTAAATCTATAAAACAAATTCCCCCCTTACTCATCCAAAGTTTAAGAAACTGGCACCAGTAGTTATAAATTACAATTCTATCAAGTTAAATGAAAGTTTTATAATAAATGTAACTCAAATATTTTTAATATTTAATATTAGTTTAAATATTTTTAACGATGGAGTTTTGAAAATTTACGTAGTACTTATCAATAAAATTAATTAACCTTCCTATACAGTGAGTGTAAAAAGTATTCGTACAGTACGACAATTGATTTAAAAGAGATCCGTTCAAAAAAATTGTAAATATAAAATCCGTTTTAATTAATTAGAAATATATAATAGAACATATTTTCACTAGTTTCATGTGTAATTTACAAAAAAATAATTTATACATGAATAAATATTTACAAAACTGAAACACTCCAACATTTTGTAGTGTAAAAAGTATTCGTACATCAGGCATATATTGGCCAACACAATCATAATATTACAGCTAATACATTGTAGGATATCCTTTTGCTCGAATAACTGCCTTGAGTGTTCTTTGGGTCGATTCCACCAATTTTGCTGTTATTGAGCTAGGTATGGCGTCCCATTCTTGATTAAGAGCTGATTCTAAATCATTTTTATTAGAAATATCTCTGGATCTAATATTTTTATCAAGAACGTCCCATAAATTCTTGATGGGGTTGATGTCCGGCGATTGAGGAGGAAGTTTCATAAACTTTGGGGTATTATATAGTATCCAGAGCCTTGTGTTTAGGGCTGTGTGCTTGGGGTCGTTATCATGCATGAAAACGTAATCACCATTCAAGCCCATTTTTGTTGCATTAGGTCCTAAATTATTGTTTAAAATGTCAATATAAAGTTGATGATTCATAATGCTTTTAATAAAGACTGATTTGCCCACCCCAGAAGCACTCATACACCCCCAAACAAGCAGACTTCCACTACCATGTTTCACTGTGGGCATTAAATTCTTAGGATGCATTTCTGTATTGCGCTTTCTCCACTCCATTCGTCTCCCGTCCAATCCAAATATGTTGTATTTACTTTTGCCTGTAAAGATAATCTTTTTTCCAGAAATCTGGACTTTCATAACGTATTGCTTGGCGAAAGACAATCACAACTTCCGATTCTTCTCACTAACAAAGAAATTTCGTCTCGCAACACGGCCATGGAAACCTTCATTTCTGCATGCATTTCCAACAGTACTTACAGAGACTGTGGTTCCCATGTTCTTCAGTTCTGATGTTAATGTAGGAGCCCTTATTTTGGGACCCTTCTTTAATGAACGTTCCAGAAACCGTCTGTTAGATGATGTCAATTGACATGGTCGCCCAGTACGAGAACTGTTTTGAACCATTAGAGTGGCAGATAACTTTTTTGATTGACTGCACAGTTGAACGGGGCACAGTTGAACAGATCAGAAAACTTGTTGTACGATTAACCATTTTTACGGAGCTTTAAAATCACAGTTCTCTTTCGGAAACACTTGTCTCTTTACTTTTACGACCCATTACAGAATTTCTAGTTTCTCACTACATAAAATTTCCACTGAAGAACCTTTTAAGTAACTTACCAGATAACGTCAATTAACTACATATTATTGGCTAAACCAATTATAAAATATAACAAAAAAATTTTCACTTCTTTTTGTGTACGAATACTTTTTACACCACAAGAGGTTGGATTGTTACAGTTTTGTAAATATTCATTCATCTATAAAATTATTTTTCTGTAAATTTTACATGAAACTAGTGAAAATATGTTTTACTATGTATTAATTATCAATTAAAACGGAATTTATGTTTATAATTTTTATGAATGGATCTTTTTTAAATCAATTGTCGTTCTGTACGAACACTTTTTACACTCACTGTATATTTATTCAATATCTTTGTAAATTTTAACTACACATTCACGTGGAAATCGATATATTTGATTTGTAGATTAGTTCCGAAATAATGATTATTTTTAAATTAAAAATAAATGAAATGTTTGCGAACATTTGTTTAAGTTTGAAAAGTAGAAATTTGTCTCATATGTGATTGTATTTTAAATAGTACTAAAAAATTTGAAGCAAATGCAAGCAAGCAGAACAGAATATTTGAAGTCTATTTTGGTATTTTAATAGCTTATTATAAGCCTATTCATAGCCTATATTAAAGCCTATAAAGCTTTTGCTAGGGATTTTGATGAAAGGACCATTTTAATAGCATTCTCTAAAAACCTGAAATATTTTTAATTAATTGTTATTAGTTAAAATAATTACAGTTTTATTATACATTATCCAGTCTTAGAAAGTAGTATATAGCGTACGTTGAAGAATAATAATGTAGTTTCATATGAAATACAATGTATTTCTTCATGCAAGTTTGCTTACTGTATTGCTATATAAATTACTTAAGTACTAAAATTAATAAAGCTTCTGAAATTAATAATAAATAACTTACTAAAATTAATGATGATTTCTAATAAATTTCTACTTGCTTTTGACCAAAA
Source organism: Latrodectus hesperus (assembly GCA_037975125.1). Taxonomy (NCBI): domain Eukaryota; kingdom Metazoa; phylum Arthropoda; class Arachnida; order Araneae; family Theridiidae; genus Latrodectus; species Latrodectus hesperus. The sequence continues at coordinate 86,382,876 of CM075859.1, read as the reverse complement.
AAAGCGAAATAAATACGCTTAAATGTGTATACTATGATTGAAATTCATAAACTGTAATTTCATCCTTTATTTTAGAAATAACTATCATATTTTCCTATTTTAGTACTTACATTTTGCTAATAACGTATTTTTGATAATTTCATGGGACAAAATACTGAAAGTGACATGAAAATACTTTAGCAAGTTTCCATTCAAACCAAAATTAGATAAGAAATAAAATCGCAATAATAAGGCAGGATCATTATGATTAGCCATTAATATTCATGGCTTAGTTTTGCACAGATATTTGACATTATTTATTTTATTATTATAAAGAAGTTTAACAAAAAATTAGAGGGGGATTAACACTGTAAAACCTTAATATATTAAAGATTTTTTTTTGTATGAAAAAAACTCTTTTGTATGAAATTCTTTGAAAAAAAGTATTTTTCAGAAACTTAAATCATCATTTATAACCAATATATATATATATATATATATATATATATATATATATATATATATATATATATATATATATATATATATATATATATATATATATATATATATATATATATATACAATATATATATATATATATATATATATATATATATATATATATATATATATATATATATATATATATATATATACAATATATATATATATATATATATATATATATATATATATATATATACACACAAGGCTACATATAATCGATTCACGTGATTATCGTATAGTGACGAGCAGGTCACTCGATAACCTTTAGCTGTACACACACACACACACACACACATATATATATATATGTGTGTGTGTGTGTGTCACATAGTTTCAAAGTGCCGATCGCACACAATAAAGAGGCCTTGATTGCCAGCAATAACTTTTATTAATCAGGACAAACAAGCTCCAAGGCTCACAGTCAAGAACTGTCAGTGGCAGTTCCAACGCAAACTTTTAAATGGTTAGAGAACATTCTAGAAATATTTAAATAATACAGAAAATTGCATTTTTTAGAGATTTCTTGAATATTTAAGAAAGCGAATATAAAAAAGGGATGAAAAAACAACTCCCAGCCTTGAGCAGACGCTCTTCCCGTTCAGAGCCGTTGCCTTTATCCACTATGCCATGGCGTAGAATTTTATTCTGAAATGCTGCGATATATACCACTTGTTTCACAAAGATTGAATAAAAGGTACAGCCACACCCTTTAGCACAAGAGAACTGAGACTACCGTTGTTCAACAGCCATTAATGCAAATAAGAAGTGACCAAGACGTATATTTAATAGCATGTGACACCTTTAACTCTCCACAACAAGATACTATTACTTCAGGTGATGGACCTCTGTAGCTATATTGAATGCAGGCTGTGGCAATATGTATTCTCCACGATGACACCAAGCATAAATGAGATCATCATAATGAGCTGACATTCATCTGAAAACACAGCGTCAAGCAATACTTGGGTTCGACGCCGATCAAACTATTGAAAAGGTTCCTGTAACACCAAGGGTAACCTGCCGCTGAGATAAAATCCCCTGTCAATGCAAATGTTGAATTATTTGTGAAGACTCTTGTTATCTTGCAGACGATATCATTTGTTAATTAAAGGGTCGTAACGTAATTATTCGTTCAATCACGATCATTCGGAAAAAATGCCTCCGCTGTTAGTAATAGCAATCCGCTGAGGTCCGGCTTTCCTTACGACCTCCCACAACCCATCGATTTCATATTCTGACGATCATAAGATGTCAACAGCAGATACGATCAACTGCAATATAGTTAGTCTTTAGTTATGATCTCTGTCAAAGTCAGAAACATATCGTGGTAAGCTTTTCCCTCCTTACAGTAGCTTTTCATTAGGGAACAATTTTCAAATGTAGATGTTTATATGAGGTACAACTTCGTCAATTATATACATTTTTGGTTTAACAATTACTGCATATATTTTACGCGAATGCTAATCATTTGCATACAAAAGGATCTTTCGGTCTTGTAAGCGTATTGGTGAAGCTATTTTAATGTCCACATTTGTGTTTGCTTATGTGTTACTTGAACCAAGGAAAATAAAGGATTGAAGTAAACCAGATATTGAATACGCATTAGCCATTTATTAATAATAATAGAACAAAATGTGCTCGTAGAGATGTCTGAATTGTTTTTGATTCCCCCAATTGCTTTCTCTCGTATCATTCAGTTTGTATATGCATGCATACAAACTATATTTACGCATATGGAATTGAAGTGAAGTTAAGCAACAATTAAGAAAAAAGTTGTATTTTTCAAGGTGTTTTTTGTTATTATTCCATTCAAGATAAAAGCTTAGTTGAAAAATTCATTCTGTTCTTTTGCTCAGTAGAGTAGTAACATGCTGTTTTGCTAGAGATATTATGTTTGCTTTCACTTATGTTTATTGTAAGTCACTCTAAGCGGAAGATCAAATCTCCCCAGAAAAGATCCTCATTCTCTTTTAAGCAATTAAAATGTATATCCCTATATCATTGCAATTTAATAACTGATTTTTCTTTATATTTTAGAAAATATCTAGTCATACTTCAAACAAATAAATGCTTAAATAAACAGGTTAAAATTAATGAGCAAATAATCTGGTATCTATGCAACAAAAGATTGTCTTAGCAGTTCATGATGAGGTTTGATATGGGCAATACTGGAAAATAATAAATAATGCTAGAAGAAATGCTATGTTTATGTTTACATACATGTTTATTTTGCAAAATTTTAAAGTGGAAAAATCTGATGTAACAAATACTTTGTTACCATTTTAGCAATATTATTTTAGTATACGCTCTTAAAAAATTTTGAAATGTCTTACTCTTACACATAAAGATGTAAATTATTTTAAGCTCCGCGTTAGACAAATAATGTTATGTATAATTAAGAAGTGCCTACCTAAGTTATATCATCATTATAATCGATCCTTAGTAAGGACACTTCATTATCTGATTGAGCATAATTTTAGACTTCAATACTTCTAACACTATATACCTTGTAAATTTGCTTCGTCACGTAAGCTTCTGGTAAATTAACCCATTGAAGCAAAATTTTCATCAGAAATATATCTTTGCATTTAAACAACGGTGATTAAATCAAACTGTGAGTCAACTCTTTGACATAGATAAGAATCATTATTGCATTGATATTGATAAAGTATATGTTAAGCAATAACCCACAAAATTGCGCCCCCCCCCTTTTATGCAATAAATGCTATGCATCTTGTTAATGTTTGAAAGCTCATAAAAAATTACATTTAAAATTAGTTATACATAATTTTTGCATCTTTGTATTATTTTCTCTAATCTCATAAGCTGATTGATTATTTTAGATTTGTGTGACATCATTTAATAATCTGTTTTTTAGCTATAATCCATTTAAACTTTTAATTTTTATTCTTAAATTTGTTTGTTGACTACATAATCTTTATTTTATATTAAATATCAATGTAACATATAAATAAATAAAAATAATTTAAAAAAACTCGTGACAATTTTTTTAACAAAAAAGGAATCTTTTTTAAGTAAAATCTCATTTAAGAAATGAAACAAAGAATTAATAATCGATGTGTATTTTATAAAAATGTACCTTTTTTAAAAATAACTAGTAATGTTTCTTTTTGAATTGCTTTCATTCAATTTCTGCCATTTCTCATATTGCATTTTCAATGAATATGTTATGTAATACAGAATAATTTTTGCTCTATTTATATTTAAATTAAAATAAAAACAAGAAATTATCTTAGTGTTTTAAAAGTTCTTGAATACTCCATAGTATTTCTTAATATCAACATTTACACAATTATAAAAAAATATTGTGAAATTACGTTAGATTATCATTTTAAGGAAAGCAATGATCTATAGTTAACAGGCTTTTAACAAAAAAAATTAAGTTTAGTTACGCATTTAAACATTGTTAAAAATGAGAGGAATGCAGATAAACAGTGGGTTCAAAGAACCTCATTTGGATCAAATTAATGGTTAGGAAGAGAGTTTTTCGCTAACTCGTCAACCTATTGAGTTTGTTTCAAGTCGCGTGTAAAGCAAGATCCAAACCAACAAGTTTCACCAAAGAATTGCGTAAATTTAAAAATAAACCTTAAATTACATTTCCATTTAATTCAGAATAGAAATTCCTTTCATCTGAAAAATAAGTGACCTTGGTATATTGTGAAATTGTGATTCTTCAAAAAAAATTTCCAAATATTTTGCCTAAGTGAAATTTTAATATTGCTTTGCACTTACTGCATAAATTTATGGGACTTACAATTGTAATTTGTCAAATTTACAATAATTATATACATTGAGATACAGCTATTGATAACAGCCAGATTATTGCTTAATACTCCACAGAAGTATTATTGACTCACACATAGTAATCTCCGAAACATTATTGCAAATGTGACAAGTAGTCCAAGAAAAATAATTAACAAGTTCAAATATAATATATTATTCATTTAATTTCTTTAGATTTAAAAAAATATGAAAGTTCTAATAAATGCAGAAATGCCGTCTTGAGACTTAAAACAAAGAATGTTTTTCTTTCAAATTAAAAATGAAGACGGTTTTAAATAGTTGGAAACAAAAGTTTCGGAAAAATATTTTGGGTGCAGACTGAAAACTTTTGATTTCTTTATTTTCATGCGTAAATTTTTCTAATTACAAAGAAACTCTACTCTTTTTTCGGAACAGGAAATAACTGTAGCTTAAAAGAAGAAAACAAAAAAACGAAGAAACAAAAGAGATGAACGACATTCTCAATGGGCCACAAATCAAGCAACAGGTTTCGGAGGAAGTCGAAAATAGATCGAAATATGCATTTCAGAACAAAGTTAAGTGAAGCTTACCTTCAACTTTAAGTAAAAATACCATTTGATATCTTTCACCGGCCTTTTTAGAAGTTATTAACAACGAGACAAGACCACCAAATTCGATGAATTTTGAGAATGACAGGTAAAGTGTTCCCAACAAATGTTCCGAGCTAACACTATTAAGTGAGCGAGCATGATAAAGTGATATTTAGTGGAAAAGTTGCTCACTTGACATTCACTTCGTCTCCTCTAATTACTTCACTTACTTCATCACAAAAAGCTATCTGTCAAGCCGGCTTCTGAGATGCAATTTTTTTTTACTTTATCTTTTCTTCTTTTGCCTAGCAGAAGATATTTTATTGCCCATATCGAAATACCTTTTGTTCTTTAACTAAGCCTTTCCATTCGAAACTTTTGATGCTCGTTTTTTATCTTTTCCGTTTTCGCTTGGTGAGTTGCACTAAAACTGTTGCACTGGAAATTCTTGACGACTTGAAGATATCTGGACAGTGCAAGTTTTATCTCCTGTTTAAAAAGTTTTTTTTTGTTTTATTTGAAATGAAAGTTATTTACTTTTTGGCATTTCAAACTTATTGTTTTTTAAAAAAAATATTTTCAACAAGTTTTTCTTATCATCGAAAATTTCTTTATTTTCATCATTAAATCAAAGATTTATCGTCATAAATTTTCCTAATTATTTGTTTAATTTATCATTTAATGAATGAACCCTCATTTCTGTGCACCCAGTAATTATTTAATCATTTATTGGCTATTCAACTTATTTTATATGTAAATAGTTGCTAAAATGTTTTATTTTCCTTGTTAGATTCTGGAAATTATACTTTTAACAAGGTAAATAAGGTTGTAAAATTTACTTTTAACTAGGTAAATTTATAAAAATCTAATGAGGAGAAGAAAACATTTTAGCAACTATTTACATATAAAATAAGTTAAAAATCCGATGAATTTATTTTATATTATAAATGTTATAGATTTATATTATTTTTATAAAAAATTATAGAAAATGAAAATAAAAAATATATAAAAAAATTTACCTTGTTAAAAGTAAATTTATACTAAAAGAAAATTTTTATAAATGTATTTCTTTTTTCTGATTATAAAAATAACCATATTATTAAGCAATTTCAATTTAGTTTTCTCATGAAATTTAAATACCTCTTTTTTTAGAATTCATAAGTATCAAAAATTTCCAATTACAAAACTGTTTAAAATTCTCGTGATAAGACTTTGTGTTGTGAATAGCTGTGAATTTATCATTAATGAATTTATCATATTGTATTTTATAACCTAACAAGTTGATATATATGAATGTTGAGAAACAATATGTATATAGTAACCAGAGTATCTAATAAGTAGATTTAGTTAATAATTTTTCATCAAATTTTCAGGGGATTTGGTAGATAAAAGCTTTTCTCTTCTCTGCGTTATGCGATAAAATGATTTTCTTTTAATTTTTTAATTTCTTTCTGTAACTATAACATTTTGCTACATCGTGAATTATGATTATCAATAAAATTTTTTAATGTTTTTCTTTGATTGGAAATGTTATTTTCATCGAATTTCTCATACTTAAAGTTATTTTTAATGTTTAATATTTTTTCTTGTTAAAAATATTTCTTCATCTTCCTCTAATTTAATAATTTTTTAACCAGTTTTTTTGAAATTTATACGCAAACTTGTTATTTTCATTAATTTCTTATTGATATGTTTTTGGAACAAATGACACATCAAATTAAAATACTTTATTTAAAATACTATGTTGCGGAACTAAACAATAAAAATAAATAGTTAAATTTTAGTAAATGTAAAATAAGGAGTATGTAACAGAACATCTTTCTTATCAACTGAAATTTAAAAAAAAAGTCGTTTATTCATTGATCTGTTTGTATGTACTATAATAGTATTTCAAAAGTTTTAAATCGTAATTCCTCCAATTATGTCAATATGAAATCAAATTCAGCATTTTTAAATGTGATAAAAGTGAAGAAAATCATAAGCCAAAGAATCTGAAATGATTTTAAGAGTGCTCAAAATAAATTGTTTTTTAAAAAAGCAATATTTCCTAAATCACTTTTATAATATCTATTTATTATATTTAATTTATCAAATTTAGTACACTATTTTTATCACTGCTAAATTTCAGTTGATGAGAAAATAAGAATGCTAAAATTATTAAACGCATTATTTAAGTAAAGCAAAAATTTTGAATATAAAAAATATAGATATTGATATGTAAAATAAAAATGAATAATAAACTTCATGAAATATTTTTCAATTTTCTTAGCTCAAGAATTGAATGTTGTTTTATAATGAGGATCAGATCTCGTAAAATTTCGTGGTAGCTGTACTATAGAGAACGTTCCTTGCCATTTCCTTAGAATTTCCTAAGGAATCAGAGGACTGACTAGCTGAGATTGTGATGATCTTCCCAACACTTTCCGTACGTTCACTGCTCAAAACCTACACAATCCCATTTGTAGTTACTTAGAAAATCAATTCGCAGCATTTGATCACTTGATACATTTTTTTTTTGCTTTGTAAGAAAAGAAATAGCATTCAAAATATGTGTCGCACTTAATAAGCTAAATTATTCATTAAATAAATTATCCAGTTATTGAAATGATAGATTCAAGTTATAGATTTTATTTAAAAGATAGGAAGTGTATCCTGCCCTCAACCAAGAACAAATCATTTGATATTAAAATGTTTTTCTCTATAAAATAGGTACTTTCAATACACACATATTAATTAAAATAGAAATGTGTCTTTATTTTTTAATGAGAGGCATTTCTAATTTGGGTAGTTACATTTCACTGCAGTTATCAAGCAGCCTAAACAAAAATTCACTGTGGAAATACTTCACAACATATCTGAGTTTCAATATTTTTTTAATGTCTTCAATAGTTTTCAATAGTCTTGATGAATAACGTTTATTCTATTTAGAAAAAAATTATTTTATTTTGCAAAATTATAATGTTTTAAATTTTCTAAGAAAATATGGAAAAGCTAAAATGTGTCAAGATCTTTAATAATTCTCATTTAAAAAATAGAAATAAGCCTAAATTTTACAATAATAAAAATTATGTGTGTTGTAATTAAATTGTTGTGTTTCACAGTATTCTGTTGAACATTAATATTAATTATTATGTAGAAATTTAATATAATGTTTTAAAGTTTCTAAGAAAATATAGAAAAGCCAAAACTTTTAAAAATCATTAATAATTTCTATTAAAAAAGACAAAACTATCCCAAAATTAGTAACAATGTAAAAATTATTATGTATAAAATTTTTTTTCAAAGTACTTTGTTTAAGTGGTTATATTACTTATGATGTTGAAAGTTAATTTTTGGTAACAAAAAATTTTAATCGTATAAAATTCATAAGTATTTATTAATATACACTAATCATTTTCAAAACATGTGAAACTATAGTTTTATATTATTTTTTATGCAATGATTGCAATAACATTAAAATCATGTTTATTCATTAATACACGTTGTAATCACATTTTGAAAATAAAAAAAATTTGAAAATATTTTTACATTAATTATTTTGATGTTGAATTTTAAATAAAAAAGAATCAAACTAACATTCAAATTATTTGAAGACTAAAATGTTAATTTTCAAAGTTTTAATTTACAAAATTAAAAAAAATATGAATTTAAATTTTTCATCTAAAAATAAATAGTGTAGGATTTGTTCGTTACAAATTGGAATAAATGTCTGTAGAAAACATTTCCATTGAAGTGACTCAAAAAGGAGGTAGGAAAGAATATGAAAGTGACTTCATTAACTAATCAGTGGCATTCAATTAACAACTATGAGACACAGTTATAATGTAAAATTGCTTGAAATGAAGTAAACATTAATTAAGAAATTGCTGAATCCAACAATGCTGTTTCTGTAAAAATTATTTCTCAAAATTATAATTTAGCAAATGTACTTTGTGAAACAAAATCTAAAGTTCAAGGTCAAACTGAAGTAAAACACACAACATTTTTTTCGTAGCTCTCCTTTTATTTTTTATAAGCCTTATTTTTATATATATAATGTTTATGTGTAACTATTGCCGACCAACTTGTCTAGTGGTCAGCGTACCTGACTACTGACTGATAAGGAGCTCCTGGGTTCGAATCCCGGTTCGATCATGGATGTACTTTTTCACTCTCTATCTATCCTGTCTTTGTCCTTTCCTTCTATGAATGAGGTGTGAATGGTTGCCTACCCTATAAACGGGTCCCTATGGCTTGTGTGTACTAAGGAAGTTCCACCAAAATGTTAATTTTCTAATGTTCCACACCAAAATATGGTTCAGTTGGAAAAGTGGAGCAGTGCACACCATGTTGCCAGCCTAGCTGGCACACGACAATGAATGAATGTGTAATTATTATGTGTTAATTTTTTTGATTATAATAGCTGTTATAAATTCTTGTTAAACGTGGCCAAACAAACATGAATGATGCTGAACGCTATTGAAACCATTATTAGTTAAACATAAAGAGTAAAACCCAAGAAAGAGCTTCTGATGGAAAGTTGTTGGTAGATTAGGTAATACACTTTAAAAAATAGGAAAAGGCAGTTTATTCAACATTTTGCACTTTTATTAAAAAAAAGTTCGAAGTAGATACAGCATCAGATTTCATAGTCGACCGAAAGCAGGAACTCATTGAACACACACACAGTTTAAAGTTATTTTGGTGTAATGGTAAGGCTTTTCATGTGATAAATGACATGGATCCATCACTTCAATCAACAACTGAACGACAGCGCAATATTACCTCGAGAAAAGGAACCAGCAATATCGAATACTGGTGTTCTTAAAGGAAAATATTGCTTAAGATGATAATACGACCTTAATGAAGAAATAAAAAACATTCAATCATTTTGGTGGGAAAATGTGAAATTATTTTGTTTCCTAGATGGAAATGTGTTCCACTATCAATCAAAAGTCTTCTTAAAAGATTTGTAGATATTATGAAGCATATGACGGCATTGAATTCTATGAGATTGTACTAAAATACTGTAGTAGGAAATGAAACTGAATTTTTTGACAAAAATATAATTTTAATAGTAGAATTGAGCCTCCTGAAATTTTTTTATTCAAAATATCTTATCATTTGGGGAGATAAAATTTTTGGTTCATTTGATTGAATTTTACAGGTAAAACATTTGTTTCAAACTTATTTCTATATATAACCAATGATTAAGCACTAAATACAAAGGATTAACTGCGATAATTAAATTAACATTCTCAAAATATCACATGGACGCTGCTGTGATGGCAACCAAAAATGCAACCCCAAGAAAGATTAGATACATTTTTATCTAGAAGTTAACACGTTATACAAAGATTAAAAAATTGAAATGACAGTTTTTTACTATGAAAAAAATCAATTCTTATTGTAAACACCAATATAGCCTATAATCATGTGTCTTGATGTAAAATCAAAGAGGCTTTCTATGTATTTTTGGATTACAACAGTAAATACTGCTAAAGTTGGTCTAGTTTTGCAGTAGGTGATATATCCCAAACTAGTGAATGTGCAAGCATGAACCACATGTTTATTGTCAGCAACCAATCAGAAATATAAGTAGGCCAGAGAAATAATTCAATTTGATTGAAGAAATCTTGAACAGAACGTGCTCCATGTGGCTGTGCATAATCTCGTTGGAATAAGAGTGTACTGACAATGCGTACTAAAGACATGAGGAAAGCAATCTTCGAATGATGATATAGTGTATAAGAGGTGTGGTGATGCATAACGCAACTTCTCACAACGGTGGCTTCAGACTAGAATCCGACTAGCTTGGTGTTTCAGGCAAAAGAGGAAATTTTCAGTAAACGAATCGTATTTTCATTCTGTTGTCCATGTCTTCCTGTGGTTTAGAGTCAAGGGTACGCTAATTAAAGGAAATTTTGCGGATATTCCTCTCACACACAAATGATGTCAAATAGCACGAGCGGACATAGAATGATTTTTAACAGATTAAATCTGTTGTCTTATGGTTTGTGATGTGGCTGAGAGATCCTCTACTGCAATGCACCTCATACTTGTCATCACTTGCTGTAGTGTAAGGTGATAAGTGGAATCGGTCCATTGTTCGCTTCAGCATTCAACGGTAACAGATTCACTTCACAATCGCTTGTTTTCTTCACACACAAAAAATAAGCGATTCCTTTAGGCTAGCCTTAAATTGAACTCAGATACTTGTCGTAAGATATCGGTGTATTCTTTGAGGCACAGCTAAACAGCTTACGGGAAAAAAGCAATTGCCGTATTTCAAGTGGAAATGTTTTCGCTATACACCGTTTACAGGAGGCACTTCACAGTTTTCTTCCATGAAACGGCACTTTGCAAAGGAAATATCTATAAAATTTAAGTATTTTGGAAACAATATTAAGTTTTAAAATGCTTATTAATTTAAAAGATTTTTAATGAGGTTTTTGAACAATATATATTGAAAATATATACTGTTCAATATCGAACTTATTTTCAAATTTATATAAGATCAGTAGAAAACGGCATATACCATGACTGATGGCTAAATATTTTAATTTGCCATTGCTTACATTATAAAATATGTTTCTTTTCTGTCCTTACTTTGTTTTCAACTTCTTCGCATCTCCAGCAGAATTCTCAAAAACCAAACCGTCAAGTTTTATTTTCGAAAATAAATAAACAAACAAATAAATAAAATGCTGTGTGTGAAAATCGGTCAACTTATTTATAGATATCTTTGTGTAGCAGGACTGGAGCGAATTTTTTTCTACCGGACCTAAAATACACACGAAAGTCAAATCCGATTCCGAAGTGGAAGACTTGCGGCTCCGTTGTAGGTGGAAAAAGACTCCGCACCAGAAGCAAAATGAAAGAGTAAATAGGTCATACTACTAACAAGACGTAAAGACAAAAATAATAGGAATATAGTTATAAAAGATACAGTCTTGTACCATAAAATTCATAATCATAATATTCTCCTTGGAAAATGATAAGAGAGACTTCTATTTTCCGTCTGAATTTTTTTTTTTTCCATTTTCTGTTAGAAGGCTTCGGGTGATACTTTTTGCGATGTAAAAATATTTTATTTTGTTGACTTTCATTCGTTTATTTTTGTGATAGGTTTGTCGTAAAAATGTTTTCCATTTAGAGCTGTTAGTTTTTGTTTAAGTTTTAGGAAATTTTGCTTAAAAATAATGTCCAATTTAATTTTGTACGTTTAAAATATTTTTGTGATTCCTTATTTACTTTTAAAATGCCATCAATACTAGAGTACCATTGCTTATAGCTTTGTTTATTTAATATTCTTGCTGTAGTTCAGTAGTAAATATTAAATAATTATTTAACATAGAAAATAGCGGAATAGCGGAGCTTAATAAACAGTAAAATAACAAAATTATTTCTATTTCTTTTTGTTCTTTTGTTATTTTTCTTAAAGTTTAGCAGATAATTATTAAAGTAGTTTAAAAACATAAGATTAATAGCAGAGAAGAGTGATATATATTTAAATGACATTAATCATAAAATATGAACTTAAAAATATCAATATTGTGATTGATGGAATATTATGAATTTATATCTATCAACACCTTTGAGAATCTTTTATCTTGATACTTTAAAACATAATGAAAAAATACTCACATTTATCATACTAAAAAAATGAAACATTTTCGCTTAATAAATTAGTTTTATTTGATGCTTTTCTGTCTGTTTACTTCTTCTTTCCAAATCTGATAAATGTAATCAACCCTTCATCATTTTTACAAAGTGACGTAATTACAACAGTCATTTAATCAAAATCAAGTGATGCTATTGACACTGCAATTGGCATCTCTATCTACAGAATTCTCCATCATAACTTCGAAGACCAGAAATCTTATGAAATTTTAACATCATATTCCCTTTCAGCTCGATTGTTTTCTATTGGGTTGAACATTAAACCCACCAGTTTCTGAAAAATGAAACACGCTGGTTCTTAAAGACAGTTTTAATGAAACTAAGTGCAACATTATAATTTTTTCAGTATAATATTACTTTAAAATACTTTTTCTGTTTTATTATAAATGTTTCACGTTTTAATTGTTGTGAATATCTTTAAAAGTGAAATTTGTAATTTGTATTTAAACCCTCAATATCAACGATGAAATAACAGTACCAGCGTGTATATTGAGGAGTTAAAATGATCGATTATGGCAAGGTAGAAAATCGGAAGATACTCTAATAGATACTCTCTTTCATTTTAACACAAGGCTTCCAAAACTGCATACCCCTAGCAGAAAGAAGGAAATACCTTTTCAATCAGGACACGTATCAAACCCTTTTGAACACGTGCCTTTCCCCATTTCCATTTCTGAACAGGTCTTTCGCTTGTCTAACTAAAGTATTTAAAAAGGATATTTTTTAAAATAATATTTAAACTTCTTAAATTAACAATGTGAAAGACTATTAGGTTATTCACGTGTAAAGGGATAACTAACAAGAATAGTTCCAGCATTAGAAAAAGCCAAAATATATTCCAAAATAAATGTTTGTTCATTTTAAGAATAGAATTAAGCTTAATATACATGATTTCATAAAAAAGAACAGAATGGTATGTAAGCTTAAGGCATGATCCTCACTAATTATGAGTTAAAAATATCAAATGTGCTATTAATTTTATTTCTAAAATAATTATTATTTATATTAAATTAAGTAATGTTTATATTGTATTCACATAGTTAATAATTGTTATAAATTTTTAGACCACATCTCTCCTAAACTTTTATGTACGGTAGCATATCTTTAATGAAAATATCACCAGAATCTAAAAGCTACTGAAAACATTTCATGTCAAAATTCTTCTCTAATGTTAATAGCAAAACATTATTGCTTCAAATTTGTTTTCTAATTCTTTCTTAATTGTGATTATTAATTAATATGGTCATTACGCAATGTGTATAATGAAATTCATTACGTAACATCAGATTTCTTTAAGCATTTCCAATTTATAACTAATGATTTAAATTATAGACATTCGTAAATTAAAAAATATGCCCTTAAAATCTTACATTATACATTATATTTCATAAATTTGCTACAAAAAACTCACAATCAGAAGTGACTTCGATTCTAAAGCTACACCGCGCGCGCCCGACGTTAAAAATGCTACAGCAAGAACGAGTGGCCAAAAAATCATGAAAATTTCAGAGTAGACAAACCTTATCGAATTATGCAAATGATGTTAAATTTATAGCTCTCCAGTTCAAGCAGGATAAGATATAAGGTGAGGAACCGGCAGAAAGGGTAATATTCGCGGCGTTATTGCTGCTTGGAAAAATAATCATTGAAAGTCTGTTCTAGCCGCAAACGCAAAGTCTGTAATTTCAGAGAATGCCAAGCCATCTTTGGCGGAGTCAGTTTCAGCAGACAGATGGGTAAGAGTCATGGTGATCGGACTGAGAAGGGCAGGTCGGTTCTTACGACAAATCACAGCTGACAGACACTTGGACTTCAGCACGCGTGGATTGAAGTATCCGAAGGGAGCCATTGGTTGTCCCGTAAAGCATGTCTACAGAAATTCTGCAGCATGTGCAAGGCAATCGAGTAGAACCATTTACCATCGATTAGTTGCTAGTGGCATGTGCTCATAGCATCCGATGAAAAGACTGCCATTGACCCCACAGCATAAACGCCAACGTCTGGAATGGTGCCGGATTCGAGTGACATGGACGATGAAGTTGCATAGGGTCGTCTTCCCAGATGAGTCACACTTCTGTTTCTTCAATAATATTCATCGCATACGAGTATGACGTAGACGTGGAAACAGGTCCAATCTTGTAGCAATTGTGGAACGCCCCACTACGCGACACCGTGGCATCATGGTTTGGGGAGCCATTACTTACGATTCCAGGTTACCTCTAATTCGTATTTACGACACTGTGACAGTCCAACGTTACGTGGATGATGTGCTGTTGTTGGTGATACTCCCCTACCATCAAGGGGTGCCCAATACCCTTTATTCTTCTTCAGAAGACACTCTCAAATAGTCGACAGGGATTGGAGAGCCATTCTTCAGGATGCTATCCATACTTTCACTGACTCTGCGCCTAAATGTGTTGTTTCGTAAATTGCCGTCCATAGTGGTTCTGCAACCTACTGACACGACCCTGTTCTCACTCTGTATTATGCATTTCATTTCGAAATATAGATCACTTATTGTTCGTTGCTCTTTCTGCTTGCCGAGCTTCGTCACTTTCTGGCAAATCTGTCTTGGTGTTACATTTTCAGTGTCGATCACAGTGTAATTGCACAAATACTTGTGTTTTAAACAGGTTAAACATTCCAATATATTATTAAGCCACGATTCAAATAACGAAAGAAAAATGTTGCTCAAGTCAAATCTGATTCTCTTTTTATATAAGTATGAAACTCATTGAAAATTTTTTTTTAATTCATATAGAAATTGAGTGAACTCACTAAGCATGTCTGTTTCTTTTATGTCTTAAATAACAAAACTGAAAATTCATATGCCACGTCATTATGCTTCAAAACACCGTATATCTTTAAGTACTAAACATGATTAAAATATTATTTTTGCGCTGTAAGCAGCTTAACGGTCGAAGCATCCAATGCATAGATTGAATTCAGGAAGGACTTTTTCATCGTAATCAAGTTTAGCAAGCGAGAAAACTCCCAACCTACTGAATGCAGAAAATGCATGGGAAAAAAATTCTGATAAAAATAAAAGAGCGAATATTGTTGAACAATTTTTTTGACAAATTACTAATTTCATTTTGTACAAAATAAAAATCATTAAATAATAATTTTAAAATCTAATACCAATAGCAAGGAGGATAAAAATTTTAAAAATCTAAATCTTGCCGATTTAAAGTAACTATAAAGTGAATGTTTATAGTTTTGTCTTTTTCATTTTGCTTTTTTCTCTGTTCTATTTTCAACGTGTTCAATTTTGGACTCAAAAGTGCTAAAGATTTGAAACTTTGATGAATAATTTTCATGATTTGGAAATCTTTTATAAAACGAAAAAAATTATAATTAAAAAATACTTTACTGGTAAAAATTAATTATTGGTAAAATTTATTACTGGTAAAAAATAAGAGAGTTTTTCTCATCGCCGACGCACTCAGACATTCGATGTTGAGCTTCTTTTTGTTTTCTGCCGCTGGAGAAAGCGACATCAAGGGAAGCAACAAATTCGTCGATATGTCGGATTTAAGACGCCGTCTCAGAACAATGTTACTTTGTTGAAACGTCAGCTGACGACATGTATATTTTAAAGAAATGAGAATTGTAATAAAGTGGAGTAATCATGATCTCAAGTGGAAAAGAAACAACCACTTTACGGTTAATAACAAGTGAGATGTAATAAAAAATAAGACAATAAAAAGGCATAAAACTTATATTCATGGTACAAGCAGTTTATTACATGTACAGTTAAAACAGTATATTTTCTTAATGTTGGTGTTTATAGTACGTAACTCAGCTTTTATGAAAAATTGTGTATCAAATTAAATTTTTTTGTGAATCTATTCTATTTTATTTATATAATAAAAAACAAGCACAGAGGGACAGCAATCAATTAGTACCTTTGTCTACTGGAAGGTTTGATATTAAAATTTTACTAATATTTATGAATGGTTATTTTACTAGCGAAAATCTCTCATACAAGGGAAAATATACTATTCTTCTTAGTGCTTCTTTATTGTGGATAATGTAATGAGTATTTCATTGCAATCTCCATTGATATCGGAAAGCACGAGCTTCTTTATTTAAAGTGGATAAAGAAGAACCTTACTGAAGTGGCCACACCAAAAACCGATTTATGAGAACTTTTGCTTACATATTCTGTATACGTACTTGGAGTCTTCAATTGCATGGAATAAACTTCCATTTTACTACATATAACTGAATGAAACAACATTTATATAAATATCATTAAAATAACAGTAGAATTCATACGACGGGTGATGCAACAAATTTCCTGATAACGATGATAGATTTATAACCGTAAAACCATTTGAAAATGATAACAATTTTCTAATATTTTACAAACACAATCTCAAGACTAAAAATTATAATTTTTACTTTTTACTTTTTTATCAGTAAAAAAGTAACTGATAAAAAGTAAAAAAGTAACTTTTTATCAGTTAATTTTTTTTAATATTATGTGAACAAAGAGCAATATAGAAACGGCTATAATCAATGTATAAATCGCACAGATATTTGTTCGTAGAAATCCTATTTACAGTTTAAAATTCAATTCCGACATCATATTTACTATTCAATTTTAACGGATCAATTCCCTGTAGAGATTCACAACTGAATGACAATCAATAATCTTAGGTTTTTAAAATACATAGATCTTGATTTTCGATAACTGAGGCTTTCCCATGATAACTGTATGTATGTTTTTCACGAGTTAGAATGGGACAGCATTCACGATTCATGTGATAGGGCATTATTTATCTAGGGAACGTTAAGATAAAAAAAATATTATTTTTAATATAATTTGGTTTTTGAAATTTTGTTTCATGATCTACTACTGCATATCGATTTAAAACTTTATTATTATATTTAATTTCTATTTTAATAAAATTAATTTTAAAATTACTTTAATTCTTTTCTTTTTTGAATTTTATACTTACTCATGTCTTAGTAATCGGTAACAGCTTTGATTACAAATATTGAGTGCTTACATGCAAATGTAAGCATTTTTTTTCATTTGTTATTCATTTCTATTTAAGTTGCAATGAATATCACTTTGATTCGACAATCCGGCAGATTATCCATTTTATTTGTTTGCTGTGGGATATGTGGCGAAATCAGCGTGTATAATTGCAGAGAAATATCTTTCCCATCGCATGCCTTTAAAATGATACCTTTAAAAGTCATAAGACTACACTTACGATATCCTTATTTTTCTCATGGTTAACTGTATATCAGTTATTCACGATGAGGAATTAAGACAAAATCTTAGCAATTATTGCAAAACACTTAACATTGCTTATTTAGAGGGGCTAAGGTAATAAAAATATTATTTTTACTTGAAAAAAATTTAGTTTTGAAAGAAAAATGTGACTGATTTATAGTTCTAATATTTAAAGTTTGTTTCATTGAGAAATTAATTTTTCTAATATTACTGTTATTATATTCCTTTAATGGTTCAGTTGGAAAAGTGGAGCAGCGCACCCCATGTTACCAGCCTAGCTGGCACACGACAGTGAATGAATGAATTATATTCCTTTATTTTTTAAATTTTATTTTTAAGTGTGTTTACTTTTACACACAGTTGAATTGTTAATAGTATTTTAGTACAGTTCAATTGTTAACAGCATTTTAACATCTTTTACAGATATTGAATAGAGTGAATTTATTTTTACATTTCTATCAAAGACCCTTTTTTGATTATCAATATCTTTTCCATTATTTAATTTCACTTTTTCACGATACTATATTTATTATTTAATGAAATGAGACTAAGATGTAAATTATTTTTAGTATTTTAAATACTTATTTTTTTACTTTTGAAGAAATTTGAAAAAAAAATATTCTGAATATTTAGACTAAAATAAATTATAGATTAAAATTTTAATCTTTCAAATATTTTCATTGAAGTAAAAAAGCATTTTAATTATACTCAAACGTATAATAAAACTAAATAATTTAATTTTAGTGTTAATAAATTAATTTACAGAAATTTTAATATTTCTATTAAAATTTATGGAAATGAAATTTTTAATCACTTAGAACATATAAAATTTGGAAGAAACATTTGAAAATTAATGAAACATTTAGAAAATACTCTTCTAAATAATAATCAACAAATAAACTTTATCAAACTCTATTTAGAAAGTAAAGCATTTCTTTAGAGTAAAATAAGGTGTTTCGTTATTATAACTCCACGTGGGCCTCACCTAAGCCTTGAATGTCTTATAAGAAACTTAAATTGCTACCTAGGGTTTGTACAAATATTTTCAGAATTTATGTATGCAAATTTACTATGTTTGAAATTAATTTCTTATTATTTGACAAGCCGACCGATGACTGAGTGTTAGCCTCCCTAATTTTGAAGCAGTAAGTCCCTAGTTCGAATCCTGGTGAAAGCATGAATGTTCCTTTCTCTCAGATTACGTGTTTCTCTATCCTTTCACTTGCTCGGTGAAGATGACACACCTAATGGCTGCCCCTATGTATAAGATATATATTTTTTGAGAACTAAGTCTGTGAATATAAGCAATTTTTAAAGATTGATTTTTAATCCATCAGCAATATTCTAATTAAATTTGAAACAGAAGTTTTGAAAACTTCTTTGATTTTAGTCATTGCATGTCTATTAGAATAGCCACCAAAACTTTTGAAATGTAATCAAAGAAATTGAAAAGAGCTTTGATAACAAAAGCAAATATTTGCAATGAAGACAATATTTATTTTCGGAAATCAGTGTTCTTGCTCTGAGGATAGATTAATGCGCGCATCAGCAAGTTTATCTTGTTGAATAACATTAGAATATTTTGTATGTATCATGAAGAATTCTTCATTGATAGTAATCAATGTTTGCATTGCAAGATTTCGAAAGATAGATATTTCTTTACTGATATTCTAACGTACAGTTTGATATGTTTACTTATAGTTAATAACATTGATAACTGCATAGAGTGTAAACGATATACATAAGAAATAAGATAAAACATAAAAAATATTTTAAAACTTCACAACAGAAACCTTTCTACCCCAAAGAAACTCTATATTCTAGATAAGAATTTGCTTTAAAGGAGGCTTTGCTCATTTGTATCCCTTATGATAATCACTATTGATCGATACCAATACTTGGGAATTCAGAAAAACGTGGTGATAAGAAGAGAAAATGGTTCTTGAAGATATTCTATGGTAAAAATAAAAATATGATAAATTATTTTGACAAATTAATTCTTGTTTTAGTTGATGGGGATAATATGTGCAATAACTTACTCATTTTTGTATTGCAAATAGATATATTGTTCAGGACTGTGGATGAAAAATATGATAAAAGAAAGTCAAATAGATGCTGAAAATCTAAAGCATTGACAGTTTCCTTAACTACATCAAAAAGTTTTTTCCTTAAAAATATTTGAAAAAGCACATTTCTTTCCTATGAAATCGTTAATTTAAAGTATTTTTTGAAAATAAATTGAAAGGGAACGACAATGATAGGCCTTGAAAGGATTAGCGAATGTATATCAGCTTGACATAATTTGTACAGTAAATTTCTATCGTTGCTAACTCTAAGACTATTATAAAGTGAAGAAAATCAACTTAATCTTTCCAATAATATTTATTCATTGTATTAAAAGCAGAAGAAATGAGATATGCCCATGACCATGGATAAGAATTATTTCTAGGGTTATTATGAAACATTTTTCACACCTACTGAACATCGATAAGGGAGATTTAATACAAAATAATCATTCAAATCTTCCCACTTTTGGCATGAACTTACAATTCATCAAGATACGAATGTGGATTAACGAAAAATTACATTACGAATTCTGTGACTCCATTACCTGCATATTTAGAACCGGCTAGTGCCAACAAGGACAGGAATAAACCTGGAACTAAATCAGGATCAGAAGATGTCGGAGATTAACGGATAGCTTTCTAGTTGTGTGTGTGTTTCTATATTTTGCCTGTTGACGAAATTAGTTATTACTAGAAGAGGACAGGCCAACAAGGACATTACTCCATAAGTTCTCATCAAAATCTGACATTCTTTGAAGTGATTAATATGATAGGAGTCTATCAATCCTCGAATATAAACCAGTTAAAAAGATTATCTTCCTGTTATTCTGAAATTATATACATATTTAAATAAATGCTGGAGAAAATTTTCAATATCAGAAATGTGTAAAACCTTTAAAGCTTTAATTGTCTTTTTATATTAATAAAGAAATTTACTAAATATTGAAATTAAATTTTTGAGCTAAGTTGACAGTTAAAATACAGTCTATGACTCAAATAAATAACACATCAAACTATATGTTTGAAGTGATTGCAAACCAAAGGACCATCCCTGATATTGACTTTGTCGTACTCATCACTAAAGGCACGCGTTCAAGAAATATAAATCTCATATTCATTTATTCATTAATAAGGAGCCTTTAGCCATTATGATTTTGAGTTCCTTATTTGTCACCAAATATTGATAAAATTTTAAATTAATTTTCTGTTGAAATCTAACAAGTTGAAATTTTAAATTCATTTCTTGACTTAAAAGTTCAATTTGAATTCTAATACAAAATTCAAAATGAATTGGTTCCTTTTTAAATGATTGGGAATTATAGCGTCTTATTGACTCAAAATGCCGACCGATGGCTGAGTGGTTAGCGCTCCTGACTAATGAGCTGTGGGTCCTGGGTTCGAATCCCGGTTCGGGCATGGATGTCACTTTCTTTCTCTGTTCTCTCTCTGTGTTTCTCTATCTTTTCTTCCGTGATTATGTATGAATGTGGCCCACCCTATAAACGGGTTTGTGGTGATATGACGCGGGTAACACTACTCGCCTCCGTGACTTGGTTCACAGGTGCCCG
The DNA here is from genome assembly GCA_037975125.1 of Latrodectus hesperus. NCBI lineage: Eukaryota > Metazoa > Arthropoda > Arachnida > Araneae > Theridiidae > Latrodectus > Latrodectus hesperus. Next base: position 86,361,482 of record CM075859.1, on the reverse strand, counting down.
CTGGGTAATGACACATGAGTAGCAGGTTCTGGCCTTGTTATGGCATAGGGTTCAACCCTCAAGTGCCTGCCGTTTGGAAAAGAAAAAAAAGTTGACTCAAAATATTTGTGATAAATTGACAGTATTTCCTATCAGTTGTTGTTACTCAAGATGGACGTGATCGATTCGAATTATTCACAATAATTTTCCTACTTTTCAATTAAGCAATATGATTTTATTGTAATTTTAAAAGATAATTAATTCATAGTAAAAGAGAAAGAAAATTTATTTATAGTTACGTAAATAATATGAGCCAGGTGACTTTAATAACGGACTAGTAGCAAATTACAAAATTACTTATTAAACTGAAATTTCTATCACTTTAATTTGTTTTCAATACATTTTTGAAAAATGTTATGACATTAGTTAATGCAATATTATCAAAGTTTAACTTTTTTTGTCTTAGGATTTTTCCAAAAACTTATCCGTAATTGTTATAAATGCGCAGGAAGTTTTATATGAATATAATTTACATGATATTAAGATAGCAATTCATAAAAAGAGAATTTAATTTCTTACTTTATTCATATACTAAATAATTAAAAGTAATTTCAAATTATAAATAAACTCACTTGAAATATATATATAAATATAGCTGATAAATTTCTAAATACTTAAAAGATCAAATAATCATATCAAGTAATAAAATATAAATTTAATAGTTGATTGGAATTTATGATTTATGTGCATTTACTTATATACTTCATTTCTGTGTTCTCTTTAAATTTATAAGAATTAATATAAAATAAAATAAGAATAGTATCGGAAACTTTTTTTTGTAAAAACGTGAATGATTTCACATTTTTTTTTTCAATTTACCTTAATTATTTTTTTTAAACTTGTGCGTGTATCCTCTTAGTTGTGAAAACATTCAAAAAAATCATACGTTGATTTAATTTCCACCTAATTTTAATATATAATAAGCTTAAAATATCTATCATAATAACTAATGTGATTTTTCTTAATTAATATCTAAGAGTCACTTTAATATTAATAAGAAAACTTTTTTCGGGTTTCGAACGAGCAGACAGTTATACATAGAATAAGTAGCTGAGAACAAATCCCCTTTACAAGCATTCATTTATATTTTCTTTTGCTGCTTAGGGACCATAATTGTGGCCAGTTTTTAAAATACTACTATAATACTAAGGTATACCTATACTTCACGGTATATAAATAATTTTAAAAAATATTGTAAAATTTTAATCCCTAGTACTTTGTTATTTGCTATTTTAATATTGATTGTTTACATTATATAGAATTTAAGTATCCATAAATTTATTAATCTCGTCGTTCATATATCGAAGAGATTTTTCTTCAGGGTTTTAAAAGTTACGTGAAAAAAGGCAAACGTGTTTTTATTTTTGAACTAACACTAGATTCTTTGAAATATTTATCGAGTGCACATTGTTTGATTTACCTATAAAAAATACATTCACCCAAGTGGATTTGCTTATAAGCTTAGTATAATAAAGTCTTTTGTATCCGTAAAGCCAGAGTCCAGCCCAGTGGCTACTGGCTAATTTTTGAGGAAAATGGGAAAACTTAGGAAAAGTATTCGCAGAAAGTAGCAGAAGGTTAATTAAAGTGGGAAAACCAGGTAAAGCGTGATACTATAGGGGAGAAAACTTAGGAATTAGATTCAGGGAGGTACCTTGGGGGATCTGAACGGGACACCATTGTCACGTGATCTAACCGAAGTGGAGGGGAAGTGGGTCGAAGAGAGAGAGATTTGAGGAAGTCATTAATCTTTACCTAATGGATGTGGAAGCTCCAACACCAAGGTACGTTAAAGGGGTGAGAGAGAGAGGGACACACACTTGAAGAGCATGATTGTGATAAAGCATCTGTTGTGGCCAGTATTCACTGGACCGTGGGCAAGATAAGTGAAATTCAGATGCCGTGACTTACAGGTCGCTTTTGTTATGGGTTAGATGCTGAATTAATTTAAATGGCAAGAGAAACAAGCTGACATCAATACAATCATACTTAAGGAGGAGCTATGAGCCGGTCTTTACACTATAAAATAAAATGATATCTGATCCTTGGAAAATTTTCACGCTAAATGAAAATTAAGGCGTTAATAGTCGTGTATCGCCGGGCTGTACGCACATTTCACGCTTGGTGGAACAAAAGTTAAGGATAGGGGTGTTTTAGTTTGCACTTCTTTGAAGTTGCCATTGATTTCAACTTAGCAAATAGAAAATAAAATCTAATGTTTTAAATCCATTCTAGGTGCTTATAAGGAAATATAATAAATTTTCATTCTTTTGCCTGTATACAATACTGAAAATAACTGAGTTTTCTTTATAAAACAACCAAGTAATCACTGAAGATAATTCAGTCAAAGTATGAAATTCTTTAATATTGATAGCAATCCTTCAATCAATGTTACATGCCTGTTAGTATGAGATGAGTGATAAGAAAAACTTCATATTTAATTAAGTGAATTTGATTGTTTTGAAATAATAATGTTCTTTTTTTTACTTACATTTATTTGCGATACTTTCGGAATTTAACATCTGTTAATTGGCCAGTCACTTGACGTGATTAGGATATAAAGTTCGATTCTGAACTTCAACAAATATACACATCGAAGGTAGGAATCGAACACGCCAACTGTTGAAGTGAAGTCCAGTTGACGAATAATTCACTTTTTTGTACTGCATACCTCGTATGAAAAAGGAGCAGAATATAGCATCATTAAGACAGCCAACCCTCATTTTTTACTAATTTAAAAAATTAGATCAGTAATCCCCTTTTATATTATGAACTAATAATTTAGCTCTTTAAAAAAACTATCAACAATCCCTTTTATTGCATAATTTTTGAACTGATAATTTAGATTTTGCTTTAAGTTCATATTGTTGATATTGAACTGATTAACAATATGCGACTCAATTCAATAAAGTTTGTTTATATAACCAAAGCTGCTGCAGATAAAGATGCTAGATGTGAATGCACTTTATGGTGAGCCAATTGGGTGTAATTTTCTTAAACTTCTTTAATTCAAATAAATACTTTTTCATATAGATTCATTCTCAAATTGGGGGAAAATATCAGCTACTGAAAGATAAAATAAGAATCCGTCAGTGATTTTAATTTTTATTAAATATGAACCCTTAGAGTACGCTATAAATTCTTATTAACATGCATATTTTTGTAATAATAAAAGCCTATTATTACAGAAAACAATATATAATATCTCAATAATATAAATAAACTCCATATATACAGCTTATGCAGTTTATTTATATTATTGCGACTGATGTTGTGAAGTGTAAATTTTAGATTTCTTTTTTTAGCATAATAATCAAAACAAAGTTCGTTAATTATAATTATAATTCAATTATGCCTTTTTTCGGAAGCGATGTAAAATCAAAGGGAAGACTGAGCTACATTAATAAAATAACATCAGTCGCAATAAATGTTTATATTATTGCGACTGATGTTGTGAAGTGTAAATTTTAGATTTCTTTTTCTAGCATAATAATCAAAACAAAGTTCGTTAATTATAATTATAATTCAATTATGCCTTTTTTCGGAAGCGATGTAAAATCAAAGGGAAGACTGAGCTACATTAATAAAATAACATCAGTCGCAATAAATGTTTATATTATTGCGACTGATGTTGTGAAGTGTAAATTTTAGATTTCTTTTTTTAGCATAATAATCAAAACAAAGTTCGTTAATTATAATTATAATTCAATTATGCCTTTTTTCGGAAGCGATGTAAAATCAAAGGGAAGACTGAGCTACATTAATAAAAAATTTAATTTTTAACAGACCGTTATGAATCCTTTTTGATTTATGAGTTTATTGATGCCACCATGTTTTTAGTCATATTTGATAGAACTTATGGATTAACTGATGATACCATATATTGAAAAATGCGAGAATGATGAGTAAACAAAAATAGAGCACCCTTGGAGATCAAATGGTCAATCATATTATAAAATACACGCTTTTTTTAAACTACTAATTTGAATTTATTTTGCTGAGCTTAATAATTAAGTGTTCCAAATGTATGTTAGTAATTAATTATATTGATTTGAATTTCGTTTTTGAAGTTGAAGTTTTGAGTTTCATTTTTGAAGGATTTAGAAATGTGAATAAAATTGATTTGCAACTAACAGCTACAGAATTAGGGAGTGGTTACAACAGATAAGATGATGGAGGAGGATTTCCTACATGCTTTTCCATCAGTTGGACGGAAACAATTAGGATCATATGCTTGTCCTCCAAACGTGCACCCGTCTTGTTGTAAGGAAAAGTGTGAAAGACGATACATCAGGCATTATTACTTTCCTGTACTTATCAATCATCTCAGGTTTATGAGTATGACACTGCAGTAAACGAGTTTGGCATAAACATCTCTGACAAGTGGCTTAGGAATTGGTGATCTGCCATAAATCTGATTATGAAGGAGTGTTTTAACTTTAATCATTGAAGCTGAAGAATACAGATGCTGATTGAGTTCTGTGGTCACTTTTGTGACAGTTGTTTACTTTTAAGATATTATAATAAGCTTTAGTACCCGCCAGTCTCTTTTACCAAGATTCTATTTCCATCCACCATTTTATTTGGTGGAACTTGTCTTGCCACGCTATATGTACACTATCATCATTTTAGACACCGTACCTGGAGAAATGCTTAAAAACTGAAATGTTTTCGTCCCTCCAGCTAGATGGGTTCCTTCAATTTGGTCTTTTTAAAAATCTAAGAGATTCAACATCTTACGCTTTTGGAAAAATCTAAGACTTTAATAAAGCTACCACAACTGTGCTTGAAAATAGATATCACTACTTATTAAAATATGTGGGAGCTATTATTGTACTTTAATGCTTACTAAGCGCATTCAAAAAATTTGCTTTTATTCCCATGAGTTTTTCTTCTTTCAAAAATTGTAGATCTATTTTGATATAAATTTGCAAAATCATTAAGCTCTTTCATATTAATGCGAAGGTAGTTTTATCATTAAGACTGATATAACTTATAAAAGCTATCATTAAAATCTAACAAAATTAAATGCAAATTAACTTGAAGAATTAATTGTAAGTTTTACGCACTCTTGCATAACCATTTAAAACTACTATAAGCGCGTAATGGTATATATATAGCGGCTGCATGTAAAAATGTAAAATACCATAGTTGTAAATATTATTACACATACCAATTCAAAATATACGAATAATACGGGATTAGACAATAAGTTTTGGTCTACATTTGCAACATAAATTACTTGTTACATCACAGCTTTAGAGCATCAACAAATAACTAGTATTCATTTGTGGAAGTGAAGCTTACATTTCTATCAATAGTTATTGGATTTCTTTTTAAAGTATTCTTCTATTTGTTTTAATCGCGCATATGTAAATCAGTTTAATGTATCACAGAATAAAAAAGAAAAATGAAATGAAATAAAAGTTGACAGCTCCATTAAATCTTATTCATTCGGCTCATTCAAATGTGAAGGATAAAGCTTGTTTGTTAGTTACCACGTTTAGAAAATAGTTTGATTCATTAAATTTAATATCATTATCGCTGTCAATGTTACATGAATATAAACTTTTTTTCATATCAGATTCATATACCAGGATTACATATTACTGAACATCAGTTTTGGCACCTTTGCACCAAACTAAAGGAATTATTTTGAAAATTTAAATAAATCACTTATGTTATGTATAAACATATTATTATCTATTAACTCGAAACATGGAAATCTTTTAGATCTTTTAGGAAAATGACAGATTGCATATAAAAAGACAATAAACTCATGTTAAATTTCAAGGTTATTTATATTAAAACTGTATAGGGGGGTTGTTATTATTATTTTAAAACTATACAAATGTGTTTAGTATAAGAGTATATAAATTCTATTCTTCGTTTTCTTTCCTATTAATGTACTCTCTTTTTTAAAAAAATTAAATCGTCAAATATTTATTTTCAAATACTTAAAACTACTTTGAGCTTAAGATTAGTTAAAAATGATTGTCATGAGAATTTAAGTAAACTATAATATGGGAATTGTTAAATTTAAACATTTTTGATTGAATGCTGAACAAATGGTAACACAATCAGATTTGTGTTTTACAAAATTATTTCGCAATTTGAAACTATATGTATTCCTGTATCAGCTTTTTATTACTTTATTTTGACTATGCTTTATAATTTTTCACATATTCAAAAGAATGCGCACAAAATTTGAATACATATTCAAAATTGTCGTGCTTTTGATAATGAATGTGGTGTGGTGTGTGAGCGTGGAGTTGAGATTATATAAAACCAATCTTATACTTTTAACTCATAAAAAATTTAAAACGTTTTTCCTCTAAGAAAACAATTCCCATATTTTTTTCAATGATGTCTTCCTAATGATGTTTAAATATCATTTCAGGCTTTGTGACTTGCTTGAATATTACCTTTCACATTAAATTGTTTTAAGTTTTTAATTTTCATTAACTGAGTATGTTTCATTTCTTCAAATTTTCTTTATATTTAAGAAGATATTTTAAACAACAATAAAAAGAGATTATGAAAGATTTGTTGCTTTATTTGATGAATTCTTTTCAGATGTTTATCAAAAAACTTTTTTAAAAATTTTTCGCATAAATTTACTGATAGAGATTTATTCATTCAAAATCTAAATCAAGATACGAAGAAAATTTTGATTTCCATTTCTATCAACCATCTGTAAAATAGATTATCCGTAAAAAATTTGAGCCCTATAGAATCTTTTTTGGTTTACGGAAAAAATCTGCATGCAGTATTTTCCAATTATGAGTCTTGATTAAGTTTTTTACATCTTCATATTTTAGATGTAAAAGTACATCACGTACTGCTCACTTTTCAAGTGTTATTATTTTTGATAATAGCGTGATGTTTGATATTTTAATTTTATATTTCTGCTTTTTATGAAGCAGTTTAGTGGAAGCGTTTTGAAAAATCTCATTTTATCTGTTAATCAGCCAACTGTTGTTCGTCAAAGTGCTTCTTCAGGGTCTGTTTTTTTTAAAAAAAACTTTTTTGTTGAAGCATCACGATGAAGACCTTTTTAAGTGAACAGAAAGGTTTTCACTTGCTCAGATCTATGAGTCTCACGAAAGCCTGTGCGTGCATGCGTATGAATAGGAAGGGGTGATTAGATGGCGAAGTGGCACGGAATATTCTTTGCATGGGGGAAACCTTAAAAAAACATGTGTAAAAGATGAAAAAAGGGTTGTATCGCCACATTTTTCATTAAAAATTTAGTCTGATATATAAACGAAAAAGGTAAGTTAAAAAAATTCTTACTTTCGGCAGTTAGAGGAAAATATTTCGTGATTTCTCCAGTAAAAAGTCTTTATTAAAGGAAACAACAAAAGGAATGGTTTATGGGCTGCTTTTCCAGGGCTTAACGGGTCTGGCTTTTTTCTCTTCTGCATACCTAACTATAGCATGTCCTCAAGATGCTCCAGGATATTTAATTTTCAACTCTCTCTTTCTTTCTTTTTTTTTTTAAAAAAAATCAAATTTAGCTAAGAAAAGCTAGAATATAAACACTTTTCTCTGCATTTAATTGAAAAAATGGTTTGTAAAAACAAGTTGTTTTAATTTATTTTATACAGAAATAAAATTAATTTAAGCAGTTTGTTCTGGCAATTATAATAAAAATTCAATTAAATAATCTAAACTAGTTTTTTACAGTAATTGCTGAGTTTTGTCACTTATGAAAACATTAAAATCTTTTATTTAAATTGAATATTTAATTGACATTTTTACTTTGTTTTCTTTTACCCACGCTTTTTTTTTCAATAGCACAATTTAATTTATATAAAATAAAGTGAGTGAATATGATATATTTTAAAATTTATTATGAAGAAAGAAAATATAGTTATATAAACATTTAATTTATGTATATATATATATATACATATGTATTACATGATAATAAATGAATTAACCATAAAATATTATTTTTATTGAATAATTGTGCAGTACATACATACAAAATAGTAACATACAAATTTGAGAAATATGCAACAAATGAAATTATATGCTTATAATTTCATTTGTTGCATATTTTCATATGTATATATAGTATTTTAAATGCTTCATTTATGCATATCGATATGAAATTTTTCTGAATGAAAGCCTATTTATAAAATTAATTTTATTCTATTTCAAAATTGAACTGATTTAAGTAATTTATTGGCTAATCGTATTTGTAATTCAAATGACTTATTTAGTTTAAAGATAAAGCAATACTTCATGTTGGAGATTTTCAGCCAGTAAATTTCAGTAATTGTAATATTTTTAATGGATAAGTGAATAAACTTCTTTATTTCATACATTTTAAACTGCTATGTATTGCAAAATCATTTCCATAATTTTTTAATTATATATATAAGTGTTTAAAAATTTATTTCCATTTCCTATAACCGAAAAAGTTTTAATTAATACAATTTTCTTTATATTATTTTTGCCGCAATCCGATTTTTGCATGCAAGTGCCTGGCAAATAGGCACACCTCTTATCGCCTGAAGCACCTTTGATCGCGTGGCATGAATCCGATTAATGCCTGAAAGAGTTCGAAAGACAATTCACATCATGAATCCTGTTAGACATCTCGGCGCAACTCCATCGGAATGCACTATGTGTATAAATGTGGGTGATGGATTAAACAGATTGCACTTGTGAAATTCTTCTATAGATGTATCAAGGTGTACATATCATTGCAGGTGGATGCCTTTTACCCATCATTGAGGATCCACTACCTTGTACAGTCACCTGTTGACATGTAGCATCGATAGATTTAAGATATTTTCTAAAAGCCCTTATGCGCCCATATGTCCCGTACAACTGAAAATGAGACTTTTCAGATTAAGTTGCATATTTTGAGTCATCAAAAATCCCCAGTGGCAGTATTAGTGAGTCTAAGTGAATAGATAAATTTTGTGCCTTGATATCAATAGCGATACATGTGTGGTTCTTTGACTGCGAAGTCGATTTTCAAGGTATTGGGAGTAAATAATATTGATTAGCCAGTATACGGGAATTTAAATTTCATCATTATTTTGGAAATGCTATTTCCTATATCATGTGTACTCTGACTGTAAATCTACATTTAAAGTAACTTAATTCTTGATAACCTACCATTGTAACAGTAATAGCAGATCTAACAGCTTTGCCAGGTATTTGTGATGTCTTACATACTCTCTGCTTACTTCGTCATATCGCGATGATATATTTTAGATCTTCGTTTATTATATATGCATGCCAGTATCAATTTTTTTGGCATTTGAATGTAAAATTATATCTGCAAAAATCGCTTGTGTGTGTTGAAATTCTTCATAATATAATTCACTTGACCTCATACCATTTCAGAAACTTCCAATAATGACTTTGCTCTAGGTTTCACAATATTATGAATGAAATTTCAATCTGAGTAAACATGAATTAAAAGTTTGATTATTTTAAAAAGATTCATTGAACCAAAAACGACAAATTAAGGTGCAAACTTAACAGTTTTCGTATTTTATCAAGCAAACAATTTTCTGTCTGTTTTTCTGTTCAATCTGTTTTTATTAAGAAATTAAAGTAAATACGTACTCGTGTATCTACGATAAAAATTATTTTATTGGTTTTAATACTTTTTGACGAATTAAATCCTTTAATGTATTCTAGTTATGTGTATCACTTAAATAATAATATAAATACACAAAATATTTATACTAGTAATAAAAACAAATATTTGAATTTGTTTTCTAAACTGGGGTAATAGTTACCTTATAAAAGTTAAAACACAATGATATATATATATATATATATATATAGAATAAAGTAAATTTAATAGTAATCTCGAAATCACATAAATAATTAAATCAAGGATTATTAATTTGAGAACGAGGTAGATTTTATTTCTGTTCAAATTTTGATGAACTGAGTTAAAACTCCTCAGATTCTCATGCTATGCGTTTCAAATAAAACTTTTATTTATATTAAGGAAATTGCTTTTGGAAGATAAATACTATTTATGACATTTTTAAAGATAAATTTAAATAACTTCATTAATTTCCTTATCTACATAAATATTAAAATTACTGAGCTGAAACTAATGTTGAAAAAAGATTTTTTTTAAATACCGCAGTAACAGTTCTTTTTCTGAAATTTTCCAAAACTTTCAGTTTAAAGTATTCATTCAGTGTTAAAAGTTCAATTCAAACTTTTAGTGAGAGATGTTTCTCGAATGAATTAGTTGAGATTCACTAAGATAATGATACTCTAACTGTGAGAAACTATCTCTGATCTCTGGAAGATTTTGAAAGCTGTAATCGTTTTAATTTCAAAACAACAGAGAATATATTTTTTGAAAAAATTTCATTCATACACGTAGTCTCTTTAAATTTGTTGTAAATATTTTTTGAATTAGCAAATTTTCTCTGGTGCGGAAAATATAATACATTTCCTTAAATAATTCAGATTTTAAATTAGGATTTGTGTTTTTAGCTCATTAGATAAGAATTATAAGTTGTTAATCTGTTACCTATTAAAAAAACCATCCGTAATAACTAGATATTTTAAGATACTTTATTCACTTCTTTTTAATTTAATTCATCTGTATTTAATTTTATAAACATAAATGAGAACGTGATTATTTTTATTTAAATAAATATTTTAATTAAATATTGATAAAAATACTTTACATATTCCTATAAATTTGGATTTTTACATGTAAAGTTATTTTTCCTAAAGTTGAATGTTACATATATGTAAGAAAAGTGTGTCAAATGTTAAATTTAATCATATCTGTTTTTATAACAAAATACTTAAAGTAAAAAAATGTTCAATGAATTGTTTTAGCACATGCATTATATAATACAGTGAGAATTAATATCTACATAAAGTTTATTTGTGTTTCATTTGATGATTTTGAGCATATTTTGTCATTAACAGTTCATTTAATACGTTGAGCTCTTTACATTTTAAGTTTTGGGAACTCATTGATTTTTAATTTTTTAAATCATACACATATATAGGAAATAATTTTAATTTTTTGAAGAATAAAACGCACTTGCACATAATCATTCTATGCGAATTTATGAGAGAAATAATATATAAAAAGGAAAATTTGTATTCTACCAATTCCAGTGAAAAGGTAGAGTTATTAAAATAGAAAATTTTTAATTTAAATTCGTGCGTGTGAAAACTATATATATATATATACTTAACGTTTTCAAAAATTGCATTATTTTATTTACATTTTAGTTATTATATATATATATGAACATACAGAGAGAGAAATGCTGTTTTTTTTATTACAATATAATAATAGGTAAGATGTGTAAACTTTAAACTCTTCATCTGTAGTAGAAATTATGCATATTGTTATAAATTAAGAGTTTAAATGTATAATAGATATAAACAAATAATAAATTTAGAGATAAATAAATAATACGAGTTTAAGCTTCAGAAGTTAGCAAAGTTCAGTTACAGCCGTCGACGTATAACCACCTGCATATTGAGATTGTTGAAGTAAATTATTTTTCAGCCCTCTTTCCAATTTTTTTCCAACTCTTTCTAATATTATTTCTTCATTTTTTTTCAGTTCATTTTAGCCTGATGAGTTCGTTCCAAGGAAAATTCTCCCACCAAATGACTGACGGCAGTTTGCACATACTTTCCACACTTGCAGATACTAGCAGCTTTGTTCCTAATGTTCCAAAGATAAAATTCTGGAAAACTTTCGCCCACTGATGAAATTTTGTTCTTATCACCTTCCCCAGTCCTCCTACTTACACCACCCTACACTTTTCCTCGTCAGGGAGTGCTGGCAGATTTTGACGGAAACCTTTCGTCAGGGTTACCACACTCTCCATCGCCAATTGAATTCGAAAAAAAAATTTTCGCCAAGGAGCATCAATTGAAAATGAAATTCTGAAATTAAAAAAGATGTTCTCTTTTTTAATCTCTTTCAAATAGAGCAAATTTTGTGCTTGTCAATTAAAAAAATACTATGCAAGTATATTTTACTTTATTAAGATACAAAATTTTAATTGCTATGCCAAGCTTGTATTTCATTCAATGTGACAAAAAGTTAGCTTCATTTTTTATGATAAATATGTATTTAGTTCATAGTATTTAAGTACATCATTCATTGCGATTGAATTGGAAATGCAGTAATGTGTGGGGTTTACGTTGACCTAGTTGTAGGACTGCGCATTTCAGAGTCCAAGTTGGATTTCTGCCTTTTATGTGAACATCTGTAAAGGTGAGTGCTCGAAGGATTTCAGTGTTTAAACTCTTGCGATAGTTGAAAGTAACCCACATCCTCTCGAATGACAATAATATGTGTTGAATTACAAAAAGCGCACAATAGTTTCCAGCTGTTAAGCTTTGGGCTATGTCAGTGGTTATGAAGAAGTATCATTGTGATCTCCACAAATCCCAACTATTGGACATGGAAATCCTGCTTTTTCTTTCAGCCATTAAGTGTGCGTGGGAGTTTTCCAGGCTTTCAATCTTATGCCATGAGAAAAGAAAACATTGAACCATTTTCCTTCCTGTGCCGTGGCTCCTTTATAAAACCAGGGCATTCATATATCAAAGAAATGATTTCAAGAAGAGACGTTTAGCGGTTGCAACATGTGAAAATATTTTGACAACTTCTCCTCAACTACTAAAATGAGTGTGAGTTTATTATATTCAAATTTTTGGTTATAAGCAAAATTAATGACTGAACTTTAAGAATGAATAGTAAAATGAAGATTAATTCATTCTTTCAAGGATCAGAAATTTCTATTTTTGATTAAACGACCGTTTATCAACAAATTTTCGAAAAATAAGACTTTTCTGAAAGGATATTGAAAAAAAAAATGGACGGAAGCATTATATAGTTTAATCAAATTAAATTTCAATTATAGAATTTTTTTAATAGAAATTTGAAGAAACTTTATTTTGAAGGAAATGAAATTTTAATCTAAAAATATCCATGGTATAGACAGCATAGTGAGATCAATTTATAACTGCTATCACACACACCAAAGTTAATTCCCAACGCAATGCATCCGTTATTTTAGAGTTTACGAGGGAGAAATTCCATTACAATGCACCGACAACGGATTCTTGCAAAGAATTTTGAAATAAGGCATAAATTCTTTGAAACAATATGAAGTTATTTAGATTAAACTAACTTTTGTGATATTTTAAATTAAAGTAAGTTATTTTTGGTAAATACAATGTTCTTTTATTGAGAGCAGTTTGATTGCATACTTCGATTCTAGTAACAATAATTTTTTATTAGAGCGATTCTCTCTCTTCATTTATTGCATAATAAATTGTCACTGAAAAAACATTTCATAGTAAACATTTTAGAAAACAATAAAATTTTTCTCAATGAGTTCTCAGATATTTACAATTGGAGAAGCATTATTTCTTCTTCTCCATTTCAATTATTTTTGAAAAAGATTTATAGCACATTTTGTAAGCTTTTATTTTCAAATCATGTAAGCGAAAAGTCTAGGAATTATTTTAATATATAATGAATTATTATTGAAATTATTGTGAGTAAAATGCAAATAAAGTAAGCCCGCACAAAGCTATAAAACAGGATTCGAAGAATCTCAGTCTTAATTTGAAATAAATAGAAATATATTTACAAAAAGTATAGATTTAGAAATACATTCAACGCTAAGCAGCTTTAATAGAATAACCAAAATATAAATAATTGAAATTTTTTTTTAAAATATTGAATAAATGCTAAAATAAGACTAATTTTCTTTTTCCTTTTATTCTGCATGTATATTTAAAGGATTAAAGTTTTAAACTTCATATTTTAAAATTTCTTTGTCTATTGGTTGTGTGTTTTGTCTGTTTACTATATGTATAAATAGTTTGTCTTTTCATTTTATTCTTCTTTTAGCATTTTTATTCAAATTTAAAAAAAAAAACTTTTCAATTGTATATATATATATATATATATATATATATATATATATATATATATATATATATATATATATATATAATGAATATTAATATAATAATGTTATTCACGGTTTTTATTGAGATGGACACTTTTAAAAATGAAAACGACGTCGGCACTAGTTGGATCGGAGAGCTTCTAGATGAACTTGATTTATAGTTAGTCGAACGACTATCTATAAATCATCCCTTTTAATAATGTTGCATGTGTCAAGTGTGATAACTTCTATGGGATTTAGTAGATTGTTTATATATGCATGATATTGAGGTTTGATGTATATGCTTTTTACATACATATTATATGTTTTTTTACATTAGTCAGTGTAAATATTAGGAAATCTTTCTTTCGTATGACGCATTGATGAAACATTCGCTTTGAAATTCCAAAGGCATCCTCATGCACTTATTTTTATGAAAATAGTGGCTCAGATTGAAAAGTCGCTTAGTGAAATAATGAGATTCATTGATAGGACAGCCAAAATGGTGACTCTTGTTGGTTCTTTCTCGATTTAGTCAGAAACCACGGTACGAAGCGAGTCTATGTAAATTATATGTGCCTATTTCAAAAGGACGAGCTGTATGATAATGAATGCTCTTAATTCACTGATTGAGGTTACTAACAATATTGATAGGTGTGTATATGAAAATATACAGATATGAAACATTTTATATCTCACGGAATCTGTAATATAATATATTTAATTGTTATAACGAACTCTGACATAAGGACACTTATAAATATTTAGTAAAAATTTTGGTGTCTCTTCGCATCCCAAAATATTTTAACATTTTAAGCATCCGGTTAAATTGCAAGGCCACATTTTTTATTTCATGTTCTTTAGTAAAACTTCGCTTCGGAAACTAGATCATATGGATATTCTTAATTTTTCTTTTTCATTATTTTCTTATTTTATATCTCATTGTATCAATATTACAAATTTTATGTTCATAAGAATTTTTAGATTTTTTATTTGAGCCTGCAGCGGTATTTAACACCTTTGAAGGAAGCTTGAAGTCCGCCGTAATATTGAAATGTGTCTATGTTTGACATTTCACGCATTCTTCTAAATATTTTACTGTACCGATTAGAGGTTAAAAATTGAGTCATGCCTACATTGCATCAATTTGCAACATTTTTACACCAAAGAAGCGATGAGAGAACTCTTATGGTAATCATTTCTTTCCAGCAAAGCAGTGGATGAACGCATGGAGGGATGATGGTGCGTCACCCTGAATGAGCCATTGCTGATTGGTGACATTCAAAATAAATGCTGAGAGCCAGGAAGTGCGACGTCTCGGATTATAGTTTTCAACTTTCGCATTTTATCTATATTTCGAATATAAAAAATGAGATTCGGTTTTTTTATAAGCGAATTATTTTACGTTTTCACATTTTTGTTACTCCATAAACTTCATCCTCTCTATCAAACTAATAAAACTGTTTGTTAAAATTAGAATTTGATATTTTAAGAGGCCATGAATTTTTAATTTAAACATTCAAAAACACTTAAAATAAACAAAGAAAATATTAGTAAAAACTTAATTTTTCTTATAAGAAAAAAGTTATTTCTTTTTGATATTTAGTTTGAATTTTTGTTAAATAAATAAATTTCTTTATAAAATTATATAAAATAAAATGCACATAATATATATATATATATATATATATATATATATATATATATATATATATATATATATATATATATATATATATATATATATATATATATATATATATATACACACATAATAAGTGAAATAAATATAAATTTCACTACAAGATATTTGATAACAAAGAAGGATAAAAAGGTGAATTAAATAATCAGGCATTAAATGCAGTGTCCCATAAATAGTTTTTAGGGTCTCATCATAATTTTACTACCAAAAGAATAAATTACATCTTGAGGAGAATATATATTAATAATGACAACGTATTGACCCTGTTCCAAATAGAGAATTCATTGAATATAATCGTAGCACAAATATAAATTTACATTTTTTCTGCGATTACATTGAATGAATTGTCTATTTTTATTACATTGTGTTCAAAAAATATATTTATTTGATCTCTTAAGAGAATTTATTTTTATCAAATTGAAAAACATTGCTTTGAAAATAAAATAGAAAAATATGTTACATAATCTTTCCTCATCACAAATCTTTCCTCATCATAAAGGACATTTTTTAGATGTACTATTTTCTGTAAGCATATGAAGAAAAAATATTAGTATATTGTTATATTGAAATTAAAATTATCAGAAATAATTAAATGTGCAAAATTATACTTCTCAATTCCTCCTGCGAGATTTTTATTTTATTAATTAATTTCTTAATTTTATTCTACAGTGCACAGTTAGCACTAAAGTCATCCACAAAGATGGCAACAAATTTGATGACGAATATTTTGCTTATGAAAAAGAAGTCTCTTATCATAGGATATTGCACTCGTTAGAGTAGCCGGGATAGAGCCAGAGTGGTGTATTCATTAACAATATCGAGGGGAGTAACATGGAAGATGGTAGATTCAGTATCAGAAATCAGGATTATTGCCTGGTTTTTATCTTCAAATCATAGCTATTTGTGTAACTCTTGATTATACCTTGACCACTGACAAAAATAGCATTTGGACTCTGACCGATAGTAAAAGTGCTATTCAGTATTCAAAAACTGGGCTAAAATAAATGATGTCCTTGTCCAAATTATATTTTACCGCTTCTATGTGAGACTGATCAGAAAAAATCTATATGCCTGTAATGGATTTCATCACATTTTGAGAAGGATGGAAATGAGACAGTGGATACAATTGACAAATATGGTTGTTATCTTCAGCCCCTTAATTCAAATGAGCTTACTCCTTCGGAAATCCACTCCTTAAGCAAACAGAAGTTGCTCACTGCTTGGCGTCTACCTCCAGTACATAAGTGGTATGCTGCAAGCAGTCCGGGTCTGTCCCTATTTTGAAGTGGCCCCTGATCTTTTCAATCAGCCATGGCGAGATTTAGAAGTGGCTACTTGAAAAGCTTAAGATTCTGTAATGGGGAGAAGATTTTTCCTCCTTGTTCCTGTTTCCTCTCTGCCAGTCCAGCTCACCTTCTTATTTGTCTCTTGGAGGCAGCTGTGAGTTGAGCAGGATAAAATCTACGTGGAACTTGTGTGTCGAGGTCTTTTGGGCCTGGTGTAGGCTTTCAACAACAACAATATTCTTCATCGCAAACAAAAGATAATGTATGACGATTTTATTGTTTATATGCTGCTCTTCGGCCACTTTCTGCAGATTAGGGGTGTTCATGTCTGATAATTTCACTTGTATTCATACCAATGTAAACATCCTGAAATAATAATTGAACGTATTAATAATCATTAAGCAGTTGTGTTCTAACCAAAATTTGAAGTATTGAAATGGATGCATTAACAATTTAAGATAAGTTTCAATAGGAAAATCAGTGTCATGGTGTTTTCATATTTTAGAAAAAGTATGCGAAAAATATACTAACAAACTTTACTTTTTTCCAATGACGGGCACACAAGGGTGAACTGAACCCTATGCCACAACAAGGCCAGAAACTGCTACTCATTTATCGTTACCCAGCGAGCACCTGTGAACCAAGTCACGGAGGCGAGTAGCGTTACCCGCGCCATACCACCACAAACCTAATACTAACAAACTAAATAGATGTATTCTAACTATTACTAAAATGAAATTGTGTGTGTGACAGGTAAAATTGGTGAATTGATAATTTCAAATCATTAAAGCTACTTTACTGCATGTAATATTTTAATAAGTTATTTATAGATAATAAATATTTATCAGGCTATATTTACACATGCAATCATTGTGGTATATGAATATAAATGCATGGTTGAATCAATAGAATTAGAATTTTTCCTTGATTAGTAATAAAATTTTTCCAGAGAGTAAAATTTTCCCTTTAACAAAAAATTTTAAATTTTTGAGGATTTTGTAATTTAAAATGCAATGACAAATAAAAATTCCATTCAAAGAATACTTTACTTAGTCAAGAAAATCAAATAGTGTTTAATGAAATTAAATATCGAATGTAATTTCTAATTGGTATTTTTGTTGGGGGATATTTGATAAAGTTATAATCCAAATAATCTTATACACTATCTACCAATAAGAATTTGGACACTCATGCAATTGAAGATCTCTGTGGTCCTGATCTATTTCAACCATTTTGTACTTAAATATCGTGTGAGAGGCAGCATTGGTATTAGTCGCACGCATGATATCATGAAATTCAGACAAAACATGACCGTTGAGCGACAAACAAACCAAACCAAACCATGAAATTCAGAATTTTTTGACTTTGAGAAACACACGTAATTGTCATAAAAAAATGGCCGATCCTCAAGGTACATATCTAGGGAGTTAAGCATTCCAAAATCAACAACGGCTTTTGTGATTAAGAAGCGGAAGGTAAATGGGGATTGACGGAATTAGGCTTCGACCCGGATAGGAATAATTTTCGTCGGAATAGGTTTCGATGAAACTAAGGCATAGAAAAATTCTAAGAGACTGTCCAAAAAAATTCGGAAAAACCGCTTCAAACTGGTGATTCATTTACTTCAAGAATTCCAACAAGCATCCGAGACTGCTCTTTTGATAAATATCATCTGCAAGGAAGCAAGATTCCTTGGTTTCTATGGCCGCCCATCTTTGATTACAAGATCCAACAGCGATGTTCGGTTGAATGATGGAAAGAACTTTGAAATATGATCATGAAAGTGTAAACAGGTTCTCTGGAGTAATGAATCATAGATCAAGTGCTATCAGTCGGATGCCAGAGTCTGGATTTGGCGTATGCCTTGAGAATACATTTGTTGGAATGCACTGCGCAACAGTAAAATTGGTGGAAATGTAATTATGGTCTGGGGATGTTTCTCGTTTATGGATCAGTATCTTGCACCCTTGATACTAATTCAGAATAGGCTTAATGATGACTTCTATTCCTCAATTCTGCAACCCAAAAAATTGTCACAGAGTAGGAAATAATGTGCTTTCTATGTTGTACCAATTTTGCAGGTATACAATACCAATCTTTATGACTTCTAGGTTGACAATGCTACTTGCGATGTTGTTACATCCTCCATAGAATCCTATGTTGATAAGGTAAATCGAATGGACTGGCCTGCCCAGTTTCTAAATTTAAATGATATGAAACACCTTTGAGATGAGTTGGATCACCGAATTAAGACGTGCAGCAACCGTCCAAACTCGGTGAAAGAGCTTGATGCGTTTTCCATGCCGAGTATAAGAAAATACAGCTGTCCATCATCCAAACACTTTTGGAACGTAAACCTCGGTGGGTTAAGACTGTAATTGCCTCACGTGGAGGAAAACTTCCAATTACTGAAGATGTGAATAAATAATGTTTATCTCTTTTATTACAGGTGTTCAAATACTTATTGGTAGAGAGTGTGTAACTTAGAATTATCTTATATATATTATATATATAGATATATTGTATTCCTATAAATTGATCTTAAAGCGTGAAAATAACAATGCAAGGAGCATAAAATGTGAGACAGTTAAAAAAGGCGCTAGTTTAACTAGATAGAATAAACTCTTTCTAGAATTGTAAAAGAATATTGATTTGTATCATCGCAATCATTTCAAGCTTTAAACTTTACCTCATAATTGTATTCAAAAAATTTTGCGATAGTTTCATACTCCTATTTAATGGAGTAGTGAGCAAGAATAATATAGAGTCTTATTTGGACGACATTATTGAAATCATATTTTTAATATTTTTACTTCTCGGAAAATGTTGTATTTGAGTAAAGAAATTTTAATTTGAAGACAGGAAAGATAAAACTATAGGGAATTAAAAAATTTAGAGAATAGTTCTGGACAAAGGTTTATGGCAGTATTTTTGAAGAATTTTATTATTTGTTATTATGTTTAAATTAAAATAATCCATCACACAATATAATAAATTGTATCCTTAATTATTTTGTGAGACTTCTTTAAGATTTCAACGAAACACTATCAATTCTAAATGTCAACAACAAACGAAACATTACTGGAAAAACAAAAATAGATGAAAGGAGATTGACTTTGGATCTTTCCCAAAGGCAACTTTGACAGAAAAAGAAACATCCTCTTAAGCTTCTGTGATTACACAAAAATATCCTAATAGTTTCTTTTATCTTCTTATGTGAATGGTTCTTTTAGTGGTAGTTGATTTTTTAAGAATAGAAATCTAGTATCTTTACATAAAGTGTGTCATGAGTCAGGATTTGTTAAACATTTAAAAAACGTCGCTTTGGAAATTTCTTTTTTTGGTTTTTCTTTTGTTTAGTAGTTTGTGCGCACTTGTTCAACGCTCACTTTAAAAGAAAGTCATTTTTATCAATGAGGCGACAAACACTTTGTGGCATGCAAAATAATATAAAAAAGAATTCCGTTATTTGCTGGTTGTTTTCAAATACTTTGCAGGCAAAATCAGCAAAAGACCACATTAAAATGACTATTCTACAATCAAAGAAAACTTTGGGAAATCAATTTCCAACCCTCTTAAGCAATTTAATTTTTATCCCAATGAACTCATTAATTAAAAGGTAAAAACTAATCCAATCCATTATTTCTGTTTAAAAAAACTTCTATGGTTTAGATTGCCTTGTTTAATCTGATGTATATTAAATATAACAATTGATATTCTTTTAATTCTCTTCACACATCAAAAAATATTACAGATTGCCTTAAACATAACAAAATGCTAATGCTTTTAATTATAAAAGCTGTAAACATTCAAAAATATAATTTTTTTCAATAAAATTTCAAAAATTTTGCAAAAATGGTGCAAAATTCTACAGTTTTAAATAAAATACGAAATTATCTATTATATTGTTGAAAAAAATTAAAAACTACCTCAAAATCTTCCATATAGTGACTTGAACATATCTGATTTTCTCAGGTTCTATATTGATAATTAATTACTCGTATACTTCTATTTTTTAAAATCAAATAAATGGCTTAAGTGAAATTAGAGAACAGTGAGTTACTTCTGTAGCTACATCGAGCTCTTTGAAATTCCATTGTAATCATCTCGTGGGTTAAAATATCACCGGCATTCGCAGGAAGATTGGTATTAAAGCTTTCTATACAACATTTGACTGTTTTTTGTTCAGGAGAAATTTTTATTGATTAAGACATTATACGAAAACTATAATGGAAACAATGCGTTTTTTCAAAATTACATTTAGAATTAAAGCAAATTTTAGCTCATCAAAAAGAAGCAAATTGGCTGTAAATTTCCTTGATAATTTTCTTGGTATTTGCTTTTATACCATTAAGAAACGTCTGCGCGCGTTCTCATCATTAAAAATACTTTATTTATTAAGCGTTCCTCACTTTTCTGTTCGTAAAAAGTGCATGGTCATTTTCTGGAATTTATGTCATATTTTTCTGAAAACAACAAAACTGAGAGCTGTTTGTTTGAATACGACAAATGCTCTTTCTAGCGTTCATCTGGCATAACCGCAACTACAATTTGCGATACACATTTGTGATTTCATCAATTTTTCATTCACAGTATATCTATGTTAAGATTATTCTTAATCTCACATCTGTGTTACTGTGCTGAACGATATGAAATCCTTTATTTCATAGAATAACTAGAAAAGTTGGTTAAAGTATATAAATTTATTGAATTCTACAGTTTAATAAGACATTCTAAAGAATAACGATTGCTTCATCGTTAAATTATGAAATAAGACATTCATACAATCGGTTCCAGCTGCTTTTAATTAGTTTTGAATCTCTTATTGCAGCTTTGCAATGCTTGCTGTGTGTCTTACCGATGCTTTTAGCCATGGAAGTTTGACGCTGTATTTATGGACACACAATAGCAAACGAAATCACTTACTTTCCTTATTATTTATTAACTAATCATCCACAAGGGATAATGGTATTTTTGGAAGGATTTAAACTATTTATGATCAACTGGATATTACAAAATAACTTTGAAAATGTTTATTTTTCACATTAACGGTCTATGATATGTTATTCCAAAAAAAAAAAAAAAGAAAGAAACTGGTTTAAATATAGATTTTTTTTATCTATTAAGTTCTTTAACTGACTTGTGAAGTTATTTCATGATATGCCTAGTTATTTAATGAGATAATAGAGAGAATGAGAGAATTATACACTTTAAAGGTAGTATCTTGAATTTTATTGATCATCTCTTGTTTCATATATTTTTGAAGGTGACGAAAGAAGGCTTTTCCAGCAAAAAAGGTGATTTCTGACAAATTTTGAGTTAAAATAAGACATTTTGCAAACAGACGAGTTTCGAGATTCCATT
Organism: Latrodectus hesperus; assembly: GCA_037975125.1. Classification (NCBI taxonomy): domain Eukaryota; kingdom Metazoa; phylum Arthropoda; class Arachnida; order Araneae; family Theridiidae; genus Latrodectus; species Latrodectus hesperus. Next base: position 86,339,148 of record CM075859.1, on the reverse strand, counting down.
GAAGAAAAATATTAGTAAATCTGATAATTTTTTAGGACTTCCCGATGTTCAAATGCTTTACAAAATTTCATGTACATGCATATATATCTATGTACATGTACATATGTACACATACAGGATACGATATAAATTTATTCAAATTTAAAAAATCTTAGTAAAATAATGCTGGAAAAATAATCTGGTCTGCGGAAAATGATAAAGTATCTTTGAATTTACATTTTATTACAAAAAGCAAGAGTAAGGACAGTAATTTTAGCAAAATTAAGGACATTCCTCAAAATGTCGTATTAAATTCAGTATCCTGTTCAGTGAAATAGGGTTTCTTTTATTCGTATTGATTTCTTTCCGCGGGATGAAATGCAATAATCATGGATTCATGACTTTCTACCACACCTAAAAATATATTTCCAACCACCATTGATGTTCTAATCAAATTATGATCAAAAATTATTTTGATGCCGTAACAGAATGTTCTGTAAAGTTCCATCTCCTCTTTTTCTTGATGGCCATAAAAATTATACTCACACTTACAAAAACCAAGTCAAAATGTAGAAAAGTGACTCTGGTCCATTAGTTAAATATTTGTATCCAATATTCTATGTAACTACATTTGATTGACCCCTGGGGAATTAGATTTTCTTATATGCCTAGAAGGTATTCCATTTTCTACTAATTTTTACAATGCACAAATTACAATACCTTAATGCACCATGTTCATGTTGAACATAGTTAGTTACTGATGTATAGATTGTTATACTAGTGTGTGTGCTTTGCAAATACATACCGCTATTTCAACAGTTGAGCTCATGGTAAGTACTGTTCTCAACTGAACTGGGCACCTCATTTATAAGTATTACAGCTTTAGAGTAACATCAGCACCTCCGCCTAAGAGCTTTCGGTAACATGCATTTGCTAATAATCAAACCTTGGATTTATCACATGCAAGGAGAGCACATTTTTATATAACAATGGATCGTGCGAATGTTTTGTTAAATATGAATATATCTTCTTTCTGATGTGTTTAATAGGGATGAGATTCACTCATATACCAATTTATGCTGTATAGTTTTTTTTTTGGTCATATATTTGTACGCAATATCTTGGTACTAAACTTCTCTTCCTCTACAACTTCATAACGGAGAGTCTGCAGTGGCCTGTATCTTAGGGAGTCGTTTTCATTATCGAAAGATAGTGAGTTCGAATGCCGGCTTAAACGAAGATCCATCGTGTTTACTAATGGTGTCCTGGCCATGTTAAAACTGGTCGTGGTCACAATATCCTCCAAGTGACATGATATCTCTGGGGGTGGCAGGCCAAGTATTGGGGCTCTTCTGCTTAGTCCCTGCTTCAAATCACCAAAACTCCACGCAGTTGTTTCTATCTAACTGTTAGAGCCCAACTCAGGGCTATAGATACAGGGAAGTATGAAGGTGCAATTACGACTTCGTAACTGACATTTTCCTCGTACTTAATTGAATTCTCGAAGTACAATCCATAATTACCAATCTTCTGAACTTTTCTCTTAAGGTGGGCTGCAAGTCTTATCGTCTTATAAGGCCCATTTTCTTTTTTATATCTCGAATTTTTAAGATTATAACACTTTGTAGGACTTTAGTGAGGGCACTCTAATGAAACCTATGAAAGTTCTAAGTTATGCAAAGAAATATTGACAGATATTCAAAATGAGAAACAAGATTAATTATATTCTTCGTTCTTGGTTTTAGCTGTTTTATTTTCTTTGATTAGACACATATCGGTAGAACTCTCGAACCATTCTAATATTTCAACTTCAGTTTGCAGAAATCAAACAAGCGTAGAGCTTAAAATCTGGGATTCAGTTAGATCTTCTCCAAAATTCAACTTTATTTAAAGATAATTTTATGCTTGATGTCAATCTACATTGCTTTTTTTGTACACGAAAACTAATGCAATGAGGATTAACTTCTTAAAGTGGGTTTCAAACAATTAAAAAATCTACACCTAAGATAGCAGGTATGACAATAAAGGATTGAATTAAATCCAAGCTCTTTGAACCTACACTGACCATCTTGATTGAGGTCTAATGGTAACAAACTAAAAATTTTTGGACAATATTGACTTCTAAAATATCTTCATAAGCAACCAAATAGAAAATTTAAAATTTACAACTTCTTACTTATATAGTGACTGAGTATTTCCTATTTTTATTTTACAGTTTTAAATAAAGTTGTAAAAACAGCATGGAAAATACTGCTTTTCAATTCCTTCATTCTTTATTTAAATGATTTGCATGTTTTAATTTTATATTAAATTGAAAAATTGCGGTCATCAGATTATTTTGCTCTTTTTACCATTTCCTTATAATACAAATTACATAATTATAACTGCGTAATATTCTGGCTGTTGATCATTACAAAAACACTCCGTCACAAATCTTCAGACATTTTAGCTCTCATAGATATATCAAGATTATTTTTTTTCAAAAATAAACTCAAATATATTCTTTTTTTAAGTTGGTAGACATATATATAATTTCCTTCTACTCTCTCTCTGTCTCTCTCTCTCTCTCTCTCTAATGTACAAAAAAAAATCTTTTCTCTTCATAGTTCTTAAAGAATTTCCAAAAATTAACGAACACACACACAATTTAACTCATTCAAAACTTATTTTTTATTTTTAAAATATGGCTTATATAGTTTAACTTAGAAACATTAAAAATATAAAGAACGTTTACTTTACTAAATCATTCTAACTGTACACAATTCACAAGAAAACAAATTTCACTCTTAGAATTTAATTTTCAAATTAAAACTTGTGTGTGTGTGTACACATAAGTTTATAGACTTTTAATTTCCTAAAAATTTAACCCTCACTGCATGCAACAATTTCTTTATTCATATATCATAATGATTTGTATATTAAAATAATTTGTATATTAAAATAATATAAGAATTCATATTTCTCTGTAATTTCTGGTAGAAACGAGATTGTCATTAAAGATTAAAAAAAAATTTAAATTTCAGCAATGAGCATTTTAGTAATGTGGGGCTTACGAACACTCTATAGTATAAAATACAATAGATTGTGGCTTGAAGAATTTATTGGAAGTCCCTGAAAACACGGAAAATATTGTTAATAATATAAGAATTTAAAGAATGGTGAAGTAATATCCTCAGATTATATATATATATATATATATATATATATATATATATATATATATATATATATATATATATATATATATATATATATATATATATATAAAGAGGGTGGCACAACAAGAAAACGTAAAACGTATGAGGATTTTACAGAGTTAGATATTATTTAGATTCAATACATATAATATTCTAATTTATATTAGAATTTTCTAGATCCTTGATAAACTCCAGCTTTCTTCCATTAAATCTAAAACATTTTTAAGGAATCTCTTAAAAATTGAAAAGAACATACATACACACAATTTAACTTATTTACTGACCCTTTTTTAATTTCTAAGTAAAGATTCACATTGTTTGACAAGAAGCTTTAACTTATTCATGGCAAGAAAATATACATGATGACTTGGAGAATTTAGATTCAATAAATATTAGCTTTCAAATTTTAATTAGAATTTGCTAAATATTTTAAATTCCAATAATGAAAAAATGGGTTAAACTTAAGTCTATGTATTAATCTATACAAAGTTAAGATTATGAATAGCTTAATATAATTATATTTTTAACAAAAGTAAAAATTTCATATTTTCAATCAATTCAATACTTTGTTATTGCATTACATTTTGCAATATTCACTGATAAGCACAACTTAAGCAACAGATGTTTTTCCCAGAATTACATAAGATATCATGCGAGGGACATGAAATTCAGTAATGAAACAGCATTTTGTACGTAAGCAACGATTAAATGATAGTTGCGCAAAATGAATACATACAGTATGAAATCAATCAAAAAAGGCTTCATTGAATGATTTCACATTTCGAAGCCAAATTTTGCCGAATGTCGTCATTAATATCATTTGTGAAAAGGAACATGCAAATACTTTCTGGAATAAGCTTGTTCTTATTTATACTGATGCCTTTAGAAACAATGCAGGTATCAGCAGCTCATCAGATGGGATATAAGTGTCTGGCACAATTAGAAGCATTAACTTGACTTTTATATCTGAGCCCTTAGCCAATCTTAAGTTGTTAAAATTTACTGCTATTTTCCCTCTTAATAATATCATATTCTTTTTCATGCCTTAGTGTTATAAAAAAATGTCCCGAGAAAGGGTTTCATATAATAGAAGATTAAATACATGAATCAGACTAGGAGATCATCTATTCAAATTGTTTGAATGACAGGTTATGTAGGTATTTTAGGAATGTGGATTCTGCTGTAAAAAGAAACCCATCAGCCAACTACATTAGTAAAAATATTCTACGTGAAAATTTAGAATCTCACATGAATCATTTCATTAAGAATATTTTAAAAAAAATTTGAAAAAAATCTACCTCTATACGATTTTTTGACTCAGCCTAGTGTAGAGCCTAATGACTTGAAGCAGTAGTAAGGCTGACGTTGTCTACACTATGAATTGTCTTCTACAAGAATTTTTTATAGATAGTGAGATGTAATCATGTATCGCACAGAAGGAAACCTGGAAAAATCCCAGGCTCATATTCCTAAAAATTTAGTGTATGAAACTAAAGTATTAGACCAATTTCCCGTTGTTAAACAATAGCCTTTCAATCTGAAAGAAAATCCTACCTCTAAGACAAGAAAAATCTTATTAGCATCCATATTCTTTCTTTAAGAACTTGAAAACGTTTAACGGATCTCTCTCCCTATCTACGAAAAATGATGAATGGTTATTCAGGGCAACTCTCAACTTCATAGATTTCACGTAATTGACGCAGGACAATCAGAGTTTCTTGATCACTATAACTGTCTTTTTCATTACAGGTTAAAATAAGAAACCGTCATAGATTAGAAATCGGAGACTTTTCTAGACATTTTAACTGACGCTGTTAAGAATATTGAAAGCATTAGTAAAATTTCTGAAGCGTTCATATATGTTTTAGGTTGTATTTTATAATATTTGTTATTCTACAAACAGTTTGTGGCCCACGCAACAATTACTCCAGATATATTGTATTTATTTAAGACTTTTCTTTGAATATGTCATAGAAAACTTATTTTGATAGTGAATTTTGAAGATCATACATTGTGCATTCTTTATCCAAGAACTTCAAAATTATATTAGCATCCAAAAAACATTTTCTTACAATTATAGCATTGTATTTGCACAGTAATATGCCTTTGGGGCTAATGTGTTAAATCGTGATCATATATCTGTTAAAAATTAAATATATTGATGACTAATAGGTACTTCTAATTTTTTTCTTTCGATGTAGCTAATTTCATTAAATTCGTATTAAAGTGGATATAACTGAATTGTATATTCTGTTGAAGTCATTTTTGATTATTACTGCATAAAATATCTTCTATTTAGATGCTGATTTTTCGCTGTTTGTAATGTCTTATTTAGAAATTCTAATCTTTATTAAATATGAGAAAAATTTCACATTTAATTAAGTTCATCATGATATAAATCAAGTTCTTATGTTTAAATTCTCTTTAATAGTACAAATATTTCTTTGTTTGTAGTAAGAAATTTTTTCTTTAAGAATAAAAGATTCATTAATAATTAAATGATATCGTAATGTGACAAAATAGTTTCCTTTAATAATAATTCCACTGAGGGAATCAATTTGTTAATCTTGAATGTGTGAGCATTTAGTAGCATAAATTGTAACACTGCTCGTTTCAGCTTATCATAAGAAATAAGTCAGAACATAACATATAATATCGCCTAGTATGATGTTTACGCTGATGTGCCGTTTCGGCACACTTTTAAAAAAGTTTAAGGCATCTTTCTCAAGTCTGCTACGTACACTGCCTTTCTTCAAGAATTTACGGTAGTATGCGGTATCAGTAATAATATTTTGTTAAAAAATGTAGATTTTCATTTATGTTTACATATTCTTCTTCTTCTTCACAAGCTCAACAGCCTATTGCAGGCCAAGGCTGACTCGCTGATGTGTTTACTTATTGCTTTGACAAAAATTTGTTCAAATTACTTCAACATTCATTATTTCGTTAAGAAAGATTTTATTTTGCAAATAATTTTTTTTCAATGGAAACTCATAATATGGAAATTTCAATACATATGACCAAAAATGTATCTTTTCCTTTTTCAGAAAATGTAGAACAATTCAATTTTGAAGAATTGTCTTTCAAAACGAAAATAGTGTGTCAAATGTAAGAATAGCATAAATTGGATTAAAAATATGAGAAGTATTTAAAGACAATTCGGAACCGCCTTTTTTCCTTTCACTGTTTAATAAGAGAACCTATAGACGTATCTTATTAAGTAATATTCCAGGAAATACATATAGAAGAGAAATTTAGAGGTGCATAATTGGGTTATTTTTGCTATTTGAAGACAGAATTTTGAAACAGTAATTGAGAATTTGAATATATATATATATTGCCTTTCTGTTTTTAAATTAACTGATATATTTGCATTTTTTAATTTTCTAAAAAGCACTTATAAGAAAAAAAATGCTGGATGGGAGAGAAATAAGAAAGATTAAATTAGGAATAACTTGCTAAAAACTATATGAATACATTTTAACATGATTCTTTATCTTAACTGTTGCTGTAAAATTAATTTAAATGAACACTGATTGTTAAATACTCTATTATAATGGATTTTTTTAGAAAATCAGAAAAAACTGCGAAATAAAATTTATATTGTGATCGTTGATAACATTGCTTGTACCTTTTTTTACTGACTATAAGATTCCTCTATATTCAAGAAGATTTGGAAATCATTATAAAATAATTTATTAGTAAAAATTGAAGTATGGATAATGCAACCATCATTTATTTTAAATATTCATCTTTTAATTAATTTATTAGATTGTGCTTTAATTCTGACTATAAGGATAAGTTTTCTTCTAAAACTATATTGTGTTGAATTAAGTAATAGAGGCCCATATCACGAAAAGAGTCCATATTTTAGTATTCAGGTAGATTAGTTGCCTTTCCATTGTGATTCAATTTTATCTTTGGTCTGTGAAAGTACATTCATGGCGTCGCGGGTGAGGAGTACGTAGGTGAAGGTTACGGCATAATTATCGTGGTTGAAGAATACTGATTTCTTTTCCCCTATGGCATCGCTTAACTCAGTGCAAGATTTGGCAGATACTCTCCAAAATAAGATAATTTAGCTGCTGGGAAAATTAATTCTACTGAACAGAAAATGGAAATGGCAGAGTGTGAAAGTTCTCTGGGGAAAAATTTTTAAATTTATTTCGTCGGTTTAAAATAATACTCAACATTTAAATTTATTTGTAGAGAACTAAAAGTTTAATTATATTTTTAAAATGAAATTTTATAATTTTTTTGTGTAAAAGTAAATTTTTTTAACTGGTGATTTCTGGAATAAAAGCAGCGTTATAAAAAATTTATTTTCAGGTTCGAGACTTAAAGATAATTATATATATTATTGAAATTATATTTTAATTATATATAAAATTATGTATCTATATCCTTTATTTTTAATGCAATTTAAAAAATTCAATTTTAAATTACATTAAGAAATAAGCAAAATAGGTATATAAATTACTTTTTTTAGCTATGCAATTAAGGTAAGTGTATAAAATGAAAGTTATTACTGAATAAAGCCTGAAACACGTGCTAAAATATCAAAAGCACATTAGTGAAGAAAATATGCATGAAATAAGTTTATGTATGAATTCATAAATTGAGTATTCAAAAAAAATCTTAAAAAGGAAGTGAGTGTAATACAGAGTGTCGAAATTTATGCAGCAATGAAGTATTTCAACCAAGAAATATTTTTTCAAGTATAAGTATACTAAAATTTGAACAAGCATTAAGACTAAAACTCTCATCAATCTCAGAAAAATCAATTTTTCAATGCGCTGTTTAATTATAAGGCGTCAAAAAGTTAAATATTCTCCGAATTTTCAACAAAATCTTTTGGTGAAATTTAGGATTTAAAAACTTCCCGAATAATTAGATTTATAATAATCCGTTTCCTTCAACCACGATAATTATGTAGTACCCTTCAAAAGCGTACTCTTCTACTACGTAACCTTCATTCACAGCTCAGTAGCCACGGTAGAAAGTTGTCTCCATTTCTGCCAGCACATGACGCACGAGCAACAACGAAATTAAAGGACAGTTTTCTGAACATTTTTCAAATAGAAAGAGAATTTTCCATACTTTAATTTCCTATCCTGATTTATTGGCCCATTATTATTAACATTTAATGAATTTAATATTTCTAAATTGATTTAAATTATATAATGTATTGCTGTTGTCGTGTGCCTGCTAGGCTGCCAATATGGGGTGCGCTGCTCCACTTTTTCAACTGAAACCTATTTTGGTGTGGAGTCCGACTTCCTCAGTACACACATGCCATAGGGACCCGTTCATAGGGTAGGCAACCATTCACACTTCATTCATACAAGGAAAGGACAAAGACAGGATAGATAGAGAGAGAAAGTACATCCATGCCCGAACCGGGATTCGAACCCAGGACCTCCATATCCGTAGTCAGGCACGCTGACCACTAGACAATTTGGTCGGCATATATCATGTATTAAAATAACAATATAAATTTGCGAAACTATAAAAAATTCAATTGCACTCGAAAAAAAGTCAAAAATGATTTTTCGCTGATTACATAACTTACTTCCCCTGTGCTTTACTGATCATATTATATTCTTTCCATTTTTTACATAAAAATTGGTTTTAACATCTCACATAGACCTTTTCTTAATTATTTTTTTCAAGATAGCAATAAGACCCTTAGAGAATGTATATTCAGAATATGATTCAGAATAAAAATTTATCTTAATGAAAACTGTATTTAAATTATTTTACTCAGTCCTCACTTATAAAAAATGCTTGTAAAGATTCTTAATTATAATGTTTGTTGATATTTTTGAGCCTTGACGCATATACAAGAATCAAGTCTAAAATACCTAAAATAAGGAAGTTGATTTAAATACAGCTCAAGAAATAAAAACAGCATTAGCAAGTTTTCCTTAAATTAAATTTATCTATTTTTCCCTTCTGAGACTGGAAGTACAACAAAGGACAAGATTACATCCTTTCTCTCTCTTGTATGATTCAAATTAAGCAGTTTTATTCCAGTAGAGATGAGCGAAGTTAATATCTAAATAGAGCTTCTGTGGACACTTATTTTTAATTCTTATACTTTGATGGGAACTTTCATTCTAAAGCTCTTCACATGAAGATTATATGTTACATTTTTGTAATTATGAAATAGATCCCATTTACTTGATCCCATGTCAGAGCAGAAGTCGAATTATGAAAACTCAAACATTTTTTGAATGTATTATAAATTACAAAGAATTTTCCCTACATAAAAAACATACCGACGAATTTATATCATAAACTGTACTGTAAAAAATTTAAAATAATTTACTTCTACCAGTTGAAATACTATAATCAATTCCCAAGTAAATGACGATATCGAGATCTGAGATTTCCTCCTGTTCTCCTTCACATCCAGCAGAGGGATATTATCACCTAGTTTATATGGTCCAGTTGCCTTTAATAAACAAGACGGGTTTTCGTCTGAGTCAGGTATTAAACTCATTACCTCCAGTCATAAGATCGACGTTTTTCTCAACCAGACCAGCAAAATCACATTATAGGTGAATAAGATTTGATAATATATTACAAAATTTGAAAATCAATTCTAGTATATTCCTTATTGATGAGAGGTTGTGTTGTCTATACAAGAATTTAAGTGTTTCAAGAAAGAATGTAGTCACATATACTTGATTATAATGAATAATATTTATGTGTTTCTATTAACATACTGTGAATGTAATCTTTCGAAGTTATGACTTCATATTAATAAGTTATTGCACTCTAATTGTTTTTAATCGTAAGAAATGTATGAATAAATTTTAATATTATGTTACAGGATACCTCAAATTTTGAATTCAACAAATTAGTAGCAATAAGGAAATAACTATTTTAAATGTACATTAAAATTCTAACAGGTAGGAAACCTTATGCATAAATTTTTGCCATACAGACGTAATTGATGGATATTTCGACAGTCATACAATCAACGGCAGATGGTTACATGAGGGACAGTTTGTTTAATATTATATATTCATCGATGATATTCTCTTCTTCTTATTTTAGAACCGGACATTTCTTGTAGAAAGTTTAAAATAAAAGCATGTAACAGGTAGATTACGAAAAATTGAGAGAAAAATCTTAAGAAAACTTGCCTTTTTCTCTAGAATTTACCCAAGCTTATCAACAACCAGACATACACAAGAACCTCAATTAATGGAGGGGAATATTCTTTATTTGCCCGCATTCAATAAAGTAATGTGCTTCGTTACCCAAGAATAGCATTAAAAAACAACGAAAAGAGAGGCCACTTTCTGTTTCTCTGGTGAGTGTCGAAGCTCATTAAGGATGCTTCATTATCTAGAATGGAACCACTTCCGCTTCGAATGGAAGCTCTGAGCTGTTTCTTATAAGATTCTTCTTTGAAGAAATAGGAAGAATTTAAGGAAAATCTTCTTTTGCATTTATATGACAAAAAAAGTTCTTTGTCAAAAAAAAAGTATAAAATCATGCAGTTTCAATGTAACGAAGATAGCGATACATTGCGAAATACGATGAATTTCCTTAGAACCTTAAATTGCTCATATATTTAAATTATTCTGAATATTGGATACCTTAATTAATCAAAAAGTTTTATGAAGAATTAAAATATTAACCAGAATTTTTAAGAATAAAAAGTATTCGTCACATAGAGTTTTTCTTTGAAATAAAGCAAATATAAATATATTTTAATTCATTACTGCAAAAGATATTTATTAGACTTCTTCATAATGAGTATTTTATCAGGTTTTCAATTCATACGAAAATTATTTCTGATGTGAGAAAAATCCTTAATATTTCTGACCATTATAGTTTACACTTTTAAGCAATCAGTAATTACATGAAAATTTTTTAAAGCGCTATTAAAGAGTGAATTTCCATTGATGTAATTAAATCAATTATAATTATATTTCAATTTTCCAAAAATAAGTTTCTTTTATTTTTACTGGAAGTTACAGTTATGAGAAGGCACACATAAGTAAATGCAAAGAATTTGGAATGCAATTATTTATTTTTTTTTTACCAAAAAATATGTTTGACTGCCCTATTAATTATTTATCTTTTATAAATGTGTCTTAAAATGACTCAAATATACAAAACGTTTTCTACTAACTATCTTTTAATTTTTATAAAAACAATTTTCATTCATAAATAATATTAAAACTTTGCAATTAAAAAGTTTAACACATTAATTTTTATGGTATAAATGTTATTTACCTATTAAAAAGTGAAAACATAAGTGTCTAAAAAGGAAGCTATTTAAAAAATAAATTTGCAAATTACTGAATTCTATATATAACTTAACTTCTGTTGTTTTTGAAATCTCTCTTTATTGTGTAAGGATTTTAAGAGTTTTGATACATTTAAGTTATCTAATTAATATATTATTAATGATATATATTTACATGTTATCCACTTTTTTGCATTACTGTTCATATTCGTATACTTGTTGTAATATATATCTTAAATTTGGGGAAAGTTTTGGTTAATCTTAATGGTTCTTACTAACAAGGAAATAGTTGAACTTGAAGTATAACGAGTTCTATTGCTGTGTTGTGTATATTCCTTCCAGAATTACTTGTTAACAGTTTATAAACACATTAAAAGATGCATTATTATAAAAAAACTGTTGTAATATAAGCCTATTATATTTCTGATTGTCTGAGTAATGCTTACGAAGTGATTTCAAGTCCCTGACATATCTGTGACCTGAAGACAAATTTTTATATAACGTCAAGTATTCCTAGTTTTTACATTGAGGAGAATGCTTTCGTTAAACTTATTTGACTTACTTAACAGAACATCTAAGTAACAGAGAAAATAAGCAATGAGAGAGATAAACTAATATCACAGTTTTTATAGAAATTTTGGAATAGTGTCTATTGAATTTTACCATATTAAATATTGCTAACTTGATGCTTTTATAAAATGCTATCCTAGTGACTGTAAGCTCATAAATTTTTTGCTTTATATTAAATTAATTAAAAGTATGAAAAATAGAATTTTTATTTTAAAATACACATTTTTTAAGAATAACTCACAATATTTCTAAGAAAATAAAATGTATACTTACGATCCCCATTATGTAAATCTTTCGTGAAATTACGTATTTTCAAGAAAAAGTTTTGCTATTTTTTTCCTTTTTTGAACATGAAAATAGTTAGATTTATTCAAAATTGTTTTAATTTATGTACAAGAAAATTGATCAGAGGAAAAACTGATAATTGCAATACTTTTATTGTTCAGACACTTTTTAAAATTTCCATTTATAAAAAAGCATCTAATTGAGAGGATATTATGCTGCTTAGTAAATTTCATAAAAAGCAAGCTATTTGTTATTGATGCAAGTGTTTTTCAGTAAGATTTACGTAACCAAATAATATCCCTGATGATCCACGCCGTTAAGTTGTGGCACAGTTTCGCCTCCTGACGGGTCACAGCTGTCAGGCTGAATACTAGTACCATCTTAAATTCATCCGACTATCCGCTCTACAACTTACCAGAAACTATGAATAGGACACTCATCCACCACTATAGCGGACTGCATAGCAGCTCCGAATCATCGCTTTATTGGAAAGCCAGAGAACTTTTGGAGAAATGACTCCGGTCATTTCGTTTAATCTTACGCACTGTATTTTCTTGTCCTGTCTTCGTCTCATGTATATTTTGTGATTTTTCATGTGTTTCTTTTTTGTGTTATTTCTTGTATTTGTGTTATTCTTTGTATAAGTTCTCTCATTGGAAAAAAATGTAACCAAATAAATATTTCTAGTCGTTACCTTGTAACTATGACTTAATAACAAGCAAATTTTCTTCGAATATTACATTCCATAGATATTCATCTACAAGACTTATGTTTTCAATGTGTTTTTTTCTTGAATAGTGTTCGCAGAAAATTTATGGCGTTTTTGCTTGTTATTAAGTTATTTTGCATATTATTTTTGCATATTATTATTACTTACAAGATAATTACAAGTATTTAAATGGTTGCATAAAAAGTACTGAAAAGTTGTTGCTACAACGTATTGAAACTAAATAAAAGCACCCCAAATTTTTTCGTAGCTATTTGCGAAAACTAGTTCATAATATTTATCTTTTTTCATATTTGATACCTTAATTTATAAAACAGTATAAACTTTTCATCAAAATAATATTCTTTGTCAGAAGAAAATTTTTGACACTTAAGTACTCATTATATTATTACACAAAAAGTAATTTCTCATTGTATTTACAGTTATTTGCTTGTTTAAAATATCAATTGCAATCTTTTAGTTTCTTAAATTGGGATAGTGATTTATGTACACAGTATTCAAGGAAGTATTAGTCTCCTGTATTTTATAATATCTATATTGGTATTCTAAAATTTGTAAGAAAATATAATATGTAAGTATATCATACGTGCAATTTTATGTACATATTCTATTTAATGCATGCAATTTAAGTGGATTAAGACATGTAAAACTAATTAAACTAATCAGTAAGAGAAAATATTTATCCAGTATTAAAAAAATTATAAATTCAATAATTATTTCTTAATTTCAAAATGCAATGTCAAAACTCAATGATAGTTTAAATAACCTTTATTTATATATAAAATTTTTTATTCAAATGGACAATAAGTTTCTCAGATTTTAAAGTTAAAGAAAGCTTAGTTTAGATGAAAAAACTAATATTTAACTAAAAAAAATATTTCAATACAAAAATATTGGTAAATATATAGACTAGAATGTTTCATTTAATAGTACAAAACTGTAACGAAATATGTGATGTCTACATATAATGAATAAATATAATTTAACGGGCAAAGATTCTGTATCATTTAGAAGAGAAGGGGCACCTCAAACCCCTTAATGTAAGCCAAGTGGAGAATTTTTTTCTAAATATATTTCATTTACTAGAAAATAACTGTGGAAAAATCCAAAAAACTGGGGATTTCATTTGTTTGCGAGGAGAAAAATTTTGGAAAGTTTCCGGTGAGAAATCAAAATTGTGAAATAAATAAAGGAATAATTTGGTCCGTGTATTCAGAGTGTGTGTTCGCATTATTATAACAATTCAGATCAATTTAAAATTATTAATTTTTAAAAAAAATCTAAAAAATAACATTCAATAGAAGTATGTGTGTAGGTTGCTTTGGATTTTTTATTCTGTAAACATCACTCTATCTCCACATTTTGAAAGCCAATCTGGAAATCAAAACACCCACACATTAGAATAAAAATCAATCGAAATTGTATTTCTTTAAACTGAGACAAGGTCTGCTGAAGGTAGGGTTCGTCACGAAGTGCTTCCAAAAGGCCACATGTTCAATGCATCCAAACAAAAGGAGATACTTTTTCATCGGGAAAGATGCAATCTAAGAAACTGGCTCGTTCCCTGACATTTAAATCTGGCATTTGAGAAAAATATAATAATGGATAAGGTCAAATATTATTAATTTGAGTTTCGTTGCACACAAGAGATGTATCAAGTACCTAATTTGGCACTGTTTCCTTTTATTAGAAAACTTATTTTCAAAATGAAGTAATTCTAAATTCATCATTTAAATAAACAGTTTTGTTAAAGTTTTTCTGGCAGTGAGAAGACAACCTTTGAATAAATGATCCATTTATATTTTCAAATCTATTTGCTCTAAATAATTTAACAATATTTCTAAAAAAATCAGATTTGCCTTATGATTTTTAACCAAAGTATAGCAAATAATTTTAAAAAAATGAAAAATTTCTGTAAAATTATCATTTTAAACTTAACTTATTTAGCAAGCTTTTTAACATATTTTGATTTAAAGCTTTTTTCTCTAGTTAACACTCATTAGATTAAAGTATATCTTATAAAATCTGAAATCAGACTTGATATGTGTTCGAAATATTGTTTTATAGAATATATAAATCTAATTATGTGCATATATAAATTAAACAGCATTTAAATGTTTGCTTTTATTGAGAGCCAAGCTGTGGTCTGAAAGGCGCATTAATGCGCTTTACGTTGCATGCATACTATAAATCTAAAGAAACGAATTCTTTTTTGCCTTTGTGAGAATATGAATTTCTGGATTAATGCTTAGTCAATATATATAAACATAAATAAATTCTGCTCCAAAAGTTTTCTGAAAGATGAAATGCCTTTATATGAGATGGTTATGAATATTATTTCAAATACCAACTTGAACCTTGATGACATCTTCCAGTTTCAGTAGACTTATGCAAGGTTACCTTCACATCTCAGTGAAATTGAATTAGATATTTTACATTATGATGTTCACTAGTACAAGGAAATAAATAAATCAAATATATATATATATATATATATATATATATATATATATATATATTAGAAAGCTAAAAATTAATTAATTAAAAATTCAAAAACAATTTTACATAATTATTATAAAAAACATGTGTAGTTTTATTAACTTTAGATCGAATATATATTTTTATTTCAAGCTCTAATGTTTAAAATTGTAAAATTATCTTATACTTACCTGTTTCACAAATAGTTTGAAGTAAAGTTTAGAAATATTCAATCAAAAAGTATCGATATATTTCTTTCCTAATCAAACTAAATAAAAACTATATATTATAACTCTATATTATATGTGAACATAGTTTATATTCTTGTTTTAAAAAGAAGACTATATTTTACAGATATTGTAGATAGGAAGAAATAAAGCAAATAAACTTTTAATTAATTGAAATGAATATAGAGAGTTTGGTTAAACACTTAACGTTCACTTTTTGCATACGAGGGAAAATCTATGGCTTAAAGTGGATTTCGATTCACTGCAAATGTCCCACCACACTGTGGGATTGGAACCCACGCAATCTCGAACCGAAGGCAAAAGAGCTAACCAATCGGCTATCAGTTTGTCGAGTGAGTTCTTTTACCTCTTTCTGATGGATATTCTTTACATGCAAGCTTTATTATAAGACTTATAATAAGGTTAATCTAGTATAGTGAAATTATGAGATTGGTATGGTGTGATGATGGTATTCGCTTTAAAGCTCTTCAAGAACTTCACCCATTTGAACTATAGTATTTTTTCCAATGGCGGGCACTTGAGGGTTGAACCCTATGCCACAACAAGGCCAGAAACTGCTACTCATTTGTCGTTACCCAGAGGGCACCTGTGAACCTAGTCACGGAGGCGAGTACCGTTACCCGCGCCATACCACCACAAACCCGTTTATAGGGTGGGCCACATTCATACATCATCACGGAAGAAAGGATAGAGAAACACAGAGAGAACAGAGAAAGAAAGTAACGTCCATACCCGAACCGGGATTCGAACCCAGGACATACAGCTCATGAGTCAGGAGCGCTAACCACTCAGCCATCGGTCGGCATTTTAACTACAGTTTCCCGAGCAATTTTGTTTCCTTGAACTTGTGATTAAATTTCCATTGATGATCCAATGCTAATGATCTTCAGTTGCGCAAAGAAAGTCAGTTGTTTTCTACTGTTATTTCCTTTTAAATGCTCTTATTCTTAAACTAGAAACTTCCTTACTAACCGTTTTATTTCCTCAATTATCCCTTGCTATTATAAAAATGAACCAAAATCTGTTTCTAAAAGAAAGATTTGATTTAAAATGAAATAATTTTGATCTGGATGCTCATAAGCATTTTATCAACACTAACTTTTGTGCTCGTTATTTTACGCTTTTTAAAAATTCAAAATAAGAGCATTGAAGTAGGAATAAAAAGCTCTCTTTAAATGAATTAATAATGCAGTAATATAACAAATGTATTTTAAAAATCTTAAATATAACGTATCCCCCTTTTCAATGCGTTTTCCTTTAATTACATTCATGCAATTTGAATTTTTGATCAAGGACTTGTTTTATTTTTTGTAACTCATTTTTAATTTCTTAGTTTTTTTTTAATCTTTTCTTTGAGGAAAACTGAAAAGTTAATTATTGAATGCCATTCTTCAAACTATTTGATTAAATAAATTAAAACGCGACTCTCAAAAAGACATATTTTACAACTGTATCATTCAAAAGTTTTGCCGGTTAATGGATACTGTTTTCTAAATGGTATAATTGTAATTTCAAAAGGTAACTAGCAGCAGAAAAGTTGAAACTCTGGTCATCTGTTCAATAGCAAGTGAGTTCAATTCCCAGGTAAAGCGTGAATACTTCTGGCGATTCAACATACAACTTTAATTAGTTTTTTGTGATTCTGCCACTACTATTAAATGAAAAGAATCTAGAGAAATTTATATTATGTTTTAACGATTCTATTACTGAAGGTATTAAAAAGATAACAGAGTTTTTTTTATTTGGTGCCTTTTTTCTAATTAATATTTTATTATTTTATAATAAGCTGATCTTTTGAATGAGTACAGACTACAAGAAATAAATAATTTAATAAAACAGAATTTAGAAATTTCTGGGTACACGTTTTCGGAAACAAATTCCAAGAATGACGGGTTTATTAGTTTTGATACTAATTAACTGAAAATTATCGTGCTGAGAAACAAATGATTGTTTGTATATGTTTGTTGCTTATACAGATTTATTATCTTCTTATTGAAGTTACTAAATTGCTTGTGGTAAACTAACAGAAGTTTTAAAACAGTAAAATATAACAATATTTTGGAATTTTCGAAAATAATGAATTTATCTTTTTTTATATTCCCAAGGAAACTTCAAAAGAATTTAAAAGTGAAATTTTATTTCTAAATTTTTTACCAATATTTTGTGAATATTCAAAAATGTTTTTGCTAAGAACTGCTTCACTAATTTTGTCCTTTTTTGAAAAATAAAAGGCTTAGTTATTTTTATTTTATTGTTTCTGAGAAATCCTAAAATATTTCGCTAGTTTCATATTCCTAATGGTTTGTAATCTTTAAAACCAGCTAAGTGCAAATTAAAGGGAAATTAAAATGAAAACGTGAATTATACACATTAAAGTGTGAATTAATATATTCAATTATTTCACGAAGTTTTTGATAAAATTATCTTTATATTTATGTTTGTAAGTCTCTTTTAATATATACATGATTGCTTGTAAATTTCATTGTTAGTCAATACTGTATAACAATCTTTGCAGTTAATATAAATAATGATGGTGATATAAATATATGTATGTTAAAAGTATTTATATGTTGTGTGTGTGTACATATATATAATGTAATTGCGGATATATCATTTGATTACTGTATATTGATGCGTACCCGAAATAAATATAATTATTTTTTTGCAGAAAACAACGAAAACGGAATGCCACGTCGTTTGAGAACAGCCTATACAAACACGCAGCTCTTAGAACTGGAGAAGGAGTTCCACTTTAACAAATATTTGTGCCGCCCGAGGCGCATTGAAATTGCGGCATCCTTGGATCTTACTGAGAGACAGGTAAAAGTATGGTTTCAAAACCGCAGAATGAAGCACAAAAGGCAGAGTATGATGACCAAAAACGGAGATGAAAAAAGTGACATGGAAGGAAACGAAACTCCCACAGCATCCTCAACACCTACTGGAGGTGGTTCAACTCTTTCTGGGAATGAAGGCGACACTAACAAAACTGATTCTGCTGATGATAGATCAGCTACAGAAACTTCATCATCAGTAGGAAGTCCAGAAAGGACACCAAGGAGTGCCAAGAAAAGTCGAGAGATGTCCTCAGACCGAACTGTTTCGGACCGATCACCATCTTCTGTGGCTGCAGTGACTGCTAATGACGGTCTCACCGAAGCTCTATCTCCTTGTTCCTCTTCTGAACGACTGCTAAACTTAGATGCTGAATTTTCTGGACATCAGCAGAGTCGAATTCATTCTCCACGTTCAACTCAAATTGGTGTGACTCCAGATACATTGCCTGGAACTTCACGTAAGAACAGCCCAATGATCAGTGATCTCAAGTCACCGGAAAACTCACTTTCATCTTCTCCTCCAACTGAACCTCTCATGCATAACCTCAGTAATATTGGAACAGAAAGATCACAATCCTTAGTGCCCAATGAAACTAAAAGCAGGAGTCAGGTCTGCCCTGGTATGTCTAACGGACACTTGAATTCTGTAAATGGAAGGAACTCCAGGAAACTAGCCCAAACGTGCCCTATAGATATCAGTAGTATACCGTTCTGCAATTCTCCTTGCAATATCAACTGCTCTCCTGTGACCAATAATTCCCACTGCACAAGTCCAGGTAGCGTCTATCAGATGAATACTCAACACTGCCCTCCACCTCACATGTCTCCTAGTTCATCCTACCACAGATCACGCTCATATTCATCAACAGTTCCATACACACCTGAACCTAATAGTTTAATGGCTTACGGTCAAACAAGTCATAGAGGACTGTCACCTAGTGTTGGACATAGTAATTATTGTTATCGAACTCCACCTTCAACACCTAATCAGCCGCAATCCTACCAGCATGCGTCTCCTCAACGTATGGAAAATGATTGGATTTCCCAACAAACTGCCTATGGCAATGCAGTTCAGTCTTCAATGTATTATACCGGAGATAGACCATGCTCAACACAACATGGATCTATATCTCATAATCCTACATCACAAATGGGAAATGGAATTCACTTGGCCTCCCATACTGCTCACTCATCTCAACAACGCAGTACTTCCCATGTTTCTCCAGCTTCCAAATCACCTTATCCTTATTCAGTAGAAACAATGCCAACGCAGGATGCTCCTCACAATGCTTACATGCATGATTATAGGGGAGACATGAATTCGAGTTATAACATGGGTAGAAACTACAACAATCTTCACACAAATGATGACTATGATTCAAATGTTGCTTCAACTGGTGAACAATACGTGCCAAACAGTATTAATCCTGATGGTTCAGTATCATACTGCTATCCTCATCATAATAACTCTAGTAGTTCATATAGAGGTGATTCTTTTGACGAAAGCGGATCACAGACTATTTATTATGATTTGAGCAATAGCACAGGAAATAACAGAGTACCAGATTACAGTGCAACAGCCCCTAAGCAAAACTTCCCACAAACGAGCAATCTCTATGAAGTAAACCATACAGTTGGAGACACTGCCAACATTCCCACATATAACCAGTCAGCGGAAAATTATAGAGGACAATGTTCTACAGAAGGAGATTTATCCTTTGGCTACTATGACTCATCAGATAGTTTCACTTCTAACAATAACAACAATAATAATGGTGGTGCGAGCAACAACTCATGTGGCACAACTGACTTCAATTTTCTTACCTTAGCTAGTGAGTTTTCCTCACCTGAATACTATCAATTAAGCTGAAGAAGAAATCAGTTGATCATATTTGTTTCCCATTTTAAGAACATTTTTGAATAGGTGCTGCATTGTATTAAAAAACATGTATAAAACTGCACATCCATTAATACACTAATCTTGTTAACAATTCTGACGAAACCACAGGTGACAAAACTGGATTCTAGTTTTTGATTGTACCTATCAAATTAGTGAGATATATGTTGTGTGCGATTTGACATAAAATAGTTTCGCTGCTAAACTTAAACAAATGTTCCAGCCTCTTTAATCAAAGATAAATGTGTGATCAATGAATATTTGAAAAACACATTTTAAATCTTTTTATTGCAAATACCACAGTTTAATCAATTCCAGAAACCATTCTCAATTTTTCAATTCTAATTAATAACAAATCAAACACTTTGTATCATTCATTTCAAATAATACATTTTTGGCAAATGTTAGCTTAAATGTTTTATAATAAAACATAAAATTTACTTGTTTAATTGGGGTTTGAGTCCAAATTGGGAAATTTTATATTATCTGCATTCTATACTTATATACATTTCAGATAGTCAAAAATATATTTCCTTAAAAAGAAAGAACAAAAAATATTGTCTTCATTGATTTGTTAATTATAAGAATTTCATGATAACAGGTAGTGTATAAGTAAATTGTTTATTATAAAATAAATAAAATATAATTCCTTAAAAGTTTCGCGATTACAATTTCATGTTACAATAAGAAAGAAACTTTCAAGAGTAAGATTAATTCTAGTAATAGTTTTAATAGTTATATAATTACCAGTCTATTGTCATTTTTCCATCTCAGAGTATAATTCAAATCATTTTTAATTTCATGATGTAATGGAACAGCCTGCTTTTAGGAACAATATATTCTGTCCACTAAAAAAATTGATTCAATAATGGGTTATATCTGATTAAATATAATGTACATTTTGTCACCAAATTAAAGTCACCTGAGGTTTCATTTTCAATTTTTAGATATGCAAAAAAACTATGGCACCAATCATAAGTGCAATAAAATAGTGTTTCTAACACTATGATTCTGTAGATAGCTATGTGATTGAATAGATATTTAATTTGAACTGTGTCCATTATGACGCATTTCAATATAAGTACTATGTATAAATAATTATCCATGAAATGTGGTGATATGTTCTTATAGATATGTAGTACGAACGTGGTCTAAGGGAATTGTTCATTAGTTTTAATGTTTCCAGCTAAAAAATGTGCAGTAAGAAAAATAGCACGTATTTTATTAATGATAAAAATCCAAGTAGTCAAATGCCACAAAAACCTTAATTGTCAAACCTTAATTGAAACCCTCAACAGACAGTTTTGTTCAAACATTTTTAATTTAGAGAAATGCTTAAGATGAGGAATTGGAGTTTTGTAATAAAATCAAAAATCTCTATGTCAATTTGGAAATAACATTACCAATGGCTATAAACTTATTTTAACATAATTTAAAACCAATTGCAATATTTTCTTTCAAATTTATTAAGTTTTAAATTGGATCAATATTTAATATCAAAAAGGTATGTCATCCTTAAAAAATTGTCTTAAGATGAGCTACTTTTAAGTGGCGCAGAGTGAGCAGTAAATCTAATGGATTGCAATGGGCTTCATTTGATTTCAGCATCTTTTATGAATAGATGGGGGTTGTTAATGTAAGTGTAAGTATAAGACATCTATCATGAAGAGTAGCATTATAACCAGGTATTGTTTTTTGCCTTTTACATATTTTAGTAGAAGAATCTGCATTAGCAGTCCTGGGGAAAAGGTAATTGATTTAGTATTATCATTCTCTGTATGCTTAGATTCTTTGCATGGCTGATTTATTAATTTGTCTTGAAGAAACATGTACAATTTTGTCAATACTAAGATGATGGTAATGATGATCATATGTAGTGATTACTTTTATTAAAGACTTATGTGTCTCAATAAATGACTACTTATTTCAATATTTTTTACTGATTAATTATGACATTTAAAAAACTTACATTTCCTCATTATGATATTTTTTTCCAGAAGATATAATTAACTGAAGAAAATATACATCACAAAATAGAATTGTCTCCAATGCTTCGTAATAACAATTGTAAAAAGGAAATATGAATGCATCCTGAAAACTAACATTTGTGGGGAAATATTTCATTTCTGGTCAATGGGAATAACATACCGTAATGTCAGAATTCCTAACCAACTCTGCAATAGTTGTTCACTGAAACTATCAGACACACAATTTTATAACTGCTCATTTTTCAAGCGTTTCTGCAGTCCGCTATTGTCAGAAGAATTCATTCAGAAATTGATCAATTATTTTCATTTCTTGTCATTTTCTGGACAAGATTAATTTTGGACCTCAAGCATTATTTTAACTATCTACATCAACAGCTATTTGATAGGGAAGAAAAAACTATTTTTTGATGCTATTTCCTCAAAAACTATTCAGTAATTATTTAACAGTGTAAAATACTTTTTTGTTATATCTTCATAAAAACACTTTTATAGTTATATATATATATATATATATATATATATATATATATATATATATATATATATATATATATATATATATATATATATATATATATATATATATATATATATATATATATATATATATATATATATATATATATATATATATATATATATATATATATATATATATATATATATATATATATAATATAACTTATATAAAAAGCAGAGATACCTAGGACACAATTTATTCTAGGGAAAATTTTGTTATCACAATATTTAAAAAAATCAAAACTAAATTCTCTCAATGAGCAAAGATAGAAAATAAAAATGGAGGGAAATTAAAAATAAAATTTAGGGATTATTTTGCCACTCAAGATTCAAAATTGTAATCAGCTATTTCTTCTTTGCTATCTTTTTTCAACTATAAAACTTTAATTTTTTTTATTCTTATTTCTTTCTCGACATTCGAAATTTACATTACAAAAAATTGTTCTATCAATTAAATATTTTCTTTGTAATCTGTTGCCATAGTTTTGTTGAAAACATGAATGCAAACACCATGAATTCTCTAGAAATTTTTAATGTGCAATATCTTCTGTCATAATATGAATTTTTAATTCGATTCAAAAACCATTCGTGTTCACTAATGGAATGAAAATGTTTTTTCCTACATACTGTGAATACACAAACTAAATATTCTTAAAATAATTTCAATAAGCAAAACACTTAATATAAGCTTAATGAATCTATAAATCTTAATATATGAATCAGTTGAAAAAAATTGTTCGCAGTAATGAATTATTTTTTTTAAATTATCTCTCTTCAGGTTTTGTCAATCTGTTAAAAATAGAAAAATTAATATTTACTTCTATAAAAGCTGGTTTTGTTATAACAAATATATCCCTGTGGTAAGTAACTAAACTAAAGTTAGTTTCACGTTAGCTTATATGGGGGCCAAGGCTTACAGTGCCCATATTTGTTTTCATGGCCGAGAGTCCTGGGGTGTGAAGCATATGTGCAGATATGTAGTCAACCTAACGTGAAAAATCCAGTGTTTAATTCCCAAGCATTCTTGGTAGTGGGATTACCTATCCACCGAAGGGATGGATGGAGGAGAGACCTTGCCCTGCCCGAAGTTCGAATCTGTGAAGTAGGAGCACAATCCTACACCAAGTGGGTCCTTAGACAAAAGTCATTTATCAAAATCTGTTTTTGATTACATCTTTCTAATAAATTCTAATTTTGTTTTGATTGAGATTTTGTTAAATCTGCACAAAATTGCTTCAATTTTTGGAAGAAATTCGATAAAATAGTTTCATAAGTACTTTTCATTTAACTGTTAATATAAATCAATATCCATATTTAGAACAATTAAAAATGCTCAGTTGACTTCATCTGGTAAATTTGCAAAATGCAAATATTTACATAATATGTAATCGAATTGTTTCTAAACATAAAAGATTCTCTTAAATATTAGTAAAGTCAACGATTACGAAATGCTAAAAAATTTTGAAAGTGTACTTCATAAGGTTTTATCAAGATTTTATTGTTGAAAAATAATAATAGGGCTTATAAACATTAAGTTGTACAGTGTATGTATGTGATTAAGATCAAGGATACGTATGATGGTAAAGGCCGGCTCACTCGAAGGCATATGGCAAAGATAGACTGATCTCGGACAGAAATCCCACCAGGAGCTATGCATGCACTGCCAAGCAAGCGGCACATCAAGCCACCAAACCAACTATTCACCGGCAACTATAGGGTGATGCCAAGTCCAAACATAAATGACAGTTCAGAAGCACCCGGGCATTGGCCGTAGCCCGGACACCAGCCCACGGTCCATTCAGTTTCATTTTCAACAGAAGACCCTAAATAAGGTGCCCACTGGCAATTATTTAATTAATACAGTAATAAAATGACATACTTTTGTCTTATAAATTAATACAGATTTAATAATTAAATTTCACTGTTAATCTTTTGACAATGTTAATTGGAAAATCTGTGACAAGATTTCAATGATGGTCTTACGAAATAAAATGTAATTAAGAAATTTGAGTATTTGCAAGTTCTGATAGTCCTTAGTATAGTATTTGTCTCTAATGAGTTTAAATTGATTATAGTTGCATACTAAATGCTCTATATCTTGTATCTCATTGTCAAATTGACAAATATCCGACTTACCATGAAAACGTTTTTGATAGGAGCCAAAAACTCCGTGTCCTGTCCTAATTTGGTTTGGATAGAAATCAGATAGTAAACTTTTATTAGAAACATGAGGACATATTTCAAATAGTCTTCTTGTCTTAATCGAGGTGGACCATCTTTTTTGTCATTGTTCCTTAAGGAAATCATCTGTTAATGTTTTAACATATTTTACGGCATGGTGTTATCAATTCCTCCTCTGTGGCTTTATTAGCTTTAGTATCCTCCAGTTCATTCATGGGTATCTCACTCTGTGCCTTAACCCAATAGAAGATAAAATTATTATTGTTTTCTTTGTACATATTTAGGATGTCTGCAATAGACCTTTTTGTGATCTTATGACTTTTTAGTCACTCTAGCATCGACCTATAAAATGGCATTATTCCATCAGTATGTAATGACTCCTCCACAATCTCGCCACTGCCTCAACTTCAGATACTGTTACCTCATTATTTATAGTCTTATTCTTAATAATTTTAATATCTGTAGTTTATATACTACTATTGCAGCCGCACCTATCTTATTGTTAATCTTTGAGCCATCGGTAAAGGAGTGATAGTCATTCATATTTATATATGTATTCCAAATTATAGAACATTTATCCCATGGTAGTTCAATTAATACATTCTTAGTCCATACATTTGTATATGTTAAGTCTATCTGTCCTACTCTAATGGGTGTTTCTTGGTTCCATAATAAGTATCTCATTTCTAAAATTTGAGCTTTGAGTTGGATTGGAGGGCATCATGCCAAAATTTGCAATGCAACTGTTGAGACAGTTTTATATGACTTTGTGATCTTTAATAGGGGTTCTTTGTATTTGTAGCAGTTTCCTGTTAATTTTCATTGTGTTGTTTTAATAAGTTGGGCAGGCATATAATATCATTTTTTCTATTACAATATTGTATATGAATTTAACTACGTGTGCTCTCAGCCCTCAAGTTATTCAGGTTATTCTGGTCAGTTTATTAGTAAAATTATGTATTTTATCTTTTATAAGTTGTTTAGAGGATTTGTCCAATTTAACTTCGTATCAATGTATTTCTATATAATTTCTATGTATTTAATTTCATTTTTATACTTAAAGTTATTTCCTTGAATTTGTATTTTGGGTCTTCCAGTTATATCCTTTTCTATTGTGAAAATCGTATAGTTGCATTTATTTTTTAGTACTATGTGTTAACTTATATTTATTTACCCAATTTTCTATTACCCTTATAGGAAGCATGATAGTTGCGTGAATTTGAAATATGATTTTCCAGTAAGCAGTAATACGATGTCATCGGTAAATGCTTGACAATTTACATTAGGTTCAAATTCTTGCTTGAATACTTCCAACATCAATCAATGGTACAGAAAAACAAAATTTAGGAATAGAAAACTAATTATATACCTTAAATATACAACAAATACATACATATTTACAAAAATTTAATAACTTTTTAAATTATTCTGAATAGATTTTAATAGACATTTTTTCAAATTGTAGACCTGGTTGCCTTTTGAAGTTCATTTAAAGTAAGTATTATTTTGTTTAAATTAATATAATTTTCTTTTTCTAGTTTAAATATTATCTTGTTTAATATATACTATTTAAATATCATATTGAATCTTAAGTAACTCATAATATGTTACATCCCCAATAATGGCTGTTAGTTTGTTTTCATGCGATGTATCTAAAGCCCAATAATGGCTTTAGACAAATCGCATAAAAACAATTAATATGCATTGATAATCATATTTATGAGCCAATTTAATCATTTGAAAAGTCAAAAAAGACTAGGAAGGCTTCTAATAGTCTTCTTTTTAAAAGACACATTAAAATTATTTTTATCTTCATGATCGATGGAAGTTTTTTCTTAATTTACGCATATTTATCTCAATTATTTCTGCCAGCTACAATTTTTTTCCAAATTTATGATAGTTGAACACGATAAACGAGCTAAAATCTTTAGAAGTTCTTATAATTTCAAGTCCAGAATATTTAAATAGTTTATGATCATAATTAAAATAAAACCATTTCTGAATATTATGAAAATAATATTTTTATATAAATAATGTTAAACAATTTTATTCATATCAATTCATCATTAGTTACTATAATCATGATTATTTGTACACATTATCTTACTAATAGGTCTAAAATCAAAATTTCCACGAATTCAAAATTTTCTCATTTTAAATGGATGATGACAAATCTCTGAAATTAAATTTATAAAAGTAGTTATCATAATTTCCTTATTAATTTCAGAGTAAAAGGATTTATGTAATCTCATATTTTAAATTACATTTGAAGTTTTACATTAATATAACATTTTTTTAGTTATTTTGTAACTTAAATTTTTTTAGGAAGTCAGATGATAAAACTTCAGCAATAAGCCTTTACCCGGTTTTTTACACTTTAAACATTGAAATTTGACTAGAAACAGAACATCACTTGTATGACATCTTGATGTGAAGATTTCAGAACTCAGGTAATCTTAAGAATCAATTAAAAGCTCAAAACAGTTTTCGCATTAATGGCTGTAGGATTTTCTCCCCAAAATTTAAATTACAAATAATTTTCGGCTTTGATTACCGAAGTTTCCAACATTTCCTTTTACAAAGGAAAGCTTCATGACTAAATGTTACTTTAGGCATTTTACAAAAATTTTATCAAAAAACGAATTGTGAAATAATAGTAAAAACAATGTTACTATTCGTTAAAGTACACATTCTTTAAAAATATTTCCTTTTAAGTCAGCAAAAAAGGCACACGCCTTCATCTCATATATTAAGCAGAGGTCAACCACTGAACAATATAGGGAAATGGATAACGTGAATAACATCAGTTTTTACAGTCGTTTTCTTTCAATAAATCCAACAATGGCACAAACATATATGTGTATACTTTATAAAAAACACTTTATGTAGTACAACCGAGCAGATGTGAACAATTGAGCTATAATTCTATATGCATAACATTAGCAATAAACTCCTAAAAATATTAAACTTTCAATGAAACAAGCAATTGCACAAGCATTATTAAAGAATATTAGCATGACAAATACAATAGCAGCTTTTGTAACTTATTATAAAAACTATATTTCAATTACTCTTACTCTATATCTAAAACTAGGATGAATTGGTAGGTTAGAGCGTCGTTTTTATCATCGAAAAGTAGTGAGTTCGAATCCCGACTTAATTGAAGATGGCAAATATTTAGTGCTTCCCAATCCATATCTTTCTCTTGTAATACTCAACACTCCTTAACATCCACTGAAGAAACCTAATCATAAATTATCGAAGTATAATGCAATTATAATTCCCCAAAACATAAAAGTTGAACTTTAATATTATTTCAAAGTTAAATGAAACTTTAACTTCTGATTTATGCGAATAAATTTGATTGAAAAATATGTCGAATGTGATTCATACTTCTTGCAATCAGAATCATCAATTCATGTGGATATTGTTTGAAGTGATTTTCTTGGAATCAATGTTAAGGAGGATAGTTGGAAAAATTGATGTCATATAGTCCAAAAAATAAAAATAAAATATAAATTTGTGAAACAAATCTGAAAATATGTGAAAAAAACTTTTCGCATTGTAAATAGTCTGTAATTACGGTATTGTTAGTAACGTCGGAAAAATTATGAAAATAAGTAAATTTACCCGCTATCTCTTATCCCTAATCCCGGTAAGAATTCGAGAAAAAAATTGAAGAAAATTTCATTTGAAAAGAACTTGGAAAATTTCAGAGATTTCTGTTGATAATTTTGAAAGGATGATTCCCTGGACTTTCTTTTTGGATAAGTTTTTACTAACAGAAATTTTGAGTCAAGTAAATATGAAAAAATGCTTTTAATTATTTCAATGAAAACTTCCAATTCCAACGATTCTTAACCTTTCCAAGTTTCTGCTTTTTTTTTTGCCTTTTTAAATTAAAATTAGTATGGTACCACACTGATGGAAGCATATTAAATTTCAACAAAATATAAATATTTCAGTATATAATTTGAATTCTGTTCTTTAGTTTGAAAGTTACATCATTAATATTTTAATTAAAGATGCAATAAAATGTCAGCAAACAATTTTAATTTCTTGTTACTTTTGTCTGGTTCTTATAAAATAATAATAAATGTGGAAAACTAACAATCGAGACAAATCAATCTACTCTTTCACGTCAAGCCTTCATGTCAAGGGCAGACTCACAAATGATTTCTAAGACATCGTTTATTATGAGAGGGAATGTTAGACATTCACATGCTGAATGGGAAGGGGGAACTTTCAAGCATCCAGTTGATCCTACAAAAATCAGAAAAATATTTACTACTTCAAGCGTCTTCCCAGAATATTTCCTACTTTTCCTCTTTCAGATGTCTACAAAGAAATAATATGAACTTAAGTTGCAATAAAAAATCCGTTACTTCTCGAAATTCCTAGTGGATTAAAAGAGAAATCTCAACAGTGTGCAACATTGAACTTGATAATTTAAAAAATTAATTTTGCTTTTTCTCTTGGCAAGCAGTAATACTTGCTAACGAGCACGTTTTTAACACTGCGAATCATTTATTTCTTGAATGTTAAAAATTTTGCCTGGACTACAAAGTCTTCTTCGTCAAAAGCTAAAGTAAATATAATTGTATATAGTTATATTTATGCATCGAAATATTTTGTAATTTCATGTAAAATAGGACATCCTTAATCAAAATTATTATTTAAAAAAATTTGTTTTGAGTTAAAAAATAAATTTTTTTATCACATTCAAAACATTTTTCTTAAGAAAAATTACAAAATTTCTCACATTTTTTTCTTTGCTCTCTCCCTCTCTATCGCTTATTTTTCATTCAATTCACCAATAAATATCAATAAATGTTGTTTTTTATGTTCAAAATGTATGAAACACATGCCTTTTTCAATTCTTTGCAATATATTTAAAATACTGCTGTGGGAATGAAAAATAGCCTGAATATTGAATTTCAAAAGTAGGGATTTAATTTAAGTTCAAATGTAAAAATTTCGGGATATGTGAAGAATAATCACAGTAATATCGCAAAATTTTTATAAGAGAAAGGTACATATGGGTTCAAATTAAATTCAGTTCATTTTAAAGGAACACAAAATGAATATTCACACTAAAATTAAAGGTATATTTTCATCAATCCTAAAATTTTTAAGAGAATGAAAATGTTTTAAATCATTATATATTTTCATGCTTAGTTTTCGGGTTATAAATGAAAACAATTAAAACAATGAATTTTACATTTCTAAATGTGAATACTTTTTGTTTTTTAATTGGTTTAAAATTAGTACGCATTATGAATTACTTGGATTTCCTTTTTCCAGTCATAATAACGAGGACTTAAATGTTGAAATGAAAAGAATCACAAATTAGCAACAGGTTATGATGCATAGCAAATGCCACAATTTTTATAACTAGATAGAAGGATGTGAATAATCACCTAGACTAATCACTAATCACTTAAAATATTCTTTGTAATTCTCTCCCGTGAAATGATTTTTCTACTCTAAACTTGTTAAATGGGATGATATTTTACAATATTCCAAATTATCAGAAAACTATCATTTCACAGCAGGCCAATAATATTCTATACTTGAAAATAAAAGAAATTCCTTAGGTACAAATTAATTAGCAGTTAAAATCTTTCCATATATTGTAACTGATCAACTATCAATAAAATCTTCTAATTGAATAAAAGAATCGCATTCCACAATCAGGATTTGTGCTCATATCTTTTGACAGAGCATTCTATTTTTCTAGACAGAATGTTAGGTTAAGTTTCCTGAATATAACAATCGTAACATAATGAGTTACAGCAGAATACAAATTTTGAATGGTTTGGCAAACAGTGCTTTAAATACTTTTCATTGTTTTAAAGTTCAAAGGAATTAGGAGTTTTATAGTTCATAAACTAAAAATTTAACTGCAAATTCAAAAGAATTAGTTTTAGTTTTCACCGAATTATTCAAAACTGATGTAAAATTCTGTTCAATATTCAAAAGTAATTATTAACAGAGTCAATAAAACTCTCGTGTATAATATATCATCTAAAAATACATTGCAGAACATTTACTACATTATATAGTACTTAAAAATGAGTAAAAGTGCATACATATGAAGAGATAAAAATAGCAATACTTAATTTATCATAACAAAAGAATCTAACTTAAATTTCTCAATAGCAATTTATTTAAACAAATTATTTATTTAAAAAAAATAATGAAATATTTCATAGTATAATCACATAATTTTTATTATTAAAAACTGGAAATAGTATCGATTATAAATACTTTTCATTAATATTTCAATAAAACGCTATTTTATATATACACTACCCGATATTGAAAATGAAATACCAAGAAGCACTTTCCAGAAAGTGACGGAATTTGCCAAACAAAGAGAGACATACATACATAACTATGTGGGGAGATCTCGGACTGCACCTTAAGATTAACGGGTGCCATCTCCCCAACACCTAATGCCCTCCACACCTCTAAGAGGTCTCTAATGACATCACCATTGCGGCATTTATAAAGGCAATCAAATTGTGTTTACAAATAGGTATCAAGTAGCCACATTGCTTTTTAAGAGACTTTAAACCCTGTTAAACATCAGGCAATTTCATTGAATATTTTCTTTGTGTTAAAAACAAAATTTGACATGATGACACATTAACAATAAATTACGAAAGATTTTACAATTAATGAAGAAACAATTAATAATTTGTAGAGTAGTCATGGCATTAAATACATTATATGCATTAAAAGTAATTTTATTGATATTATGAATACTTAGCTATGAATAAGTAAATATGACTTTATATGAAATATGATAACTATATACAAGCACAGAATTCATATAAGTTTATTAAGTAATTCATATAACATAGGTTTCAAAAGAACTTTAGGCTCAAAAATTTAAAAAAATTTCTAAGATTCTAAAAGTGTACAGGATTTAAAAGATTCGAAAACGTGTTCATAATGTTCGAGAAGTTCATAGATGTATGAACTTGCCTTTCCGATTCTGCGGAAGTATTGTCGAAATAAACTGTGAAACATTAACAGGTGATTGACGTATGGATTTTCATACGTCAATTTGCTGGAGATTTCTGTGAGTAGATATTTGATCGTTCAGATTGTTGTTCAATTGTCACACAGAGACTGCCATTTCTGTAATATGAAGTACATCAGTTGCTTGACAAAGAAAGATCTTAGATACGGAATTACTAATGCTTCTGACTCATAAATTTTCGTGGCTTTCTTTGCAGTGATGTCTGTGCACTCACTTCCAGTATCACACCGATTAGCTTAATGTAACTTAGGTTGATGTGCAAAGTTGGAGCTGCTAGTTTTTCCTGTATGGTACGTGTAAATGGTGATGTGGGAAATGGGTTAAGTATCGCATGCAAAGTTGATGAACTATCAGACTAAATAGTTGCAGATCTAAGGCTTTGTGCATCAATGATGTTGACAGCTTCGTAAATGGGTATGGCACCTAGTATGTAGCAGTGCTTGACAGGCCACCAAAGCGAGTCAAAAGCCTGCTGTATATCCAGCACAATCTGCTAGTAGTTGTGCTTATGGTGTGATTCTTCAATTAGGTTCCTAAGTTTTTGGAAGGCGTTATCTATCGAGTTGTTATTTCGGAATCCATATGGATGATTGCTGAAGAAATTCGTCTTATTCAGGTGATGTTTGAACCTTCCTATAGTCAATCTCTCGAAAACATTACCTAGAGTTGAAAATAAGCAGATTGGTCGATATGAGCTCGGGTGTCTAGGGTTTTTATTCTTTTTTAGAAAGTAGATGACGTGGCCCAGTTTGATTGGTTTGGGGAAAATATTAAGCGTGAACAAATATTAAAATATTTCAAGAGGAAAACTGCATCTATTCGAAAGAGAAGCTTGGCAACCACATTGTCTATCCCGACTAGTCCTGTAGCTTGACAAGGTGCTTGACAATGTACTTTAGTTCCTTGAATGCAAAGTGTAAGTCCCTTTAAGTTGTAGGATTAAGGGACTGAATTCTGATTCTGTGGTGGTTTTGATTGACAGTTGCAATGTCAACGGTTGGAAAAGTCCTGGAGTATGGTTGTAGTAGTCACACTATTGTTGGTTGTAGTCGTGAGGGTCTGAAATTGTGTGGACTCGAAAGTTTTGCCGGTAATAATTCCCTGAATAAAACCATTTCTTTATTGTTGATAGTGCAGAACCACAACTAGCTTGGCAATTTTGCTTCTAAAATTGATCTTTTACAGATGGTTAGGTGTTGCTTATACTTTAAATGCAGCTGATCTATAATGGCTGGCATAGGTGCACTTTTCATTAATCTTCGTATGACACTTGTTTTTTGCATTTGGCTTTTCAGACCGGTTGTCCACCAAGAGAGGTTGGTTTTCTTAAATGGATGTCGGATACCGAAGACCTCTTATGACGATGACTTTATAACATCTAGGAGTTGGAGGGTTATTTGTTCTTGGTCGTTGGGTGTATTGACACGTTGAAGCTCTATTTTAAGTTGATTCATCGTGGGCTTGATTTTTTGAATAAACTTGTGCTAACCTTTGTAGTTTTTGTATCATCTATTAAAAGAATCGTCTAATCTATAAAAATCTATAAATATCGTCTAAAAAATCCATCGTCAGTTGTACGCAATGACACTCTAAACCCTAATGCTGTGTTGTCGCACGGCAGTGCGTTCCACAGTTGCTGAAGGATTGGACCCGTCTCCACGTCGACACCATACTTGTAAGCGGTTACTATCACTGAAGAAAGAGAAGCGTGAATTATCTGAGAATACGATCTTCTTCCACTTGGTCGTCCACATTGCTCAAATTCAGCACCATTCTAGACGTTGGTATCTATGCTGTGGGGTCAATGACAGTCTACTTATCGGACACCGTGAGCGCAAGCCACTAGCAACCAATCGAAGGCAAATGGTTCTGCTCGATATGGGTGCATCCAGGATGTCTTGCACATGTTACAGAATTTCGGAAGACGTGCTTTGTGGGGTCGGCACCAACTCCTGTCAGACGCATTGATTCACGCATGTTGACGTCACTTTCGCTACACTGGCACCCAGCAAATGTTTCACAGTTCCTTGTTTCTACCATCATCTTCACAGCCTGTGCACTGTGGACACGTGTAGGTGTCTGTCAGCTGTGATTTCGTAAGCACCAATATATCCTTCTCAGTCTGATCACCATGCCCCTCATAAACTTATCTGTCTGCTGGAACTGATACCGTCGATGATGGCCTGGCATTTTCTGTCATTACATGGGTCTTTTATGACAAGAACTAACTTTCAACGATTATTTTCAAAGCAGCAATAATGGCGCGAATATTCCCAACACTCTGCCGGTTCCTCACATTTTATTTTATCCTATGTGGGCTGGAGAGCTGCGCATTTCGCATCATTTGTATAAATCAGTAATGTGTGGGCTGGAATTTGCCTAATTTTCTCTGCCACTCCTTCTTGATGTTGCATTTTCAATATCGGATTGTGTGTGTGTGTATATATATACATATATATATATATATATATATATATATATATATATATATATATATATATATATATATATATATATATATATATATATATATATATATATATATATATATATATATATATATATATATATATATATATATATATATATATATATATATATATATATATATATATATATATATATATATATATATATATATATATATATATATATATATATATATATATATATATATATATATATATATATATATATATATATATATATATATATATATGTATATAAAATAATCAAATCAGTTTTAAAAATGATAATATATTATTTGTATTAAATTTGAAATCCTTAGAAATTTTTCAAGTCTCTCTCACTATTTTAATATAATAAATTATTTTCAAAGTCAAAGATTTCCATTCACATGTAAAAAGAGTCTTGCATTGTGCAAAATAATACAAGTCTTAGATACAAAAATTGAAAATAAAATTCTTTAATTAGAGAATGCCACAGCATATTTCATTCATTGGATATATACTACATGTATAAAATGCTTTCAATATATGAGAAACAAAAAATTGATCTAAATGATGTAGAAAGAACTTTCATCATGAAATTTGTTATGTTAACTAAGTTCTTTTAAATGCCTGAATTAATACAAATATGTTTAAAAAACATTAAAATGCCAATTATTTTGTAAGATCTCTTTCACTTTTTCAACATTATTAAGGAAGCAACAAGTATAAGAAGCAGATATGATTTAACAATTTAAATCATGATTACCATAAGTTAAATCATGATTTTAATTTCTTAAAAAAGTAAAGGTATAAGATAGCTTCATAAATTCCACCAAAGATGGTCCTTGTGCGCAGTCACTAAAAACGTCTTTTCTCTGTGGGTAAACAATAAAGTATTTTGTGTTACGTATTGAAAATACTATAATTACATATATAGATGAATATTGTTTTTTTACTTCAATATACTTCAGAAAATATTTATAGTTACAAGAACTTTGCATAAATGCATAATATAGAAGTTTTTGCCTTAGGCTGCCAGAAAATAAAATTATATTGAAAAAAATAAAGTTTATATTAAACAGAATTTCAGATTTTGACATTTTGTAAGTAAATAGTAAGAAACCATTTTTTAGACATGCTTAAATGAATTTAAAACTAATTTATTCATTTAAAAATATATATACCTTTAAATTATCTTTTATTTTAAAGTCATTATTACATACATTAATTGTCCAAAAAGAATTAACTTTAATATAGCTGTTAAATTCTAATATTTGATTAGCAAAATTGTGCTAAATTACTTCTTCAAAATAATTGTTGCAGCATAACTGAACGAGACAAAAATGTTTTCAAAAAATAAACCATTAAGTTAGAAATAAAAACTCGTATGTTTAGCAATATTTCTGAGAAAACACTTTTAGCAGTAACAAAATTAAATTTAAATGTCATACACGAAGAAGATACAATAAATTAAGTTTACAAGGGAATATATATATATAAACTCTAGGTAGAATCTGTAAATATCTGAAAAGCTTTTTCTCAACTCAAGTATATGTATCGATACTTTATCTAACAAATAAACTCTTTTCTTGTCGTCGCAATTAAACTATAAGTAAAATATGAATTATATTCTTTTCATGGCCTGCATTATGTATATTTCTTTTCAACAGGAAAGCTTTTATCGAAAATATATTTAAATGATGTATTCAAATTTCTTATTACAAGTTATTAACTGCTATATAATATCTGATATGTGTTGCAGCAGTCATAGAGGCCTAGTAATCGATACCCGTCAGAATTTTTTAAGAATTGAGTTGATATTTTCGAGATGCCAACATTTTTCTGTAAGTAGGTTTTAAAACATATACCTAACTTTTCCTGTATATGTACTTAATAACTGGTAACCCTATATTGCTGAAAGGGAAAATTTTTGATTTTAATTTTAGAAAAACAATACAAATTATATGACATAAACCATTCAAGCATCTCATTTCGTTAGACAGAAATTTGGAAAGAACTCTATTTTAAACATTGTAGTAGGAAAATTCATTGAAGGTTTTTAAATAATTTGTGCCGTGATGGGAAAATATTGCTTTAGAGGGCTCCAACCAAAAATCTTCATGCTGAGAGAGAGTTCTGCCGAGTCCCCTTCGCTGTTGTGACATGGTGTGGAAAGGGGAATGAGCTCAGATGTCGACTTCATCACTTGATTTTAAACTATGAGATAACTCTGTTTATTCAGTATAAATATTCAAGTTTCGAAATGACTATTAAATACTTTTATTTTAACACCACTATTTATGTTTGATGGTTGCATATCTTTTTATAATCATAAAAAAATTCAAAACTTAAGAAAAGTCGTTAATTATTTATAAATTTCAATAATTATTTATATATAAAGCATTTAATGTATGAATTAAATATAAATAGAAAATATATATAATAAATAAAATATGTATAGGAAACAAAATACACGTAGTTAATTAAAATTTTTCTATAATATTGGTAGCTGTGAATTAGTTTTCCTTTGCATATTAATTTCTTCCAATTTTCAGAGATAATTAACTTCATGTGGATTTTCAATTTATGTAATTTTTAATTTTTTTCCTTAATATTACTGAAATATGTCAAG
Organism: Latrodectus hesperus; assembly: GCA_037975125.1. NCBI lineage: Eukaryota > Metazoa > Arthropoda > Arachnida > Araneae > Theridiidae > Latrodectus > Latrodectus hesperus. The sequence goes on along the minus strand of CM075859.1, from coordinate 86,301,840 downwards.
ATTTTTGTAAATATCTCCGTGTTTTAAAGAAATTTTTAAGTATTTCTATGAAAATGTTGTTTGTGTTCGATGGCTTATCTATCAAGGAACATGATTAAAAAAATTGAATTTTAAAATTTAAAAACTAAAACTAAATGAGAAAGGTTAGTAAGTGTTATAAATGGGAGAATAGAAGTAATTTGTACACAATTATGAATCATTTTTGCTCTATAACTACTAGGATTCCTCAATTAAAATATTAATAATTTGAAAAGCACTATGTGTATAATAAAACTATAACTTCAGTATCTCAATACTTTATAGTTGCTTCAAAAATCTCTTAGAACTATTCCAGATTTTAAATCTTAATTTCCCTTCTATTCATAAATTTGATATGCATAAGAATTTATATCGTGATTTCACAATCAATTCGTATTAATTTAGTGAACGAAGCATTTTTATCAATTAGGTAAGATAATTGCAATACGTTTCTAGGTGTTTATTTCTACTTTCTGAATAATGATATTGAGACCCAATCAAGTAACGAGATCGACACCTGAGCTATCACACATCTCTCCAAGATACTAGTCGAGGATCATATGGAAACTTTGAGTGTATAGGTGTCACACTGCAGCTGATTCAGATTATAAAATTCAAGTAAACTATGACAGGCTTATTTTTACTCGAACTTCACATAAAAAACTAATAAAAATAGCGATAAAAATAACTAAAATGTGCCCATTTTTATTAGATTTTTACAAAAAGAAAAGCATAATTTAATGTTATTGCAAAGAAGTACTTATTCGCTGGAATTGCTGATGTCTTGATAAACGCAATAAACCTCTTATCGTGACACCTTATAAAAAGAAAATGAAAAGCATTTTGAGATCTTTGTGAAAAATGAATCCGAATGCTATATTTTGAAAGTTGCTAATGCTCTACTCACCAGGAGGAATTCTAAGAAACCTCCGCTTTTGAAACAGTATCTTCAGATATCTTTCTGGCAATCTGATGATGCAAATCAGAAGGAGAACGCTAGATGAAAATTACCGACTTGAACGGGGAGGAACCTCAGTCGAAGTCTTCAATCACCTTTGCCTACCCCTTTTCGATACGGCAGAAGACATGCGATTTAGCTATACATAAAATCATTAGCACCAAACCACGGAGGAAGCGAAAAATTAGAAAACTCCCATTCATCGTTGCCCGTAATGAACCTGGAATCGCCACAGTATTCAAGGTAGGTGTGTCCCAAGACCATTCATTTGAGGTATTTACCAAATCGCGTGCTCCGTGCGATGTATTTGTAAAAGTGTTTTCATAGGGAGTTCCTCAATAAGTTGAGTGAATCCAAACTTTTTCAAAATGAATCTAAACAAAAAAGCATGTTGATCAGAGCTATTATTCAGTTATTTGTTTTCCCTGTTCTGTTTCCCTCTCATCAAATATTTCAAACTTTTTCATTCTTTCTCATGTACAAGAATTTTTAGAAACGTAGATGGATAAGGATTTTCTACTCTTTATTCTGAAGCTCAGGTGACCTTAATTTCCCCTCATCTTTAAAAAGGTTTGCCACAATATTATAAATTTCTAACTATTATTAGATTTTTAGTTATCACAAAATGATGGATTAAAAATGCGTGAAAAAGTAAATTTTCAATATGATATAAGTAAGTAACATAATTTTTAAAGAAAATACATGTGTTTTTATGATAAATCAAATATAAAATATACCGTGTGAAGATATCTCTAAATAATAATCTCCAAACATTGTACAGACAGTCTTACTTTATGAGCTTAAATTATGTATATTCTGAAAGCACAAAACAATAATCATGCAGTAAAACACAAAACAATATTTTTTTCATGTGTAAATGATTTCATACTGATATTGGAATTCTTGAAATTTTTCTAATAAATTCTTATTAATTTTTTGCTCTTCACTTCGTAAATACATAAATTTTACTTCGTAAATACATAATTTGAAGCAGAATTCATTTTAACAGCAATTCTAATACTATAATATCAATAGGTTACCAAAACATTAACTGACTGAGATTTTTACTACATTTACTTTGAGGGTGTTATGCAAAAAATGTTAGTTCAAAGTATTGATTCGGTCTAGAATGCATACCTGATAAATATTTTGTATAATTCAATAAAATCCACGTATACTGACAACTTCAATTAATCGATGGAAGTGTAATATATAAGTAACTGTACGAAGAAATGTAATGGTTAATAATAGAGGCTACTGGACACCTTAAACTGACTTCAAAAAGATTCTCTTACATATAAATAATGCATTCTAATTCCAAAAAATATTTCAGTCAAATTTTATCATCAAATTATTACCATTAAAACAGACGTACGGAGCAATCTTATTAGACAAAATATTTTGTTTTACTAGCCAATAATATTTCAGAATAAAAAAGTTTCTTATTTCTTTATTTATTGGTTAAAAATAGCATAAGGAAATTATAAATTATAAACTAGTATCTCTAACTATAGGTACAATAAAAATTATATCATGGCACTTTTTCTCATAGTTTATCACTCTCTCTCTCTTAATAAATATAAATTTATTAAATATACATAATATGCATTTATGTGCATATATATACGTATATAAATATAAATATAAATAATATATATATATATATATATATATATATATATATATATATATATATATATATATATATATATATATATATATATATATATATATATATATATATATATATATATGTTCCTTTTATTAAAGAAATGAATTTATTTTGGCACTAATAAAAAGATTCAAACAATTTCAAGTATAAAATTCTATAAAGAAATTGAACTGCTGCAAATCACAAAAACGTGTGATATTGGTAATTTATTGGTATTGAATTTAATGATTTTCAGACTTTAAAATTAAGAATTTCTGCATAAATGAGATTCCTATTAGAATGTCTTTATTTGGCATTCCTTTCGGGGAATTACTTTTATTTCCTTTTGAGATAAAAAAAATCTATTATCATGGAATTAAGTGTCATAATAATATAATTCTGAAATACTTTAAAATACTCTTATTTTTACCCCGTTAAATTTTTAATAAAAATATCACGATTGAATTCCATGGTCGGATATTCAGTATTCATGTTATGTAAAACTGTTATGTTATGTAAAAACATACAAAAAGTGATTTAAGCTCCATTTTGTATGCTTTTTCATAACAAGAATATTAAATATTCGATTAAATTCATTGTTTTAATTTCTGTTACAGAAGTTACGCAGGGAACATAAAAAAAGTGTTCATTTTCTGGAGTTTCAAGGTTCTTAAAGCTACTTAATTGCAGAGTTCACAGTAAAAGAAATTTCCAATTGCGTAAACTAACAGTCTACATATGAACATCGAGAATAAAGTTTCCTATGTTCAAATCCTATCTCGAGTTTTGGTGCTTATGATAGTTTAGAAACACTTTATATTGCAGGTGTCGATCTGATTCATGCTTAAGAAGTATTATGACGAAAACAAATATTACACTAAAATAATTTTCCAAAAATAAAGATGAGAGAATTTTGTAAGCATTTCAACAGCAAATATCTTGTTGCAGCCCAAATCACGTAGGGTAAAAATATTTATAAATTCATAATCCGTATTAATCAAGTATAGACAATTTTAGAGCCACATTAATTAAATAATACCTAGGCCATAATTTAACTAAACTTTTAAAGATCTTTATAATTAATAAAGTCTAATTAAGCTTTTTGTGTAGTATCTATTATGTAATAAATGATACAAAATTAGATACAGTGAATTTAAAAAAATATGAAATAAATAATACAAAAGAACAAATTTTTTAAATCGCATTAAACACTTTCCTAATTCATACACATACCTACATAAAGTACACTCATACAATTATACATACGCATAAATACATATTTGTGAATGTGCATTTATATATTAGTTCGGAGAAAAAGAAATTCACAACATTATTTTTTGGGTAACTTCAAAGCTATTTAACTTGTTTCAGAAGTTCAGTCAATTATGTACCATTTTATTTCGTAAATTGTTGCATTTTTAAAGGTAGTTCTATAATGCCTCTCTCATAAGAATCTTATCGGCAAAAAACTTCAGTAATCGATTTTCACAATCTTCTCTTGATGCCAATTTTTATCATTGAGAAAGTCTTGCATTTAACTGCACTTTGACCACGATCGTCTACTTGTATGTCATCTATTTATCATCACCCCAAACGAACCGTTTAAGTAATGGGTCAATTTCATTCCGTTTGGTCAAGACTTCGAAGATGGAAATTCAATCCATCATTTTTTGCGTTAATTAAAGTGGCATCAAAATATGAAGTTTCCTTTTAAAACCCGTTAAATTCAAATTAATAAAACTGTTTTATGATCGATTTTTCGTCGATGAACGATACTACGACTGCAAAAATGATGAATTTTGATTATTTGTGATTTTATCGATATTTTCGACGATGAGTTACCTGTGCCAAATGTATCTTTAATATCAAAAATGCCTGTATGGAATCAACAATAAAAAAATGCATGTAATTGCAATTGTCACTGTATCGGAACCATAAACACTATTAAAAATTTCAGCTACCTGGCTTGCGTATTCACCTTTACCAAAGAAAGCTTCAAATTTTACCGAGTTTTCTCTTTGTTGACTTCCATTTTTTACACCTTGTTAATTATAACTGAATGGACCAAACAAAAACAGCAAAATGATATTTTTGTAGAAATGTCATTTTCTCAAAAAGCATAAATTTGAAATTGTTTGATTGATACTTTACGGGATACTTATAACTACAGCGAACTACAAAAATATTAATGTGCATTCATTTTTACCCAACCTAAACTTAAAAATATATTAAAATAATATATAATGCATACATTATGTAAAAAATTAAGAAGTTTTTCAATAATTTTTCCATTATGTAATACTTTAGGCATGTAATTGCCTATTTTTTATTAAAAATAACAAAATTCAACTCCAATAAAAATTCATTTCCAAATACATTGCTATTCTGCAATATGCCTGTAGCATTGAAAAATATAAAAATTTTTAAAAAAAATGAAACTGACTCTATCATGAGAGATTTCATAATCATAAAAATTTTAATTATTAATGTAGATATAACAAAGAATACTCAATTCAAAAAATTCTGCAAAGACTCACAATGAAGTCCTTAACATAAATGTTATTTTCAAACTGTTAACCATTTAGTCTTATGATAAGGGAAAGAAGTCTACTAGCTTTTCATAACTGCTTTAATTTTTCCTCGAATAGCCTAGTAACTATAAATAAATTATTTAGGGAAAAAATTTTTTAAACTGTATATGTTCATTAATTTTTATATTACACACTTTCATCAATTCAGTCAATAATTATTGTATTTCTTGTAATTATTCCATTTTAAGCATCTGGTATTCTATGTGTGTTTAATAATTTATATGACGATGTAAATGTTAAAAATAATTTTTTTATTAATTACTTTTTAAAAAGAATTTTTTTTCTTTTTTTTTTAAATAACAAAAGCGTATTCACAGTCAAATAGCTAATTTCACTAGTTTATTGTTTCCACTGATGACGTAATTGTTTGCTTTAAATATTCCGCAATTTACATCAGGTGTACACTAAACTAGAATTTAAGTTTTTATTTCTGATTAACAAGGTTAAAATATGATTTTTGAATTCTTTTTATTTCAGGATCTTTCTTTAAATGAAACTTTTGTATGACTCCTTTAATAAATCATTTACTGTTTCATGGGAATTTATATAACAGCATTTAAGAACATTTTTATAAAAACTAGAAGTAATATAAATAATTTAGTAAACTATTCTTCTGAATCCCAAAGTAGTATTTCTATCTATTCATAATTTAGTATAGTTACTTTTTACTAGATAAAAATACTTTTTTATATAGAACTACCAAATACATCACTTTTTATTGAGAAACAAACTAAGTTAACACCAGAAATTTATGATTTTTTTAAAAATTAATACGAAATTTGACTAAATGCTAGATTTCAATTTTGATTTTAATAAAAAATAAGTATATTATTTACTTTCAAAGAAGCTAAATTTTAAGAATAATTCTGTTACTCTTTACAAAAATAGAATTTCTCTAACTAAACATTTCATTTATATTTCTACTTTTTTCTATTTTCAGGAACATGATATTATAGGAAAAACAAAAGGTGTACTAATTATTACTAAGCGTTTATAGGATAATGCTTGTATTTCTTACAAAAAATGTATAAGCATATGATTTTCTCAGAATTCTTGAATTTTTACTTGAATTCTTGAATTATTTATTGCTAAAAATATTTTCATTGAAACTATAACAAACATCTGAAAAAATTTATTGTTTTGATCATATGTTAGTAATCAATGCTGAAAATTTATTTTCTTGCTTTAAAATATAATATAGAGCATTTTCACTAATATCTAAGTAAGAACTTCCTATAATTTACTTAACGAGAAGATATCATATATTCTAGGATATCTTATTTTCTTGTTTTCTTAATGAATTTCTCAAATTACTAACCAAAATTTTCAATATAAAAATTTTTCGTATATGTCATTATACTATATATAATTCATTTGCAATTAATTAATAATTATCTTCTGATATAAGATGCTGATATTGAACATTTGCCCTTATTTGAATAGACAATGTTTTGATACAATGACTTAACCCACTTTTCTACCTATAATTCCCCAATACACATACATAAGAAATAGAACACAAGGGGTGCAGCCCTTAAAAGTAGCTCATGAGAGTTGTGGCTCTCCACTGCAATTTGCTTATCGCATTCCATTTTGACGATCTTTATCTAATACTGGGCATGCAAGAAGATAATTTGCTTTCATTGTGCCCGAATTGCAAAGTTGGCATAAACTAGATAATAAAAAAGCGTCACCAGGTATCGATGTGAAGTGCAACAATCGCATTCTTATTTTTAAGCCAGGTACAGTAGAATTTCTCCAAAGCACTCTTCATTTGAATCTTTGGCTTAGAAAACCGCACACGTAGGGATATCGAATGTAGTTTTAAATTAATAAGGTTGCAATTCTAACAGATATATTTGTTCGCTTTGTTCCTTTAGAAAAGAACCTTAATATAATTAATTAAATGTTAGAGTCCTAATGTATTGAGAAATCACGCTTATTTTTTTTTAAAAAAAATAGGTTCATTGTATCTAGGTGGATTTTGTTCAAAAATTTCTGAAACTTACAAGTAGAATTCGTTTTTCGGAAAAAGCTTAATTTTATATTTAATTTTATCAATTTTTAACAGCACTAAAGATTCCTGACAAATTTAAACTATTGCATACAATTTAGTACCCAAAATATTTGACATAATAAAAATATATTTTTCAAAATATATAGCAATACGAAAATATGTTTTATTCTTATTTATTATAAAAAAATAAAATTTCGCTTCCTAATGAAATAGAGATTTTTGATGAAAGTACATTTGCCTATGTAGCAGTGTACTTAATCATAATAAAGCCCTAATGTCTCGGAAAGATTTTCAATAATATAAAAAAATTGTGTATATTACTCGAATAACAATGGCAAATATACTTAGTGATTTAAAAATAAAAAGATAAAATATAAATTTCATTCAATGAACACAAAGCATTTACAAATAATCATTTACAAATATATTTTCATGATTAAAATAGAATAAAATTTACATTTGAAAATTATTATCTATTAAAAAGCAACTATGTTTTAATGACTCAAAAATATAAAATGAAATCAAATTTAAAGAGATATTTCGAAAATTTCACTTAAGAAAGCTTTAACTTTTCCAATCCTTTTTATTAAAGTGAAATAACAAATAACAAAATATTCTTATTAGTAACAGTTTAAAGTAATTTATATTGTATTCTTAAAGGTAATAAATTTTTATTATTGCTTAAAAAATAATCTCGAAGATGTATTAAATAAAAATTTGAAAATTTGTTATTGGACTATATATATAAAAGTTATCTTTAGAATATTTATTTTATGATGCCCATGTGTGCTAAAAATTCTGCAAATCTCTATGTGTAAAAATCCTCATAATCTGTAAATATCCATTGTTCATATCACTGTCACGCTCAGAACTTATGTGAATTTCTAAGAAATAAATTTTATTGTTAATTAATGTGTTCTTTCTTATTTCATATCTTCAAAGGATAGGATATTTTTATATCATTACGAATATGTTAATGTAAGTATATGCTAGCAACCATTTGTAGTAAATTAAAAATGATTAAGAAATATTGTATTAAATTTTTTTTATCGGGGTTATAAATGACAATAAAAACAGACGTGATATTTTGACATTGTTTTAAAGAAAAACTCGCCACTATGGTTAAATTAAAGTACAGATTTTCACGCAATTGTTATCATACAAATGTAAAATGCTTATTACTGTTATAATAGTTTATCCTGATGGCAGAGATTGTAATATGAAGGAGCCACTTCAACAGATATTTGTTTCCGGAAAATTTTAGAGTCTCTGTAACTTTCATAATTGCATTCATTTAGAATCTCCAATGATATTTTTGGCTTAAAATTTGCCCAAATTGCTTATTTGGCCTCAAACAATTTCCTCTCTAGTATCTTCTGTTCTCGTCTCCTTTTTTTAACTTAATTTTAGATATGTTCAAAATATCATTAGAAATAGTGAAAACATCAACCGTTTCCCATTAGTGTTCCAGCCTCAATAACTAACATAACATGTTGCTTTGGAGTGTAAGCATATTTTTTCAGTTGCGTGAAAAGTTTCCAATATTGTAAGGATACATTTTTTCCCCAGATGTTACAAAAAGTACCAATAAAAGCGCTGTAATAAATGTGCTTGAAATTATCTTCTTTTCGAGCTACTTCACTGATATCATAAAACTGATATCTCTGCACATTTGATAAACAATATTGATGGCATTATTATTTTATTTGGTTTTCCTCACATTGTTGCAGATAATGGTCATACTTAAAATGTATGAAAATATTGAGGGAAGTCAAATGCCATTGCTAAAGAAGCATGAGGGATTCAAAGTCATGATTTCATCCTAAAATATTAGAAGTATTGTTTGTTATTTGACTTCAAATTTGAATTTCTTGTAAAAAATAAGGCTTAAATATAAGTAAACAGAAATCATAATATCACATTTACAGTAAACTAATATCAAATAATAGATTTGTAGACGCCATTTTTAAGAATGTTGAATTAATAGCTAAAATGGATTTATAATTTTATTAGACAGTACATATTGCTTTTACTAATAACTCTGTGCACAGAAAAGAAATTTAATTTTTCAGCTTCAGACTCTTTAAGAAGCCAAAATTAGTAGAATTTGTTTCCATTGTTCAATAATGTATTGTTAAAATAAATTGCAAAGCTCCTTTTAAGCTTATGGCAAACTATGTATTAAATCTTCTACCAGTGGACTATTGAAGTGTGTGAGAATCTCTTATATTTTTACAAAATAAACTCAAATATCAACAAAATAGAACAAAATTGCTATAAGCAATTATTAATTTCATATTTATGAGATTTTCACTATACACAAATGCTATTTAATAAGAAGAAATATGATATAAGCACACGCATTTTTCGTTTTTCAGGTATTAGAAGTACGACAGTTAAAACTGGAAAAAAGATTCAGTAAACAAGGAAAGTTAATTAAAATGGGTTATCAAAATTTAGAAGCATTTTGATTCTCATGTTTAATAAGTTATTTTACTAGAATCCAACTAAATTTTAATGCCAATTATGCATTATTTTTACGCGTAATGATCTGTTGAATAGATAAGCATTTAAATTCATAACTATTTCTATATTGGAATAAGTATCAGTTTCTAACTACAGTTGTATGAAGATTATTTTTAATGATGCTATGTTGTGTGTATAATAAAAATTTTAGCGTAATCAATTCTCAAAAAAAGTAGCCAAAACATTTTTAATTGGTCAAATTTTTATTGTACAAAATTATTTTAGTCAAAAGAAATAAAATAAATTTTGCCAAAATTTAAAACATCAAGTTATATTAATATTAAATTCAATGTAATGAATAATTTGCAACAATAAGTAAAAGTTTTCTAATTTTTTTGCACAATTTTTCTAAATTTGAGTGATATTTGTAAAACCACTCAAATATATATTTGCCTTTAATTTAATATTCAAATTTAATAAATGAATGCCATTTTTTAGGGATGTCCAACGCATTCAACTTCCTTAAACAGAAGTTGTTTTTTAATTTTACGTAATGCTTAAGTTTTACAATAACTGTCATTTTGTATTGATAGAGTATTTTCATTTATTCAAATAAACGATTTTAAAAGGATTTTATTATCTTATTATTTTCGCAGGCTTAGGAAAATTTCAGAATTTATTATCTTCATCTGATTTTAAACTAATCGAATAAGAAACTATTTCTCCTCAAAAATTATAAAGATAAATCAATGAATTTAAATAATTATGAAGAATAAAGTAAAAAAGTCTTCTAAACATTCTTTTGCAAGTAATGAATATTTTATAGAGACAAAAAAGACATTAATTTGAGGAAGGAACACTTTTGTAGGAATGTATTAGTTGCTAAATTGGTATTAAATTTACTATCTAAGGCCACTATAATATATTAACTCAATTTGTCAAAGGAAGTCCAAAGACAGTAAAGTTTCTATGATATTTAAGTACATGATAGCTTAGCAGGATGTGAAATCAAGGAGTGAAAGCTACTCTGTGAATAAATGATGCATTGTGCTTGCAAATCAGGTAACTATTAACTAGTTTCCCTTTGTTTTAGCAAGCTGCTGTTCGAAAATTTTGAAGCCTAATTTTCCCTTTGTACAGCAATTAAATCAACATAGTTTCTCAAATGATACCTATTAGAACCATACTAAAAGCTATAAAATTAAATAATTAGAAAATAGATGCTTTTTAAATTTAGGTTTAAAAAATTTTCGCTTAAAATGCTTTACCTTATAAATATCATATTTTAAGTTTTAATTTACATTAAAACCTTTAAAACTATTTAAAATTGCAAATCAAACACTGTGTTCAAAACAAATTTAAAAGTAATCTTCAAGATCCAAATAACTTTTTCATTTCCAAGTAACATTGGGACCATTACCATTGTTACATTACATTTAAAATCACCAGTTATGTAAACGTGAGTTTTAAATTTTAAAATTATATTCAACCAATGAATTTTGTGAACGTTTTTATGGAAACTTGCATAGTTTGTAAGTTATGCATTTTATTTTAATCAATAAATTGGTCAAAATAATGCATTACTTATTAATTTAGCATATAGTCATGAGAACATTCGATACTCAAACATTTATTCGGTTATTTTTTGTTGTAATTAATTATAAATTAGCTAAGCCCGGATATTATGATAACATTTATGAATTATTTAAATATACGAAACTTGTGATGGTTATAAACATATTATTTTTAGACTAATCAGATCTCTTAGTTGAATATAAGAGACTAAATTTAAATGCTAATATTTTATGGTAATATTGATTTCTTTATTTTGTCAAGCAATATGAAGGATGTAAATTAATCTTAAATTGTTTCTTTCTTATCGAAAAATATAACTGGTATTGACTGATCCTGACAATATTCTAAGTTTGGTATGAAACAAACAAATAATCGTAATAATCATAACAAAAATGGAATAAAAGAGGTTACAGAGAAAATTTATAATGTTTAAAAAGTTCAAAATATGCAAAATTTGTTTTTGTCGTAGAAAATGCATGTGTTTTAGATAAGTAATTCAAAGCAAAATGTAACATTTCCTTATATGCAATTATAGATTATAAAGAATTAACATGAATTAAATATTTAAAATTAGATATGGTTCATTAGTAACATGACGTTGTTGAATCGGTAGCTTAGAGGATCATTGTGCTTCTAGAACTGAATCAGACACAAATAGTTGTAACGGAAACATTTTCAGTTTATGAAATCGGTGTTTGGAAATTGATAGTGTGTAATGGACAATCTAACGATCTAAGGTAAGGTATTTTGTAACAGCAGGATATTTTAGTATCTAGCACATAAATTGATTTTTGAAAGGACTTTCCTAGGTATCCGGCCGTATTTTCTTGTCAGAAAGGAGGAAACCCAAAGGCTATAAATCATCCAGTCCGACAGAAGTGCATGCTGAAAACCAAAGTACAACATCCATATCCCATTGTTTCCAGTAGCTTGGATTGAACCTGGGATATCTCAACCTACAGAGCGATATCCTTTGCCAAATCTCATGGTAAAATGGTGGGCCTGCAACAACACGAAGCGGGGATTGGTTTTAAACGGTCATAAGAAACTGCTCTGTGTATGCCTTTTCATGTCGACAGCACTTAAAAAGTCTATATAGGTACCAGAATTTCAAATTAAACTGCTCAAAACCGATTCCACCACATAAGCTTGTGTTTCGTTGAGATTAGACCAAGAAAAAGAAACAGGGATATCTCGAATATAGACATGGATGGACAATTTACTTTTTCTGAATCATTTCAGTGTATAGCCTGATAACTTCCATCTTCAGAGAACCTGGTACTCGGACTATTCTTGTATTTGTTTATGAAACTGGCAAACTTTGTGGAAGAAGGCTCTGAATTGGTATTTATATAAACAACTTAAATTTTACAACAAATGGAGCCCAAATAACTCAGGAATATAGGGAAGAAACCTTGAAATTTATTATAGTAATATACGCTATAGCAATCAGGGTTGACATCATTCTGACGTCAATCATGTTAATAAACCAAATTACAATGTGCTCAAATGATAGACCAGTTTTCTTTTTTTACTTCAAAGTAATCCTTTGAATGGTTTCTTAAAACATATTCACCAGATATGATTCCAACAGTGCATTTTTGGTACATTCTAGAGAGAATTTCCAGTCACAATTCAGCAGTGAAAAAGCTGAGAATAAAATAATCTCGATCGACAGATGTAAGTATTCCTTTTAGTCAGGAGAAACCATGCGTTTAATGAAACTCATTTTTATCCAAGAAATTATATCTTTCTTTATTTCTGATATAATATGCAAATATTGTTCATTAATACTATTTAATTATTCATAGTTCATTGCTTAATTATTTTAAATACATTTCTACACCAATACGTTATCTATAAAACATCAAAGTATTTTCTTATTAACACACAATTTATATACTAAATTTTAAATTCCTCAAATTGTTTTGAGTAGTGTTAGATCCTAATGAGGAAAAAATAAAATGTATGTGTATTATTAAGTGGCAAATTAGAATGTAAAACCAAATATTTAGATAAAAAAAATAATGAAATAATGGGGTAGAAGATTATGAAAATGTATAAATTATTTCTTAGTTTAAAATAAAATGTGTACTTATTCCTTTAAAATTCAAGAAGAAGCAAATAAAAGTGGAAAAGCATATTCAAATTTAAAGCTTCAAGTGAAACAGAAGAGATGCTGGAACTAGATGTAAAATTTTGGTTTGAAATTTCGGGAATATTTTGCATTGTCAATATAAAAAATTGGCTTTTCAAACTCTAAATCTCAAATTACAATCTTATTTTAAATTACTGTCACTAAACATAAAATTAATGTGTAAAAATTTGTTATATCTAAGAGATTTATTAAAAAAAATTTTTTTTCCAAACTCATATCTGAGAAAATTTAGAACATTATTTTTATAGATAACGAAACAATATTTTTTTCAATTTCTTCTGTATAACAACTGTCAAATAGCAATAAAAACAGAAATTTTTTTATAAAAAATATAACATAGAAATTTTGCGAAACTTTTTCTACTGTTGCTTATAACTATTCAAAAAAATTTCATTTAATTCAAAGAAATGTTTTGTATAATTGTCTATTACAACCTTATTAATATTGAATCTTATCTTCTAAATTTTGTCTGAGACAAAACTATTATTTGTATATTTCCATCTCATTGAGAAGTAGATGTTTGAAAGTTTTCAAATTAATATTTTTCATTCATTGATTCATATTTAACAGCACTTGTTAAATATCTCTTTGTAGCAAAATGGAAATTTCATTCATGAATCTGCATTTGAAGAATTTTGCAAATTGCAGCTGTAAAAAGTTTTACTTAAATCTTGTAAATGTTTTGCTTTTATTCGCTCAGAATAGCTGGTCCCATAGCAAAATTAGATAATAAACTAGATTATCAGAAGGAAATTGGCATTTTAAAATTTAAATTATGACTTTATATTACAATTCTGATATAAAACCATGTTAACAAATATGAAGAATTTTTTTAAATATTTAAATTTTAAAAATATTTTTCACTCTTTTGTTAGCACGGAATTAATCATTTAATTTATTTTTACTTGAAAGTTTAAATTCATGTTATGCAGTAAACTTTTATCTAAAGGACAAAGTTGTTATAAAAATATATAGTCCATGATAATATACAAGATTTAATTATATAAATTAAATAAAATTATCAAAATATAAAAATTTTACGATAAATATGCAAATTATCAGAAAATGGGTTGTACATCGATTTTAAATATAAAAGTAGCATTTTATTGAAAATCTAGCCATTTTCAATTAAATACACAGATGAGTAATTAATATTTTGACCTACAATTCATTTATGAGGCATTAAACATAATTTTTAGAAGAGTTGATGAATTTCGAGTGTGTTTTCCTTTTCTTCTCTTTATTTACCTAAAAATACTGTTTCAAAATAGCCAAAACATCACTCATTTAAATAATACACTAGATACAATGAATAGTTTTAAAATAATTTTAAAAAATTATATTTTCTTGAATAATTCATTTAGTGAAAAAATATTGAGCTTTGGGCAGAAAATAAGCTTTGATTGCAGCATTGTATAAATATAAGACCACTTACATTTCATATTCAAAATTGTTTCATATATCAAAATTATTAGTCTTTTTTCTTCCTAATCAGCTGTAAACTGGAACTCTACATTAAAAAATGCAAATAATAATATTATAAGGAAAATTTAAAATGTTTATTTTTAAGAAGGAATTATAACAACATCGACTATAAGAAAATTATATGAGCTAAAAACTTGAAAAATTTGGCTTAGGAAAGCTTGAAAAGAGAAATAGTAAGACCATTAAGCGTTTTAAAACCGTTATGCATATTGGTTGAAAAAAAGAGGTTTCTATCGAAAGAGCAAGAGATTATTTAGAAGTAAATTATCCTTCGGAAGCGGTAATGAAATTTTGATGAGTTTAACTAAATAAAACAATCTACTCTAATCTTATATAGTCGTTAAAAATAATTTGAATTATCTCACACAATAATCTGGCTCCTTTGAAGTTTCGATTCGGAAAGCAAAGAGTGTTGTAAGAGAAAGTGGCTGGCTAAATTATGACTTTTAAAGGTTCTTGAAAACAATCATCTGATAACTCTAAATAGTGTAACTATTTAGATGAGTTAGATGTCTTGATTAAAGAGCAGAAGTTTCTGTTCTTAAATTAGAATTTTTCACTATAGTCTTCAGAGTTGTAGTAGTGGTAGGTTTGTGATAGTGAGGAAAGTACCTTCATATCTATAGGAAATGTGATAAGTTCCTGGAAAAATAGACATTGTTTTACCAATCATTGCTTTATAAACTATAGTGAAAAATTAATAAATTTATAATATTTAAATGACTTTTAGAAAGATCAAACTGAAAATTAAAACAAGATAGTGTTCTTTGCAACGTGTACAAATTAATTAAAAGCTGCCTTCACAGAATGGAAGAATCAAAGTCGAAGTTTCCATGTCCTAAATATAAACTTGAAGGCCTAAATATAAACTTGAAAAAGGTAATTTGCCTCTTCCAATGTTGAACATTATCAATATGATTTTGTGCACGAATTGAAAGTAGTTATCTCGGATAATTGGGATAAAATTTCCAACTACTTGCAAAGCTAAATAATCGCAATGCTAATTCAATGAAAATCCTACGTATGAAATTATCTAAAGACTGTAGGATTACAATCTTCTGCTATTTTGTGAAAAAAAATTATTCTGAGTTGTTGTCTTATAATTTTGTGGCAGATGTTTGAACGAAAAATTATGAAATTATTCATAAAATATTTAGCATAATTAAGTTTATCATAAAAATAGTGTATATATTTTATATTTGATTTATTTACAGAAATATTGTTTAATTTAAATATATATATAAACTCCATGGCAGGACAACCCATGTGAGCCAACGCTTACAGTGCCTATAACTGCCCTGGGGATCGAAACATATGTCCCAGTTAGGTGGTCAGCGTAACGTAAGACCCCCAGTGCTTAGTTCCCATGCTTGGTACTCAGTTAATCGACCAACTGAAGGGATGAAAGGCTGAGTCAACCTTGCCCAGCCCAAGGATCGAACCTCGGACCTATGTCATGGGAGCGTGAAACGCTGCCACTAAACTTATATATATATATATATATATATATATATATATATATATATGTGTGTGTGTGTGTGTGTGTGTGTGTGTGTGTGTGTGTGTGTGTGTGTGTGTGTGTGTGTGTGTGTGTGTGTGTGTGTGTGTGTGTGTGTTATTCATAATAAAAATCAAAATATCCTCAATGGTCTTATAATTTTGTGACACACTGTAAATGAAAATTTTAAATATTCATTTTAACAAAGGATTTACTCTTTATTTCTTAAATATTAATATTCAAATTCTCAAAAAGCAAATCTCCACGTTTTTGATTCCCACTTAATTTCTGAATCTTGAATTTCTAAATTAATTACAGGAATTGTTTATATTTTACACTTAAAAAGATTTCATAGTTTAAAATTGTAAAAAAAAATAAATAAAAATAAATGATATATGAAATCGAGAGGGAAAGGTGGCATTCAAATGACTTGAAATTTGTAAAATCAAAGTACATTACCAACGGAATAACTTTTCTCAATCAAACTTGTCACCCTTTTTAGAAAGTCGAGAAAACATTTTCCAAAACAAAATTCATTAAATTTGCATAAAACATTCTAGCTATAAAAGGGAGAAAAAACACAGCCTAAGAAATACCATGAGAATGCTTTTCCTCGTTAAGTCTATACTAGAAAACTTATTTATGACCCAAAAACTGCAAACAACAGCCGACATCGTTTCCATGAATTCTTCCGTTTGCATAGGTGTCATAATTCTCGGGTAGAACGAGTGAAGAATAATGCTCTTGAGAACAAATGGAAATAAACCTTACAAAACACATTCAAAGATCCCATCGAAGCTTTTCTTTTTCCAAAGACAACCTCGATATTTCTTGTTCCCACCCTTCCTTTTGCAAATGAAGAAAAGACTTGTACGAATGCAACCATTAACTATAGTCACTTTGAGCTTGGGAACATATCATTTCTACCACATATTTCTATCTATCCTTTGCGTTCACCAAGGAAAGAAAATTTTGTTTGGTTACAGCGGTTCCCTTCCCCTCCTACTGAAGCTTTGCCTCGGTTACTTTTTCTTTTTCTGATTTCTGCTTTATTTTTTATCTCTATTTTTTTCCTTGTCTCCCTTCCCCTGAAGAGTGAGGGAAGGCAGTAGAATAGTCCTGTAATCAAGCACCATTAAGGAAACCAAAAGATTTTTCTAAAGGCTACAGACAATTTTGTTACCGATCTAGACGGAAGATGTCAATCAATTGCAATTTCAGCTTAAAAAGGGCCCGCTTACTAATAAATATATATAAATATTCGGGAACACAAATGTAATAAAAATATTTTACACTATACTTCACCAATACCATTAAGTATCTTTCTTAAGAATTTTGCTAAGCAATTCTTGGAAGTATTCAGCATTATTACACACTTAAGTGATTAATGTTTAAAAAGTACTGAATTTTTTTAAAAAATTCAAATCTTTTTCTTGCTTAAAGTAATATATATATATATATATATATATATATATATATATATATATATATATATATATATATATATATATATATATATATATATATATATATATATATATATATATATATATATATATATATATATATATATATATATATATATATATATATATATATATATATATATATATATATATATATATATATATATATATAATTTGTTTGCTTCTCTCTGTATTTAATATAATAATGTAATAAAAAGTTTTTCAATAAGCAGAACTGAAGATATTCTTTTGACTCAAGGAATAAATAAATTAGATTATTTTGATTGATTGTCGATTATTTGTCAACAAAGCCAAGTGAAGAGTAAAAGAGTAATCCGAAATTGGACTTCCTCACATGCGTTGATATCAACACTGCGAAAGTATATGTACCACTCTGTTCATCATTCTTCACTTCATTCACTTCATTCTCTGCATGAAACTATAAAATTTTTCTAGTTGAAAAATGTCCTTTTGGAGAAAGAAAAAAATAAATTTTAAGATTTTTTAAATTAGTAACTTTTTTTAAACTATTCATGATTTTTTAAGAAAAATCCTAGTTAAATATTCCCAAATCTAAGATGACTTTGAGGCACCCAACCATAATGTGACTTGTGTGGTCCACAAGTTTTCTGCCTCACTTTCATCTGTTTCCAAATCTCTTTATTTAAGACTTTATTTTTCTAAATGGTAACTTTAAGCTCCCCCAGAATATGCTATGAAATTGTTTCTGGAAAATGAAAATTTTACTGGAATGTATTTTAAAGGGGTAAGGAATTTAAAACCCTGCCATTCTCTTGATTTAATTTCCACAAAAAAAGCATGCATTTTGAGGAAATGCTTTTCGGCATGAATGCGTCTGCATTAGAATAATCAAAAAAATTGAAATATATTTATTGAAAAATAAATATATTTTCCACAATGAATTTGAATAGTTTTAGTTTTCAATACATGTGAACAGTAAAATATGCTGCTACGTATACATTGCAAGAGATCTTTAAAATTATCTCCGATGTTTTTTACTCTCATCAAGTGAATGGTGCGAACAGAGGGATTGAAATAATACTTACGTTGGCCACTGCTAGAATATTTTGATCTAAATAAAAGCATATTGTTATGTGTGCTAAATATTTTAATTCGAATATTTTTTAAGTTAAACAATTAAATTATGTTCTTTAATATTTAAAATAAAAATAATTAAAATGTGCACTTTTCAACAAATTTTTACAAATTCTATTAAAATACTTAAATAAAAGTCTCAAAAGCAGTAATTTACAACAAAAGGTCTGGAATTTCCATTTGATATTAAATAAAATAAATGACATTAGGTAATTCAAAAGAATTTTGTTTTCAAACATTTTGTAAGAAATTGAGTCAAAATTTCTTCATAAAAAATAATCAAATAACAAAAAATCTAAATCAGAATACTTGTCTTTTGTAAAATGGCATTTTTCATATAATATTTCATCAATATATGCCATAAATTAAAAATATTTCAACTAAAATATTTTCCTTGTTATTTATCAATGGTTTATTTAACTCACATTCTTGTTGCCAGACTTAAGCATTGCTCCAAATATTTAATAACTATTTAAGGATCACGCTACAGAATATTTGAAAAGCATCATTCTCAGCATTTGGAAAATATAAAGACTATTTTCTGGCAAAATATCTTGAACCTTAAGGCAGCAAATCAAAATGAAAAAATTTTTTAGTGTTTTACTCCAAAATTTTTAGTGTTAGGTTAATAATTACAAACTACAGTGTATTTACATTTATTTGGTAAATAAACTGCAATTCGAAATTTATTTCACGTACGTTGTAATGTGGCATTTTATCATTTCGTAGCAAAAACTATTCTTTCAAATTTTTTAAGATCTTTATACAGTTGATAATAAAGTTTTTGATAATACTTAAAACAATTTTATCCTTATTCAAATAAATCTTTTTAAAACAGTTCAGTTGAAAAAGATTTAGTTTGATTAGAAAGCTGAATGGTTAGTGTTTGGGTTCAAGTGGCCATAAGTTCAATTCCCAACTCCAGAAGTGCATGATTGTTAAAAATCAGATTCAATTTTAAATTACAGGTGCTCAGTGTATTAGCACTTGTGTTCATTGTAGAAAGACAAGTCAGTCTATAATTCGCCAAGTAAAAGACAAATATATATTTATTCAACATAAGTATTGTATAAAAATAACTCTAGATACACTTGTTATTACTAACTCATAAAACTAGTAAATAAATCTAGCACTAAAGTAATAATTTGCATCTTTAAACTCCTTAAAAATATTATTAAAAATGAAAGTTTAATCAATTCCAGATCATCAAAGGCGGCCACAAAATCCATAATATGTTAAGTAATTCAATGAAAATGCTTATGGTACTCTTTATTTGAAAGTTTAATGATGTGTGAATAATTAAAAAACAATATTTCAAAATATCTTTCATACATGCATACATAGCTTTTGACATTTCAAAGTGGGCTGATTAATAGCCTAAGGTGGATTTAACTTAATATTAACCTGGTGAATTTCCTTCCGAGATATCTCTTTAATGAGAGGGGTGCGTAGTCATGTGTTACATTGGCGGAAACCTCAAAGTGCTCCAAGTACAGACGTACAATCAGTAGGCAACATTCATCTCTCGGATTTACCATGACCAAAGATACTACATTTCAGAGGGAAGGGCCCTGAATTTCATGCCAGCAACTGTTGAAGTTCAAAAGATAGATGCTGCTCTTCCAAATCAAGCCTTCACATTCGTCATGCTGGGGTTTTGTGAAATTTCCGCTTTTCCTCCTTTGCAAAACGTCAAAAAATATCCATCTCCCGTTGTTTACCAGAATTTCTGTAGAATTTGGGTCCTTTCGGTCTGAAGAGGGCTATTCTACCACTAGGCCGTACTAAGCCTAAGCTTGGTAATCCCATAATGGGTAGTCTAACGGTGTAAGGTCGTCTCAAGACATTTTAATGTCCCCCATGCAAATTATTCTCCATGAAGTCTTGTTATAGATTGTAATCATTTTCTCTTGTCTCACAAGGGAAGACGCTCATTTTGATTGTTTGGAAATGCAAGAATTTGCAACTTCTGATGATATCAAGAAGAAAAGACGGGACATTTTCTATGGTTTGTTGGTGGTGCTAAAATTTTCAAAGTATTTTTGGCCTATATTTGGTACAAAAAAAAGAAAAAGAAAACTTTTAAAGGAGAGGAAAAACTTATATCACAAAATCAAAAATTGAAAAAACCCTAAATGAAGAATTGGTTTCAAAATACGTAAGTATGAGTTTGGTTAGAGTAAAGAACGATAACGTAGCAAAAGCGCTTACTTTTTACAAGGATTTTTCTAATTTTATCATGATAACATCCAGTCTGACTTGGAAAATCATAGTAGTTGCGACTTCCCTCGCAGCATCATTAAGAACCAAAACATTTTTTCGTTAATCCTAAACTTTCTTTCAAGTATTTCTTTTCATCAAATTTCATTAATTTTATTCCGCTGATTTTCTATTTGATATTTTGACATTTTTATATGGCGTTTCATATTCACTTTTAAACATCGAGGCTACGCTAGGAAACTGGCTAAGAATTCTAAAGCTTCACAATATATATGTTGCTATAAAATTAATCTTATTCTAATATACAGCCATTCCAAAATGCGCGGAAATTCATATATTAAGATAATATCCTATGTAGATGTCACATATTTTGATTTTCAGATGGATATATTATTTCGGTTTTGTTTTGAATTTAAGGACAGTTAAAAAAATTATCTTTAAGAACATGTTATTTAAGAAATGGATAATCAAGAAAAAATATTGGTACGGGCACAAAAAAGTAAAGAAAACTTCTACCAAAAGTATGCTCCAGTGAAGATGAAGATTAGTTCGACACTTGATATATTAGAGCATCTCTTTGGGCAATCTGAGAAATTCAGCCAAAGGTTGTTTCCATGGAAATCTATTCTGGTCGCTTAAAACTTAAGACAAGATTTAGTCATTCAAAAGCAATAAGACCTTAAGAGCAATAAGACCAAGCAATCTAGAAAGCAATAAGACCTATGCACAGATTGGGACAAGCATAAAGTGAGCCAAATAAACATTTTTTATGCCAACCATACAAATTTTTCGCATGAACTTTCAGAACAAAAATTTTATGATTAAGTAAGTTTTACTTGATGGAAAATTTCACTGAGAAAGATTGACAGAAAAAGATTTTTAATCATAAAAATGCCTTCTTTCCTTACGGAAAATTTAGCACTTATTCATAAGCAAAAATATCAAGATTATCCACAGTGTTAAACAGCTCAAGTGAAAACTTATCAGAGAAGGGTTATAGACTAACAAATTGTATTATTAGAACACACGTTTCACAATACCATGAGGAAAGTAATTGCTACACTTGAGGAAATCGTTTGTGGAAAAATAAAAGAAAATATAATATAAAATGACATCAAACCTAAAAATATTTTTTCATAATGCTGGACTGCATGTTTAACATAAATCATTCAAATCAAAGTGTTTTAAGCTTTAAGTAATCGAATAATACGGCTATGAAATAGTTCAAAATTCCATTAAAATTTTAATATTATTACTTAAAATGGCTGTATTTTTCAGTAATAATTAAAACATGACAGGTATGTACAAAAAAGAGTACAATTTGAATCATGTAATAAGCTTTTCAACAATATAAATTTGAAGCCTTCTCTAAAATTATGAGAATTTGGTTAACTTATCCTCAGAGAATTACTGTTTCCAAAGAAGATGAGTAATTAATTTCAAGTATTTCAGTATATAAATTCTGAACATAATTGATATAAATTCTGTAAATTAATATATAAATTCTGAGCTTGCGTGGAAGTGCAGCAGAGTCATAGAATGCATATCGCACGAGACGTCTTTATGTGTTGCAAAGACTTGACCAGGTGGGGTATTAGTTCTGGCCATTGTGGAATCAAACAGTACATTTTCTGCGGTTAAATGCAAATTAATAATAAATATGAAACAAAAAATGTAGAAATATACACAATTTCTTCACTTTCCTATTTCTCAATACGACAAATACTTCTAAAAAAATACAAACACACAAAATTGAACGAATGGAAAAAGGGGACCCAATTTAATTTTTCAGAATCTTATTCTTCAACTGGCATTTTTTATTCATAATTCTAATATTTATCATTGAATTTCTGATGGAATAAAAAAAGGTAAGATACAGAATTCATGGGTTTAAGTGGCTCATCCCTAAGTTTACCATGATGTTTTCTAAACTATTATTCTGTTACTTTACAACCTACTTTTAATTTTGCTATAGTTTACTATCTATATCGCTTATGAATTTTTCTCAACAATCTATCAAATATTTCCTTGGGGAGAGAACTGACAATTTTCGGGGCTGTGAGAATGTTGAATTTACAGAAAAATAGGTTTAGAAAGGAAAACTAAAATTAGAATAGCTGCTATTTCTTTTCACAGAAAGCAAAGTTTGAATTTTTATTTTAATAATTATTTTTAATACTATCCCTGTCCTATCCTTCTTTTTTAAAAAATTTCAATTCATTATTACTCGAAGAGTTACTATTTCACTGATATATTTCATAATAAAAGTTGAAGACAAATTTTTCTATTTTGAATATATAATTTCTAATAAAGAGGCAAATAGTATCAATATGTTCATTAAATTTTCCATTTGTATCTTCAAATATATTTGATATATCAGGATATAGGAGGCATATTTAATTTATTCACAACAATTATAAATGAGCAACTAATACTTATATATCTTGACATGCAGGACAATCTATTTTATTACTATATTCTTTTACAAATTATTCAGACACAAAGTCCTATTTTAAAAAAATGTACAATAGAGTAAGCGAAATTTTCATTTCTCGTAACACATTTTTCAGAAACAATTGGGAACCACAGATATATGGATCTAGTCTGCTTTATATTTGATATAAAGTGTTCAGATAATTTCAATATTAAGCCTCAATATGCAAGCTTATTATATAATCTTCTGACAAATCGGGTCATTGAAATAATTATATCTGATTTATTACTGAGAGGAATTTTAGCCTTAGCTGAAATGAATATCATAATTTATTTGAATGGAAAATATATCCTGATACTCCCTTCAGTTGAAGCTAAATCTTAATGAAAAATGAAATCATAAAAAGGTACAAGTTCTTTTCACAATCACATATATCATATAATCACACTTTTTCTATATATAAATAAGTTATAATAGAATTTGTAATACCATTTACTAATACCTATAATTTTACATATTTTTAACCAGATGTATTACACCAAGTAACACAAACACTTTCTCAGAATATAAGTTACACAGAATTTTATTTCACGTCTCAACTGAGAATCGTTACTCTTTTTTATATAAACAATAGTCTTCATATGTTTATTAAATTTTAAACTAGAATGCAAAAGATTAGATGTAATATATTAAATATTACTTCTCGCTGGTAATATATTGTTTCAATGAATCTTTTCGTGACAGTTGCTAAGAAATTTCTTGAATCGCCATGAATTTTCGTCACTACGTGAACACTTTAATGAAGGTCTGACACGTTTGTAATTCTATTGAAATTACATAAGTCGTTGATTTAAAACAATTTTAATGAGGACATTACTTAATCTTTTATATTTGGCACCTGTTCTACTTAAATTTTTGAGGAGTAACTATTCGGCATATAACACATTTTTACTTATAAAATGTTCCCTTTCGTCTTTAGACATAATTCTTTTGTAATTGATCAGTTGCGTCTAAAATATTAAACTAAAAAAGAAACATTATTTGGGTTTTTAGAAGAAGAAAAAGATCATTTAGACATTGAATTTTTTTTCATATTTTACGATAATTTACTTAAATTTTTTATTATATAAAAAAATGTGATGTTTATAATTTTTCTAACAAAATAAATATTAAATATAATAAAAACTATAAAAATATCTGAAATAATTTTATTTATAATTTTATATGTATTTTTGAAAATTATTTCTATAAAATGGGGACAATGCTTTAATACCACGTTTGTAATATACCAAAATTATTGATTATTTTTTTTAAAAATTTGCGTTGTGTAAGTTAAAGATTGAATATCAATATCAAAAACGATAAGTGAAAGAATAACCTGAGTCATATATATACAAGCAAATATCATAAACTGTATATATACATACATACATACATACATACATACATACATATATATATATATATATATATATATATATATATATATATATATATATATATATATATATATATATATATATATATATATAAATAAATATATTCTGATGACGATTGTAAGCTGGCATGCATAAAAGTTATGGAAAACACATTTGCTGTGAAAAATATAAACACTGTAATTTGAATGTAAAATCAGATAAGTTATTGCTAACAGGTATTTTTGAAATTTTCAGAGATTTGCGTTAGAAAACTTTTTACCTTAGATATGCAGAGTTTTGTATTCCCGTGGCTTATCTATGTATGCCAAGTTAAAAATCACTCATATTAAATGTGAATTACAATTTTCATTGAATAAGGAATTTAATGTTAAAAAAGGATCTTGAGGATTTATTTCTCAGAGCTGTAATTGATACAGAAAAGCTAAAAATAAATATGGCAAAATCTAATTTCATGTATTTAGATGCTGACTTATAGGGTTGACCAATGATAGTGCTTCAATTCAAACAATCTGATTAGTTGAAATGTATATTGATTTATCTTTGAACTAATCTAATGGCAATGGAAAAAAATGATGCAAATAATTAAATGATTTTGAGAAAATTTTTTATAAACTCATAAATAATTTTGTATTTTGAAAAACAGTGAAAAACGTAAAGAAATAAATTGAGGGTAGATAACGTTAAAACTATTGACAAGAAAATTTATTGCAAAACCGAATTTCAGAGAGACATCTGTTTCAATGAGAATTTAATCACTATCCATTTGAATAAAATTAGATTAAAATTTTCCTGACTAATTTATGATGGAATGAGCATATTACAAAGCGTATTAAATTTACAAAAGTGTTAGGTCATTATATAAATAATAATTTTTAAAAAGTAATTCATAGCTCTGCAATCATTCTTCTTCACCGAAAAAAGTAGTAGCCTTTCTAATGTTATTTTTTCTTTTTAAAAATATTTTCCAACTAAAAAACATTGAAGAATTGAATACACTTTGAACATTTCCTTAGTTTCTGAAGTTTTTATATCTCAAGACAGGAAAATATGATTTGAAATCCAAACTTGATATGGAGAATCAACTATAACAAAATAAAATGTAGATAGTATACTAAAAGAAAATCATCGAACAATGATGGTGAATTCTTAACGATGAGATACTTGAATATATTGAATATTATAATTTTAAATATCATAGGAATATCAATGTTAAAGGTAACAAATATAAACTAATAAAAAAACAAAGTAAAAAGAAAAGGAAATCCTTTAAGTAATCAGATTGCATGAACAATTAGATTACCATTCTGCTAATTTAATTTGCTTGCCTTTTTTGTTAGAAACATGATTCACTTTTTAAAAAAAATAGAAAATAGAATAAAGCTTACGCATTTTATTGTTTTTTGTTCCATTTTTATACTTATTTTGTCTTTTTTTCATCAAAAATTATAAAAGAAAACTGTAATTCATAAATTCCATATTCCTAAATGGGTATTTATGTATATATTCTTATCTGGGAAAATGTTACTGGAAAGAGATTTTTGACATAATTTGACTTTTTGATCGTGTTCAATCGGATTCGCGTCTAGTTAACTAAATCAATCATTATAACTGTCTAATTAAAGTAATTACGAATAGTTTAGATCCTAGAAAATTCAGTCTGTGAAATAAATGAATGACAATAAATGGCATCGAAATAATTGAATGTATTTACTTTTACTGTTTTAATTTTTACCTAAGTTACTGATTTGAATTGGCGAAATAACTTAATTTTCTTCATTCTAAATTAAGGAAATTTCTACATTATACATCTAATAGACTTACGTCCATAAATTAAGGATAAGGCATAAGCACATGGAAATCAAACGTGAAAGAAAATAAGGCCACTTGTAGGCTCATAACATGGTCAAGTATTATATGCAAATTACAGGAAGGCACCTTTTGATGGCAAGCGTATTCCAGCCACAATGACAAGAGCGTAGGAGAGAGGTATATAAGAACATGCGGTAAGAAGGAAACGTTTTCATAACCACTCTGTATACAACCCTCTGTTCCCCAACCACATAAGTATGACACAGAGGAGGCAGTTGGAAGATGTTCTGCATGGTAGAATTATAGGCCACTTGGAATGCTGGTGTACTAAGAAAGCAATAGCCAAAAAACTCGGAATTAACCAATATAGAATGTGGCAACGATTCCAAGATGTTGGAAATGTCAGTAAACGTTACAGTACAGGTTTCCCCCGAGTGACTACTCCGAATGATGACCGGTATTTGGAACTAATCACCAAAAGAAACAGATAGAGCACAACAGTAGACCTATCGCTTCAACTATCAGTACTACTATTTTAATGCAAACCATGTTCATAGATTTGGAACAATATTATCTATATACTTGTAGGCTTGTCAGATATATTCTGTTCAAGCCAACTCACAGTCCCAAGTGGTTAGACTGGAGAAGAGAACATGCAATGTAGACCCCATCACTAAGGGCTTGTGTTATGTTTTCCAACAAGTCGGGACTTACCTTGCAGTCAGATTCACGTCGGACGTTCATATGGGAAACGGCAGGTACCCAGTACCACCAAGACAATATCACAGAATGCCAATGTTGCGAGCAATTACAATGAGCAAAAAAATTATTCATAAAACTCATGTATTAAATGAATGAAAAAGAACATAAGAGATGCTGTTTGTATGATATCAGAGATAGAAACCACAATTATATATCCATGGAGTGTTTACACTACATATAGCCCGTACAATAACTGAACAGTACGTTGTTGGTATTATTGTTGTAGAAACAAAACAAACTCGTTTTGTTTCTACACTTTTAATGTAAGCTTCGATAAATAAACATGTGAAAACCTGTTGCCCAGCATATGTATGTACTAAGCATTTTTCACATGTTTCAAGACAGAAACCAACCTTCCCACAAAAAAAGTCTTAAGTATATATCTCAACAATAACGATAGCAAATATGTTATATTTCAGCTTATAGAAGACTTCAGTGCTTGAAAAGTTCCCAAGTTTCAACCCTTGAGGTCAATTGTTAATGCAAAATAGGAAAGAGATACGTTTTGGATATTTAAGTGCCATACTGAGAATTTAAATTGTTACGCTGTCTGCTTTGCTAAAGAATGAGTGCCTGCAAACTGCCAAAAAACTTATGTGTGCAACAAATTTATTTAAGATACTAAAAATATGTAAAAATGAAAGAGTTATTTATAACTCTTCAGGATATTTTTGCCAATCGTATATATTTCATGTAACTCTGAACAGTGAAGATTTAAAAATGAATATCATAAATAAAAACCAAAAAATGTTTTATTTTTAATATACATTTTTAAATGTTCAGTTAGTTAGATATGCATCAAGTAAAATAGAATAAAATTAGAAACAATTTTAAATTTAAATAATTACTAAGCAGTCTTATTATACTTATGTGGTTTTCAATTTTTTTAGTTTTTTTAAAGCATTAATATTAGATTTGAATCTCTTGAAAAATATTTTGATATTTATTTATTCATATTGAAAAAAGACCATTCTAGCAGTTGAATCACGTAAATTTGGGAAATTGCTTGTTGATGAAATTACGAATGTATAGAATATTTGGACATCTAACAAATGAAATAAGTTCCTTTAGGTAAGAAATTAGTTTCTATCATTATTTTTAAAGTTGTCTTTTAAATTTTCTATGTCTATTCTATCATGCGTACTACGGATTAACCATCCATGCTCTAACTGGTCATAAGACAAAGGCGTCCAAAGAAGATCTGAATTCAAATTCAGTCAAATCTCAATTTGCTACTGATTATGTTTCAGAATAGCAAGATAGCTAGATAAATTTACTGACTTTGAGCCAGTAGGAATCGGAAGTGTTTCCGAAAATTTACCTAAAATTGATATCCCCAATTTATTGTTAACGATAATAGTCTACTGAGTAATTAAAGTGTCTTTAATTACGCAACAGGAATTTCTATGGGCTATTAAAAACACTCAATCAACCACCAGGGTTAATAAAAGCTTGATGAATTTATATTATAGGAATATAAATATATTATATTATAGGAATATAAATATATTATATTATGAATATATATTATAGGAATATAAATAAAAATTAAGTAATTGTTAAATGTTTGGTACTGGAATTTCCACCAAGCTTCTGTGCCTTTTGAAACAAAATTACTTTTCTCACAGATATTGAAGAAATTGAATAGTTAATATTCATTCACCTAGAGTATGCCTTTATAACAGAAACGTATCTCTCTGGAGGAGAATTTCAAGCGGGGTAGAATCAGAAAGCATTTTTAATAGTAAAAGGAGTTATGAGATTGTATTTTGTATCCCAACGTTTTATTTTTTTTTCTCTTTAAATAAATCAAATTAGGTCTTCTCTGCTCATGTGACCCCTTTGCATAAAAGGCTGTTTCTTTGTTGATTTTAGAGGATTCATATAGTGAAACGGAATCCACTTTTGGGGCATCTGGAGGAAAATAAAGAGGCTCCTTTTTTGTAAAAGACAGCACACACTTCTGTATAGTTCCAAGTATTAACAACAGGTTCTTCTAATTCTAAAACCTTACAAGTTCAACAAGACGAATTAATGAAGGTTCTTTGTCGTTTCCTTCTTCATATTTTACCCTTGTGAGGCCCACCACAAACGATCCGTGATGAATGACTACAAACTTCTTATGAGCTCGCCACCACCTTGCCATGTCACATGATACCAAATTAAAGTGGAGCCATCTTTTGAGTCAAATAATCACAGAATCAATTATAAGTTTTGTGATCCTTAACCGAACTACGTGTGCATGTTTATTTCCTAATTCACACGTCAAATTTCAAAAAATGAACGTCAAATTTTCAGTATAGATAGAAGAATATATCATTCGATATTATGGAAATTATTTCATTTTAATAGCTCAATATAAGTCGTAGAGTTTTATTTACTGTTTTACATCTTGCATGTGTATATATATATATATATATATATATATATATATATATATATATATATATATATATATATATATATATATATATATATATACAGAGACAGAGAGATAAATATAGATGTATAAATTTGATTTTATCTTTAATATATATTTCTCTTCAATATATGTGATTGTGAAAAACAGAAGACGACATTTGTTTTAATAAAAATGAAAAAAGATACAAGTGAAAGATAGTAGTGACTTAATAAGCTACCGTCATCACAAATAAGTGTCAGGTAAGATTTCATAAAATTTTCATTTAATATTAATTGATCAACATTTTCATTCCAACTAATTTTCCTTTTTGAAAATATTTTAGAAACTTAAAAAATGTTTTGAACATTTTCATTATATATATATATATATATATATATATATATATATATATATATATATATATATATATATATATATATATATATATATATATATATATATATATATATATATATATATATGTATATATATATATATATATATATATATATATATATATATATTGTAATTTAATAAAAAATTAATTTAAGAAGAAGAGGAATTTACTTCATAACATTTTTATTAAGAACAGGGCAAAATTTATAATTTATTATTACCGTATTGTGTATTATGATGTGATTTTAATTTACATGAAATTTATAAAGCAGCTACAAACAAAGTTATGTGTATTATAAAGTAAATTATTTGAAAATGTCATGTAGTATAAAACAAAATAAAAAATGAAGTATAATTTAATTAAAATTTTTACTGTAAAAAATATTGCTATACATAATTATTTTTATAATTAGTAGCAGCTTATGTAAAAGGCTTTTACTAACAATTTAATCAATGAAATTAACGCAAACTAAGAATTATTTTGGGACAAAGGAATTTTAATTTTATACATGTTGCATGCGTGGAACCAAAATTAAGCTTTCGGAATGTTATTCGATCTTTTCCCTCTAAGAGAGATTAAGTGTTTTTGTGAGTTCTTATTATATATTACATCACTCCTTCAAATTATTGTTAATAAAATGTCATGTTTTCATTATTTGTTTTCCTTTCAAGCTCACTCTCTTGTATCTTACTCACTATTTACAATTAAATTTCTACAATTACCAAAACTTGATTTGTTCTCGAAATCTGTACTTTTAATTCTTTCATACGTGCAACCGAAAATTAAGTATTAGGGATTCCGGCTTTATTTGTTTCACTTGTATTAATCTTGCATTCTTTTGCTTTCTGCGTAAATCCCTACTTTCCTTTTGGTTGCTCATATTTCCAGCAATTTACATGTTTGTGTGTGAGCTTATCATGAGTTGCGTTCATAAAAAATATTTCATTAGAAATTTTACAAAATGTTAAATTCTGAATACGGAATTTTCCCTTGTTCATTAAAACTGCTTGTCTTTATTTGTTGCTTATTATTCGTTAATTTATTTATTCTATCTGTGTATATTAAATATAAAATGAACTGTTGTTGCTGAATGTCAGTTTAATACCATTAGTCTTTTAAAGAGAAATCAAAAAAAAATATTTTTTTCAATGAGAGTTATAAAAAAATCTATTTTTTCTCTTGGGGTGATTCAAAACAAGCATCGTTCAAATCGTCCTCCCGGTCTGATGAATAACAAACCCAGGGAAATGAAGTAATTTCTATAATAATAAGTATAAAACTCTTCTCAGCGCTAATGATAAGCAGCTTGAAACCCTTAAAAATTTCTGATTTTTATTTATTTTTAAGATACTTTCCTAAAAATCTATTCAACTGAATGTATCAATTTCTAAAACAAAAAAAAAAAAGAGTTTTGTATTGAATGCTTTGATTACATTCTTTAAAATGGTACAATACAAAAATGTATTTTTTAAATTTATTTTGTTTTCAAACGTCTTTTATTTCGAAACTATGATGTTTATTATGTCTATTAGCTTAACAAGCTTCAAAAAAGAATTCTGAAATAAAAGGTTTTCTGTGTAAATTTTTATTTTATTAATCAATTCATTGAATCTTTGGAACGTTTTAATTGAAATGTTGAAAGTAGAACAAAATCTGTCTTCTTGGATATTATTGGGTTGTTCGGAAAGTAATTTCGTTTTTCCCGCCTCAATTAGTTTTTTGCTGGAAAAACCAACCATCTTATGAATGTGGAATCATGTTATAACCAGGAAAATGGTTAGAGGTCTTAGACTGTAGAATTATCAGTAAACAATTAAAAAAAATATTAATTCAATTTACGTTTTTCATTTTCATAAAAACGAAATTACTTTCCGAACAATCCAATATAATATAATTTTTTAACCCTTTATTAAATAAAAAAATAAATGCATTACATTAGATGTTCAAATGTATCATACAAATAAAAAATTCTAATAAGAATGTGTAAAGAATTTGTATGAAAATGTAATGAAGTATTAATAGGAATTTTACTTTCTTCATTAAATTGATAATATATTAAATATCCTAGATTTAAGAATGACTAATATAGTTTTGATAATTCTAATTAATTTAGTGTGAATTTTGTAAAATTAATCCATAATTTAAGACATAATTTATTATTGTAAGATTTTTTTATTGTGACTTCAGTACCATGACTGCTGTGTCTCTGGAATCTGATATTGAAATCTTCGTTGAAATGAGGAGCTTTAGAATGATCGGTAATGTAGTTGCTACCTTAAGTAAACTACGTGAGAAAGTTGATGTACTAAAGGAATTTTGTACAACAGAAAGATAAAAACCTCCAAGTGAGAAAAATTAATGGTAAATATAAATGAACTTTTCATTATTAGTTCACAGCAAAAGTAAAAAATATGTTATTGTATTCCGTAATTCACATTTATTGATAATATAAATAATATGTGTGAAAGTTTAAAATATCTGTGTGTGTCTGAAAAAAACCAATAATTATTTTTAATGGATTTTAATTTAATAAAATTTTTTCCTAACAAACAATTTAAACTTTCTGACTGCCTGCTATGTATCCAGAGAAAAATAATGTTTCGACGTTTTCAGCAATGACTAAGATGAAATCTATGTTGGGAATTCGTATGTTGAAACAATTTCAGAGACATTCATGTCCATTATTTTTAAACATTATCCTAACTAGCAATTCTATAAATTCAGGCGATTGCTGATTAATATTTTCATTCCTAAAAGTTATATTGATTTATCTATTTATAATGAAAGACATCAATTTAAATGCTTTCACTGTAAAAAAGATGCCATTAAAATCTCATGATAATTTCCTGTATGGATGGCTTAGTGGTAGCGATTCGAGGTGGGCTTCGATCCTCGAACTGGAAAAAGTTAACTTGTGTCCTTTCAGTGGTCATTAAATAGAATAGCAAACATGCTAATGAACTAAACACTGGGGGTTTACCTTTAGGGTGACAACCTAACCAGAACGTATTGTTCGTATCTCAAGGCCCTCGGTTAGGGAAACAGATAAGGCCAACATCACCCTGTCATACCAAAGATTTAGTTCTTTTTTCTTTCACTTAAAGAAAATAATGCACATTTCAACCATCAATATAAAGTAATGAAAATAATTCTCTTTTTAACATTTGCCAAGCACTATTTTCTGTAGCATAGTTATACGTAAAACAACCACAATTTATTCAAGATATATAAAGAAAAAGAATATAAAATAAGACTTTGAATCAATTTGATTTATTGGGTATAGAATATAACTAACACATGAATGGAAATATATATGTATACGTTTCTTAGTGTATAAGCAAAAATATTAATCATTGTCTAAGGAATGTTATTTCATGTTGATATTCATATTACAATTGATATTTATTATTAGTATTTTCTTTACTGAATATCTTCTCACATCCTTTAACACTTAAAATGAAAATTAGTTTATTCAAAAATATAAAATATTTAAAATAGTTAAATATCAATTTTCTTCATATTAAACATAATATAATTAACATAGAAATTTCGATAGAGAACTTAATTATCACTGTATCACTTTTAAATTTGACACAGTGAAATTAAAAATGATAAAATTGTGAACAAAGTCAGTCAGTTATTGAATAATAATAATTATGCTTTAAAGAATTATTTTTTACAATGTTTTCATAATTGTATTTAATAGGGATGAGTTAGCAATCTTAAAGTTTAAGAGTTTTTCTTACAGATAAAATACAAAATTGGCATTTTGAGATTCTTTATGAAATAATGTAACCGTGAGAGGATAATATTGAACTTTACAATTTTGAAGAGATTTTTATAAATTTTACATTCAGCTACAAGTAGTTAAATGTAGAATTATTTTTGTATTATCTGAATAATACATAACTCTCTTAGAGATTTGTAACAGATTTTTTACCAAAATTATACAACCTGTTAGTAAAACGAACGTGATTACTCAAAATAATTCTTTAAAGTATGCATAAGAAAAGGAAAAAAAAATTTTCTGTCTGAAAATACTAAAATTTTTTTGAAGTCAATTGAATTAACACTGAGTTGAGTCTGGCAAAAACAACTAACATATTGGAAAATGAATATGGAGAACTAAATTTATCACACACACACACACACATCAGCTCTCGGATCAGGTTCATATAAAAAAAAGTTTTCACTTTAAAATGAACCATCATTTTCACTTAATTCCCTTTTTAAAAAGCCAGATTTAATTAAGAGCCGGTTTGGTGCGATTCATCATTCCCTTTCCATAAATCATAAAGCCTAATCACTTGTGGAGCGAAAGGTAGAAAAAAAAATCTTTCTCCTGTTTTGGGAGAGCATCATATTTTATTTCTAACACAGTACGCAAAGTGAAAGCTTTCTAAATTAATCCAAAACATTTATTCAACAAACGTTTTCACACATGATGACTTTTTAAACGATGTTGTTGGGCCTTTTAGTAACAACATTAAAAAGGTGCCATCGCAGTGATTTGGAAAGTATAAGACTCCCCAAGAGTTTTAGGAAAAGTAGGCTCTCAAAGAGACGATTCTCGCCGTTTGAAATATGACGACTCGTCGCAAATCGCTAACTTTGCCAGCGATTAAAGATAAATTAGCCGGGATAAAATTCGCATTGGGCCACCTGCTACGTCTCTCAACGTTGATTTGCATAGATCAGCAACTTTGCAGTATTTTATTTCTCCCTCTCGCTAGAGGCAACTTTTAAATTCGTCGTAAATCTGGAAAAGTAAAGCAAAATACGTTCTCTACAAACTTCGCTAATGCAAGCAGTCATTTGGCAAGTGAGGATCTGTCAATATCTGCTCGTCGATGTGTTAATTCTAAACTAATTGTGATACCGCTCTGGACAGTGCCCCTGTAATTACCGAAGGGTGATTTCGTTCATGCTTCTCATCTCTCTGTCCCGGCTGCAGCGCTCTGACAATCTGCAATTATCGAAACTTCTGCAGCTCCACGATTCGTTGGCCGATAATTATGCTAACTGTCAGACTCTGCTTTCTGAGTCTCCTCGATGCGATTGATATTTCTCTAATTATATGGTTGCCCCTTTAGCATGTTGTTTCGAATTTTAAACAATCCATAGGGAGTTTACTTGACTTTGTGAATCATATCGCTCTAATGACACAAAGATTCAAATCAAAAATGAGACATTTTAAAATTACAACAAACGTTACATTAGTCCATCCATTTTGTCTGATACTCTCCAAAATCTGAAAGAGAAATCAGAAACACTAAGATTTAATCGCATTAATGTTTTAAAATAATGGAAATATGAAATAAATTATAAACATGTTCTTTTTTTGTGCGCAATTTTATAACTTAATTTAATACATTTTTTTATATACACATGAAAAAATTTTTATTAATAAAATTTAAATTTTTAAGAAAACTAATACCATTATTTTTGTTTACTTTTTACATCAGTGTGTGTTACTCATCACTCTCTTGTTTACGAATTTAAAACTGTACAGTTAACCATTTTTTGCACTTGACTTTGCTTCCATTCTTAATCTAAACAAAAATTAAGTGATGATGCAAAAAAATTTGATTTTACACTTACATGTTAAAATTTTGAAGTAAAATTGTGAGAAAGTCTTTGAGATCTAACTACTAAAGATTTTCCTTTGAAGTAAAAAATTTTGAATGATTTAAGACTAGCTTAGTCAAGAAACCAAGAAACGTGTGAATCACAAAAATAATGAGGTATTTGCTTGATGTAAACAAGTATTGAAATCTTAGACATATTAAATATTTTCATATGTGTGGTGCTATTTGGAGAAAAAAGTGTCAAATCAGGTATTGACCTTGACACAAAAATTTAAGTCCTGGAATTGGGAGAAATAGGCAGCCCAAAACATTTTATAATTGTTTCTAAAATAGCCTATTTATTATATATAGCTTAAGGACATTATTTTTAAATGTTAGTTACTTGCAAATGTCCAGTAACGTTTTGGCTTATAGATCTACAGAAAATAACTTACTACACATAAACATTATTTCCAAACCACATTTGTGCTACTTAGCCAAACACGTGAAAAATTATTTTATTTTAATTTGTTATACACTTAGAAATTGAACAAACATTTTTCTTAAGCATAAAATCTGATAAAATGGAGATTTGAAAAAATGACCTTTCTAACAAAGGGCATTACTAAATTCATCAAATATAGTGTAGACATTTCAATAATTCTAAAAATAGAAAATAGTAAGAGAGTTTTAGTAAAATGAAAAATTAATTAGAAATTCTCTCTAAAACTACTGAAATTATTCCATTTCTAATTTTTATATTTTTATTTTACTTAATAACATATATTTTTCTTTAATTTTAGGAATTAAACATTCATTATCCAAGGTCAGTACTCTAAATTTACCTTCCTTTAAAAAGATGCCCACAAAAGTCCCTTGACACCCTCTTAATTTTGGTGCACGGGGGGTGCCAGTTTTATAAATGTGATGTCTCTGTATCATAAATCGAATGAGTGCAATCGAATGAAACCACTCACAGCGTCACTTGTATCAAAATTGCTGAATTGGCTTTCGTATCTTGAAAATGGTACGAGATAGGGGGAAAAATAATTACAAAATTGTAGAGCCTTATCAATTTATTACGAAAAGATACTTCATTGACATGAAGAATAGAATCGTTTAAATGTGCATTTGTATTTTCGTGTTTTCCTAAAATGTCATATCACTAAATGTGAACAGAAAGATAAAATGTTATCTTTCGTGCCAAGCACGTCACCGCAATATAGCACAGTGCTATCGTCAACGAATCCTAGTCCAAAGGATTCAGATTCAAGCCCCGAGACTTGCATCCTTGTTCTGATCTCAACGGGATTGATCTGGCAGACCAGCAAATATAGGATGGCAAGTTCAACCAAACAGCATACGCCCACCCCCGCATACCGTAAATGCAGTATAGGACAGATCAGTGAACACGGTGCCCTCTCAAAAAATAGGTTCTGAAAATCTTACAAAAATTAGGTGTTTATCCGTACAGGCCAACGCCTCAGCAGATTTAAAGGCATCTTGATGTAGAGCAAAGTTATTCATGGTGAAACTTTGTTATGAATCGGATACAAGTTCACCCAACATTCTTGGCAAATGTAGTGTGGACGATCGAGGCATGCTTTTCATGGAATTGCATATACAATAGGCAATACACCCATTATTAGGCACTGAAAAATCCTAGATGTTTTACCTGTGTTCGACATAAAATTAACGATAGGTGAGCAATTTACATGAAAAATTTAGTCGGTGCAATATATTACGATATATTGCCTTAACAGGTCCACGGTATTTACAACAGCTGAAGAACGTGATTCCGATTTTATGGAGAACCTGCCGGTGTTTAATCTTAATATCCGATATGGTTTCATCATGAAGAAAGGATTATTCGCAAGACACCTCCAATGAAGCATTACCTCTTCACGGAATATGGGAACCAAATAATTGTTTATGGTGATTTCGAAGAATGGCCTCCACGGTCACTTGATCTTATTCCACTGGAGTTTTTCTGTGGGGATACCTTAAATAGCAGGTATATGCGACTCCCCCACAAACATTGTAGGACTTTAAACGACACAGTGCGGACGAGTGTGCCAACGTGTCATCCTCTATTCTTCAATGTAGGCAATGTGTATTTCAAATGACGATCCAAATATGCATTGCAGCTGATAGTGCGAAATTTAAATATCTTAAATAAGATATATTGTTATAAATAATTGCTTTCTCCTTTATTTCATAGTTTGACACTTTCGCAGTGTAAAGAATCAAGAAAACACAAATGCGCTGTGTGTAGTCTCATTTGGTAGTGCAAATCAGATTTACTATAACTAGACACCATGTTTATACGAGGTTTGTCCGGAAAATACGTATATAGGTTGAATAATAACTTTATTTTACAATAATTCAGGTATTACAATATGGTCTCCTTCAAAGTATTCAGCTTGAGACGAGATACACTTCTGCCAACGCCGTTTCCACTGTTGATGATAACATTGTTGAAAGTCTTTAGTTGTGATGCTGTTCAGTTGCCGTGTCGTTTCTGCCTTGATGCCTTCCACATCTCCCAATTGCCGCCCCGAAGCACCATTTTGCATTTAGGGAACAAGAAGAAGTCACAATGGGCTAAATTGGGTAAATAAGGCGGGTGGTCTGCCACGGTGATTGAGCTTCGGGACAAAAAGTCACGCACAACGAGCGACTTGTGAGCGGACGCATTGTCATGATGAAGCAGCCACCTGCCCCCTTTTGCCAAATCCGGTCGAACTCGGGCCTAGCTTTGCGAGAAACTTGATGTTGATGTGCTGTTCCTCAATCAGAGAGAGCTCCATGCCGACGGCAGGTGGAAAAGGGTAGCTTTCAACAAGCAGCCGCACACTCCTACTTACACGCAGAATGGTCTGACTCGAACTGAGCGTTGATGGGATTGGTTACAGCAGTAGTGCCACCTGGCGGTGACTGCAAACAGTAAAATAAAGTTATTATTCAACTTTTATACGTATTTTCCGGACAAACCTCGTAAATATTGCATTCCGAAATTAACAGAGGGACAAGTCGGAAATCATCTACAAATATTTTAATAATAAATTACTAATAAATTAAATTATATTTGCATGGAGGAATATCAATATTAAGATTCAGTTTTAAAATCAAAGATCTGTTATATGAATAACACAATGTTTTCAAGAAAGATATGTAACTATGATACACATATAAGAGACAACGATATGTAATTACAGTGTTTCTTGTTCAATAAATTTCGAATATAATTAACTCTTCGTTACGATATAATTAAATTGTTAAAAAATGAATCTTTATGAACTTTTTTAATATTAAGATTTAAATGGGAAAAATCATTTAAGATATTTTTTATACTGACACGTAATTCTGTTCTTTTTTACATGCTTTAAATTCATTCTATCATATGAGAGCAGATTTGAAGAAAACAAAATTATCATGCAAATTCTATGCATTTTGCCGAAAATATCTAAATGTATCATTATTATTTTAATGGTGTTGTTACACACATCAATAATAGAGAATTAACGACTTCTTGATTCATTTTGTGACACAAAAACCATTGTAAAAATTATATTAATTTAGGATATATCAGTACGTTTCATTCCACTATTCTAAGGAAAATAAACATGGATAAGCTTCGTAATTTTGATCCATGATCAAGTGACAGTTCAATACCAGAGCTGGCACTCAGCCCAGTGGGGTAGTGCATAGTTCATCTCAAAAAAAGATTTTCGTTTGGGTTAGGTACCTAACATGCTATCTCCAGGCTACGAGATAGCATGTTAGATACTAAAGCCGAACGAATACCGTTTTTGATGATGAAGAGTCCGTGATAGCCATATCACGGCCTCTACATTATATTCTTTCCTTACATTCCCTGACTGTCTTTTTATATCTTCCGTGTAAATCCTACAAATGCACCTAACCATTTTATAATTTTAAACCATGGTTAAATGATGATGTTAACTACTGAAATGACCCTTTCCTGTTATATTTTCCACACCCCACGAGTGGTATGAGTATTTAATATGCATTCTCATCATGATGGCCTCAAATTTTAAGACTCCTACATACCAGACACGAAAGCGTCCATATCTCATTTCCACAACTTCAGTAAGAGATAGAAAATCTACTTGTTATAAATTAGGAATTAAAATGTTATCCTTCCTTGTGATTACTCGTTGTAATATACCTACATTTTGCTTAGGATCTGGAGGATTTATATTAGAATCTTAGGATTTTTTTGTCTTGGCCCCAGAGCAGTTTTAATGCAACATTATTGTACAAAATATCCTTTTAAAAATTTCTTCAGCGTAGCAACTCCATTTCAAGATAATTCAATATGGGAAGGATAAACTTCCAAGCATTCTAAGCATGATTCTTCTACCTTCATTTTTTTTATTATTATGAGCCTTTAGAACGGCTCTTTCCAATGGAGTTTTAAGCAATTTAGTGTCCATTTGCTGAATAAAATAATATATCGAAATACATACTTAAACTTCATTTGTTTCATTTTTAAATTTCATTACTTTTAATATTTTATGCATATTATTCATTTAAATTTTACTGTACAATTTTCATTTCTAAGAAAGTTTTTATTGAAATTCAACTACAAATCATTTTTTAATGGGTAGAATTTAAATTAATTTTTATTTTCCTCATTATAAGCTTGAAATTCAAAAATAAATATTAAACATAGAATCGTAAGTATCTTAATATCCTAAAAATTTAATCAATTATGAGGCTACTTTAATTCCAGTTTTGAATAGTTTGCATTCTTTATCTATATTTTACGAAAAGAAATGCATCCGAATCGAGAAAAATCTAAGATTTTAATCAAAATATCAAAAATGCCTGCAGACCCTTTGAAATTTTCCGTAATTAAGGATCAATAGTTTCCTCCGATAGCGATTTTCCACTTGGCTTGCAAAAGCGGTAACTCAAGTTCCATGAAATGAGATAACATTTTGATGTATTCACGGTTGATGGGGTGATAAAAGTTGCCTTCCTTTATCAAAAGGTTATCACGTATAAAAAACTAACTTTCATCGTTGCTCGGACCATTTCCAAAAGCATCTTGTAATGGCAGTTGGCAGTCATATTATTCATAAATGTTGATTAAAAGATAATAATTATTATATATATCATTGCGAAGAATATAATGCTGTTGAGATAATTATAAACATGTGTATGCGGTTAGCGATGTGGTGAATTTAGCTGCCTTTCTCTTCTCACAACTGCATGCCAACAATTTGCATAGGTCTGTATGGTTCAAGTATCAAATTTCAAAAAACTCTTCAAAATTCCACATTTCTAACAATACAGCTTCTCTGCTAGGCTGTTTCTATTCAAAATATAACAAAAAATAAAACTTAAGAGTAAAATAAAAAATTATTCAAAATTTAAGATTTATTTTTCTTTTTACAACATAAGAAAAACGCAAATGATTTACAGCAAAAAAGGCAATCCCTTGGAAAAAGGTTATTCTTGGAAAAAAGATATAAATAATTCTTAGTGCTCCTAAACAAATCAGTTTTCAAATCATTGATATTTTATTAACTCAAATATATATATATAAGTGTCTGTGTTGCGTGTGAGTATTATATACATGCAGTTATATATCAAAATATTGGAAACACCTTCGATTTAACAAAAAATAATTTTTAATATAGTGGGGGACCTAGTAACATATTTGGGTTCATTATCCCATGATAGACCATGTCTTTTTGCATCGATGCGTGCATTATCATCTTGGAAAATTCAATTCTCTTACAGGAAACAAAATTTATATTATAGAATTGATCTAG
The DNA here is from genome assembly GCA_037975125.1 of Latrodectus hesperus. Classification (NCBI taxonomy): domain Eukaryota; kingdom Metazoa; phylum Arthropoda; class Arachnida; order Araneae; family Theridiidae; genus Latrodectus; species Latrodectus hesperus. The sequence goes on along the minus strand of CM075859.1, from coordinate 86,260,005 downwards.
TCAGCTCAAACTACTCTCCAGTGATCCTGCCTTTTAGAAAAACAAGTGGTTGAGCATAAAACTACGGCTTGGCTACCTGTATCATGAGAAGTACACCTCCATGTCTGACAGTTGGAAGGAAGTAGTCATCACCATAATATTGAACAGGTGTCCTCTAACGGTGCAGACGTCCTGTTGTAGGGAAAGGTATGAAATTTGACTCGTCAAACGATATTACTTTTTTTGACAAAGTGAGATACCACGTTAGACGACTTTTGATCTGCTATAAATTTTCTGTTAATGAAAGTTCCTCCCAACTGTGATCGTTAACACTGAGAAATCAGTAGTTAGTTGTAATTGGCAGCCCTTTCGTTGTAGTTGATCGTTTTTAACTTTTATATTACTGAAGCAGATAATAATCCGTATCAATACACGACGGTCTCTTTCACCAAGCTTATATTTCAGTCAGTTATTTGGCTTTGACAAGTTTTTCTTGCCTATTTGTGCATAGATTATGATGACTTTAGACACCATAAATCTAAAATGGACTTAAAATTTTAGATCTTTTGGTTGCACTTGCTCCAGATGCATTGACTCCTACACTCAAACCTATTTGAAAATCTGAGAAATCCATTATTTTACGCTTTTGAAAAGACATACAGAAATTTATTCACTCCACCTTATACTACCTTACTCACACACAAATATATATACACATATATATATATATATATATATATATATATATATATATATATATATATATATATATATATATATATATATATATATATATATATATATATATATTTATTTATTTATTTATATATATATATATATGTGTGTTTGTGTGTGTGTGTCCTAGTATATTAATATTTCTCTTTTAAGATAATTGCATTTGGAAAAGAATTCTGTACTATCTGTTGTTTTCAATCAATCATTCGAAAGAAGGAACGGTTTTGTTTTGTTAAAGAAAATGCAAAAAAAGTTCGTTGTTCCTGAGCAGACATTTATTGTGTGTCGGTTTCAGTTATAAAGTAATCAAGAAAGCAATGGAAATGACAAGTATTTAATTGAGTCTCCTGTTTCCAATTAGAGCCAGCAATTAAAAGCTACACATGCATTTTTTACGATTCCTTAAATGAGAACTCATTTCATACATTTCGGAATATTAAAAACATTTGTCTTTTTCGAAGTTCTTGCCTTGCCTTCTGCCGCAGTGAACGGTGATTAAATCCAAAACGTGTAAGGACGCTTTAACAAAATGGATTGCTTATTAATACGTTGCCTTGAAGTAAACGGTGGTGCATATATATCATTGATTTGTCTGAAATTCGAGAGCTGAAGGAAAGTTTTGTCACTAAGGAAATGTTTTGTAAAAAATAAAATGAAAACGTTGAAATAAAAAAGTACTATGGTTGTGAATGACTGAATTCTATATATTATTTAAAGTGAAAGGGGAAGAAGTATACATATATATAATTGAATGATTTTTAATTTTGATTAATATATTCTTAATATTTCATAATACAACTGACATTATATATCAGAATTAAGCAAGTAATCCTTTTTCAAATACTATAATAATGAATGCAGCTGGATCAAATAATCTCTATAAACAAAACAGTAATTGAAGATTTTTGTTTCATTCATAATATATAAAATCCGAACTCTTGAAATGGAACTACTACTTATTAATGAGAAGGTTAGCAAATATATTATGAAAACATTCATTATTCGTATATGTTCACATGAACTTTTCTGTATAAATCTTAATATTTTATTTATATTTCTGTTTGTATATAAATTTACTGAAGAACATACGATCTCTCTCCCAATTGTACAGGAACTACACACAGTTAAAAACACATTAATATTTCATTAGAATTTTATGTCAGTAACTTCTTAAAAAAAGTTAAATAAAAGAAAATATAATTTTGTATAAAAAAAAAACCAGGATTAAACATTTTATGTTCATAACCTGTGGAAGATTATCCTTTAGTTTTTAAATTTAATTAAATAAATTACTGATATAAATTTTAGATGGTATACATATATATATATATATATATATATATATATATATATATATATATATATATATATATATATATATATATATATATATATATATATATATATATATATATTTATATATATATATATATAATTATTATAAATTTTCTTATTAAACTTGTAATTTTTTTATTTGCAGCAGTGTACAATTTTACGAAGGAAGTGTTGATTGGAATCGATGAATTATAATTTGCACTGCTGTCCTCCTAGAATACAACACCCTGAAAAGAAATATGGAAACCATCTAAAATTTATATCACCAGCTTGCATCGATTAGAGTGCAAATCATTAGCAATGCAGCAAGCACACTACAGTTGACTATTGCGCCACCTGCAAGCGCTTTATAAAAGAATAACAGATTGCTGATTTTTAGTATCCACATAGAAGACTCAGAGCACTTTTCTAGTAAGTACTATAGGATGCAGGAGGGAATGGTGAACCAACTGAAAGGATTTCATTCACAGTGCTTCGCTATACCGCTGCACGTGATACCAGATATATTGAGCTGATGACAGTGATGGAGTATTCATCCACATCACCAACCATATACAACAGATTCACCTATTACGAAATATTCTGTTTCCACTCGCACCATTCACCCTAGTTTGTTGTTAAGTAGTTGGTCCCTTAGGAGTCCATTACTTTGTTTACTCTTGGTTCAAATCGATAGAGGTTTGCTGCGCCAATGGTGAGATAACAATGGATATAGGTAACGAAAAGAAATTATCTTTGCTGACAAATCCCGATTTTGCTTGCAACACCCCAATAGTGGGATTTGAGTGTTGAGACATCAAATGAGATAATGTTGAATTATTTCGTTTTGTATAGCTTTACTGATTCTGCAACTTGGTTTGAGTGATATAGGATTTCTTCTCACGTCACTTTAACGCGTATTGCCGGTACATGGAACTGCAGCGCTACCTCTTTCGGTTGTTGGAATCCGTGGTCTTCCCATACCTTTACCACATGCCATCAGTCATATTCCAGTGGAATAATTTTTGACCACACGTAGCATGTATAATTTTAATAATATAATGGACGATCACATGTAGCAATTAAAATGAATTGTTTCCTTGGCATGAATGTTTTTAACATTCATTGCCAATCGAAAACGTATTATCCATGCTTACAAACAACTTGCCTAGAATACACACCTTCTATTACACTAGTTAACTTTGGCAAAGTGTAGAAACCGTGTGAATTGATATTTACTCCAAAAATATATCCAAAGCCTCTTTCAGTCTTTGCTGTGGCTTCTGGCAAATATTAGAGCCAGTAATGGCGGGCTATACTACTTACTGATTTTGTTATCTTCCACGCTCCACAAGAGAGTGTAATTTCAATATTATAATCTACTCATAACGTGTTATCTGCTAAATAAGTTTTTCTACCTCGTCTTTCTTGATATTGCATTTTCGGTTACCAGCTGTGAATTTACAGTTAATTTTAAAGGACTGATATATGATATAATAAAACTACGAAAAATGTTTCCGCTAAAAAATTTAATTATAGAGCCAATGAGTTAAGCTTAAATAGATTCAAGTTTAAAATTCGTAAGAAAGAGTTTGAGAGAGAGAGAGAACAAAGTAGGACATGGAAGTCATTAAAATTTCTTCTGTGATTGTTAGTCAATACATGTTCATAGGTAAAATATATTTCTCACTTTTGGTTTGGTTAATAATCTTGAACTTACTCACAGGTTTTAGAATAGAATAATAGAATTTAATTCATACTTGCATATATACATACATACATATTTATATATATACGTTAAAATCCATTCTTGAACTGACATTATGTATACAAATAGATAGGTATATATAGAGAGAGATTCATTTGTATCTATGCATAGTTAATTACAAATTTATAAATATAAATTGCATAAGCAAACATGGGTATATAAACTTCTTAAAAATTACAATATTTAAGGCACATATTAATGATCATGTGTATAGAAAGTTTACAAGAAGATCATGATAAACAAAAAATAGTTTTTTTTAAACAAATCAAAAATACAAAACAATCTCTCTACTTTCTAAATATATTATATCTAATTACATGCTTAAGATCTGGTGTGATACCTCTGACTTGTATTTTTAAAAACTATCATGTCTTGAGAGAACTTCATGAACCCGATATGTTTTATGTACTCCATTGTTGTCATTATTAAAAATAAAATGATGTTACTTAAAAATATCCGCAGTATGCTCGAATATCTCATTTACATGTCTTGTATAGAAATGCTCGAATCGCTTTTAAACTTACACTGATTCTTCCAACAAGACGTTCATACAAGCCATCAAATTTTATTTCTCCATAATTCATTTTATTAAATAATGGAGAAATAATCATGATTTCTGGTATATTCAAAATCTGTGTTTAGTCTCATCAGTTAACAAAACAGTTTCTCAAAGTAATGTCGATGTTTTCTGTATTATGCTAAATATAATCTGCATAGTTTATATTCGTTACAATAGTAATTTTACCACCATGAAAATCTCACGTATCAAGCTTCTGGAATCAGGATTCACTGAATTTGGGATTCTGTGAGTTGATGTATTTCACGAGACATCTGTAGATCTGTTGCATTTTTCCTATGTGTCACTTCACTTTATAAATTACGATCTTCCTTTTTATTGTGACTTTTAGATAGGCATATAGAAGTATCTTTTTCTTCAGGTATGGTCTCCTTAACTGATAATCAAATAAGAATTAGAAACTTTCAAAAGATACTGCAATATCTTAATTTCTCTGAAATTTACTCCTTTGGTACCTCAGATTGGACAGCCTAATCACATAAATCTGTTGTAAAGCATTGATTATGATAGTCACCACATAACACCTTGTAATCGAACTTTTCATAGTTTATAAGCCATGTTGACGTTTCGTAATAAGGAAAACTTGGAAATCAACTAAGCATTCAGACAGAAATGTGTGCAGAAGGCAGTAAGGCAAGATTCCTCTTCCAATGTTCAATAGTGGCTGTCATTGAAATCAGATCCTTCTACTATGAAAAACACTGATTTATCTCTACATGAAGCCAAAAACATTTACTTCGGTGGGAAATCCAGTAATGCAAGCATGCTCAAAAAGCATGCTGTGGTTTATTATATAGACTTTATCCATTATTCAAAATTTTAAATGTTTACTTGTATTTTTCAAAAATAGGTTATCAAAATTATTTTTTGTATCCAAAATTAGAAAATCTTTAAAAAATCTCTCTGGGGCCAGGAAGTGGATCTGTGGTTGGTTTTCAATAAATCCTAAAATTCAAAAAGTATCAAAATGCAATATCTAAAACATGTGTTATAATTAGTTATTATTAGTATATTTATTATTACTTTTTTCTGTGACGTATTAATATATTTTTTTGAATAGTATTTAGCATTCTAGAAATAAATATCTCCCACAGTACTGATTGATTTTATTTCATTTTTCCAAGACTTCTTTAAGTATTTTTTATTGATTTAATCAAAAGAAACAATCTACATAATCCAATGAATTAAAAAATATTAACTTAAAATAGTAAAAATTAATGAATTCAGACAAAATAAGAAATTAATTTCTTTATTTTCTGAATATGTGACAATTATAGTTATTAACTATGGTTTCTTAATATCTTTAATGATAGAAGCCTTGGAATATTATATTAAAATGTTAGAAAATTACACAAAAATTTAATTTTCGTTGCTATGAAACAAAATGGAGCTTGTGAAATATCGTAATGCTCAGAGTCTTTCTGAAAAAAAATGGGTACTATATGACAAATTTTAATTATAACAATGGAAATGATCCCGTTTTACAGTTCAAGCTTTTTTATGAGTTAAGACTTAATTCAGTTAAAATTATCGAGTTCAGGTGAAGATATTTTATTGATAATTTTAATGATTAAAAATGTTATATGGAAGATAAGAAGAGTAGAGCTGTCTTATGAGAAGGAATTTCTCGATTTTGCATGACTGGAACTCGATTTGGCATCTTTTGATTGATTTGAAGGATTTGAGCAAATGGAGGGCACAAAATTATTGCTTTAATAAATTGAATTTTTTAGAATTTTCTTAAGCTGCAGAGAGAGAAGCGGCCTCAATAGTGTGGAAACGTGTTTGTCTCAAATATTAAAGAGGATTAAGTTTTACCATGTAAGTTCCCGCTTACAGAGACGGAATCCATTTGGCTGAATAACGAGGAACTGTGAGAGTAATGGATACAACAGCTGCATTTCAGCTGCAACTACATGTGTCTGCAAACACTCATTCAATTTTCTAAAAACCCAGGGAAGTGTGACTATCCTTCATTATAAATAATTTAATTTCAAATAAATAAAATAAAATATACTGTATACTCTTGTTTTGTCACTGGTGTCATGCATTACAATATAGCAAAAACTTTGTGATGTTACGTCTAGAGTAGAAAGGGCAAAATTTGAGTATCATATTTACTATTCTTCAGTTTCAATACGTGATAACTCCGTATATTAAATAAATTATATTTAAATAATTTTTTTTAATAATTTCAATGGTTGTTTTTAAAAAATATGAAAACTTCACTGATTCTGATAAAATTTAATTATTTCACTTGTGTAATTGTTCTCACACTGTAAAATAAAAACCCTTTTGTTTTTTACAAATTTAAACTGGCATCTGATGTGACAGTGAAAAACAGTAATATTTTAAAAAAGGAAAATGTAGGTGTTTTACAGGAAAATTCTTTAATTTCAAGCTGAAAAAAGTTTTATTTCTAACCGAAAATTTTTATGTAGCGGATATTTTTTTAGCAAAATAAGTGAATTCCAATAGCCAAAATCTTTGATTTATATTTTGAATATAAATAAGAAAATCAGCTTCGAACAGAAAAGATCGCACCTTACAGATTATAAAAATAGTAAACTTATTTTGGGAGGCAAACACTAATTTTAAAATGTAATATTTATATGGTTGTTATTAAAGTACCCATTATTTAAGAAGAGTCACACAAATTGTAAAAAAACCGTAAAATATCCGTATGATAATTACTATATGATGAATGATACATGATAGAGAATCATTTTATTTGAGCTTAAATTGAACATTTTAAAATCCTTTTTAATGTGTAATTTTGATTGTATTAAGTTCATTATATAATATTTCTCGTAAACTATTGATCTCACAGGAACTCTTCTTTGGGCAGTTTTTATGTACTCCTAACGAGGAATCTGGCTGTGCAGAGTTTATGCGGTCGTTTTGGGACACCCTGTATAGATCAAAATATTAAGGAAACAGCTTTTAATTGAAAAGTTCAATTTTTATTCATTAAACACGAATAATTTACAGAAGAAAACTAAATAAGACATATATCTTCACATTTCAAAATACATGGAGTAATTTTACAAGAAATTAAGAAAATAATTTAATAAATGTACATCAAATTATCTCCTAAAATTTTGCAGAAACTGATTGACAGATTATTAAAATACTAAATGATGCATGTGGTTTAAAATTATTGACATTAATACAGACATAGAATTTTAAAAATTGTAACTTATACTACAGTGTGTACTAAAGCAGTAGATTAAACAATGTATTTAACTATATAATTCTGCTGGTTAATGGATCAGCAACAAATTCAGGAACTTAAAATGCTGTAGCTTATCTTCTAGAAATCGAGATATAACTATTTATAAAATATACAATTTACGTATCAAAAGTAAATTATTTTTTAATTCTATTGTAGCATTTCAAACATGCTCGCTAATTTTTTTCATAGCATGTAGCATATTTTTATTTAAATGAGTTTGACTTAGCTTTAAAAAAGTATTAATGCATTTATAAAATAATATATTATCTTAAGGACCTATTTTATGCTTGCTCATACATATTTTAAGAGTAAATATATTTCCAGTGTTTCATTTAACTAACACATTAACCAATTATTATGTGCAAAACAAGGCGACATACTGTCATTGTTAACGACATGAAAAAATCAAAAGTTTTAATTTAAGGTTGCATCACTCGTTAAATAACAGTCTTAGCATACATCGTGAATATTACAGAATAAAATTATAATGCATAATACATTCATAGAATTAAAACTTTAATATGTATAATTTATCGCGCGCGTACGTAAATAGTTAAAGTAAATTATAATCCCAAAAAATAATTACTTCGACAGAAAATGTTATGTAAACATGGCACAAAAATATACAAATACTAAATTTGGCATAAAATTAACTTCACACAATTTATCATCATTTTTCTTATCTTGTAATATTTTATTGGTATAAAATTTATTTTTAAATTATTTTTTTAAAAAAATAATTTATTAAAGTTAACTGCCCTTGAAACACTCAATAATATCATTTTATAAATTTATTCTATGAGTTAATAAAATAACTTCACAATAGAATAAAATATATTTTCACATGCAATATTAAACATCAGGTTTTGGTGAAAAAAGACAAAATTTAAGGATTATAACATTTGCACAACAAAACATATACTTTTTCAATATACAACCACGACATGAATCCATATATATTAAATAATGTTTTTGATATTAAATTAATTAAAATTTTACAATTGTTTTTTGTTTACATTAATACTAGTATATGTCAAAGTTTTACAACAACTAGACAATGACAAAAAATTTTAATCACTAATTAGAGACTTTTCGCATCATTTTGTTACTATAGAATGCAATTTTACTATTTATTACATGCATACATATTATTTATGATTTATCCCCAGGACAGTAAATGTAATAATATAAATGACTTTTATGTCATAAAAGTTTAATGTGTAAAATTTACCAATTGAAAAATTAATGTGTGAAGTTATGCTTATTTATTCATTTTCTTGTAGCAAATAAACTTTAAAAAGAACACTGTGCATTTTATTGAGTTAATAACTTAAAAGTTTACTCATATTTTACATTAAGAAGGAAAATTATTTTATATTTTTGCATGAATTTCTATTCAAATCCAATAAGTGTCTTCATAAAAAATTAGACCTTAAAAATCAAGTTAATAGCAATTAAAACCACATGATTTTTATTCTCTTTTATTTACTTCAACATCTTCACTTAATTTAAATGCATATTTTTATGTATCATGTAGGTTAAAGAACTAAAATAAGTGTTAAAAGATTTTTCTGTATTCAGTGAAAGCAAATTTTTTTCATAAAGACGAAAAAATTATTTTCAGAAAAATAGCTTCATAATGAAATAATAAATAAGTACGAAAAACTATTTTTTTAATTTAACTAATCATGCCAATCAGTATATGGAATTATGACAATCGGAATTTTTTACATTATTACTACTTTTTATACACAGATTTTTGAAATGTATAGCTTCATAAAGTAATAATATAATATAATAAAGTCTTATAACACACACAGAAAAATCCGATTCCATTTTAATCTTATATGTTTACAGTCAGATGATTTAAGAAATGCAAAAAAAAATGAAATGCTATCAAAATGCAAAAGGATGTCCCTTATATGAATATGAAAAATTAGGAACTCTGTTTTGCTAAATATGAATAAAATATAAACATGATATATTTGCACAAAACAAATAGTTTGATTTAAAAAAAAACATTCATACATAAACATACTTTTAATAAAAATGATGGTTAAGTATGGATTTAAAAAAAATTCTGCAACACAACATAGGAATATTGCTGATGGTTTAGAATTTCACATTTGAGAAATAACTCTGCAAAATCTCTTTTGAATTTTTTTAATTCTTGAAACACCATATACTGAATAAAACTTAGACATATTTTGCTAAAAGAAAAGAAATGGACATCAAATAATATGTTTATTTTGAAATGTTATATAATCATTGAAACAGCAATATTTTTATATAATATCCTTTATGTATTGCTATTAGTGATTATAATATCATATAATAATTAAATAAGAATACTTAAGGGATGTATAAAAGTGCATTAAAATTGTAACTACATGAAATAAAGCAAATAAGAAAGACTTTTATTATACGTAAATATTAAAACATTAAGGAAAAGTGAATAAATTTGCAAACAATTTGGTGTTTTACAGAGGACAGTAAATCCAGTAGGATGGTATTTGATGTGTACTAAGGGTTAAAAAGCGTACACCATTCCTTCTCAATTGGCTTTTAAAAGAATAAAAAGGATGTCAGATGAAGTCCATTAAATCACCAGATCGTGATTGAAAGTTTGGCGCCAGTTGGCTCTCGTCCAAGACCATGAAGGTCCTCATTATGTTGCATGCGACGTAGAAATATCCTGCTGTGATTTCTAAAATATAACATCACAAAGAAATGATGTTACAAAAATCATAATCATATAAAAGGAAGAATAGTTTGGAATATGCTTATCATTACAGTGCATTCGGACGCTACACAGGGGACAATAAACATCTGAAGCCCTGCATAAAATTTGTGCAGTGCAATTTTATTCTCTGGATATCATTTCGTAAGTTTACTCAGAATATCGAATACAGTTGTAGCTAAGAATAAAAAGATATGCTTATTATTAAGTGTCAAAATTCAAATCGTTGCATATCAAGAGTGAATTATCATTCTATTACATTGCCTCACACACTAGTCGATATCCAACCAGTGTCCCAGCCAAAGGAAATTCAACCCAGATTATGATCGGTGTGTTGCTAAGAGCCATATTGAGAGCATGCGTGATCACACCCCCCTTGACTATCACTCGAGAAAAACATATTATAGAGTTGGCCATATAAAATCGTATAACAACATTACAAACCATTAGTCAGGAAATAAGCTTGTTTGCAGCATGTTCAGTACTAACTCGTACAGTACTAAGATGTTTGGAGAACCAAAGACTCTCAGAACTGTGACCATTACTTTGATTTTCATGGACAGTGAAGGATAGAGGAATATCACAACTCTGATCCATCCAATGACAAGGCTGGACATAAGAGTGCTTATTTTTATTTATTACGTTTTATTCATATGAAGCATAATACTGAATGCAGAATTCTAAGGGTCATATGAAGAGCATGCTCGTCAACTGTTTTCATTTGATATCTTCATAAAGTTCTTCACCTGATATGATGTCAGCGGCAAGCATAGTTCTAGTTTAGATCGATAAGAATTCGAACAGTGAAAGATTCATTTCTAACAGATATATAGGCAATGATTAATAAATTCGTGACCATCTAAACAAACACTTTTAACAAAATAATACAAGTGCACATAACATGTTCTGTTCTCCCTCTACATAGAATATATTAAATTTTTGGCCTAACAAGTAATGTCTCATACTAATTTAAAGTATTAGTTCAAGGGTTGCTGAGACATTGGATGTCTGATCTTTCCTACAACCATGGTTGATGACCTGTCTCATAGACTAGAAGCAGCATGGAATCAGTTACCCGTTTCTATTGTGAAGCCTAATTCGACTTCAAGTCTAACCACTTCTGCCTAACCGTCAAACCTTTTCAATTGCAGTCATTTAAACTACGATAAGCGGAAAATTTCTACCAATCTGAAATTTAAATTTTTTGCAAATTAATCCTTTTGTTTTTATGTCGTATGTTTACATACAATAAATAAATAAATATCATTTTTATTTATTTATTAATTATTTATATATTTGTATATTTGAGTTTCCTCCATGGTATATATATATATATATATATATATATATATATATATATATATATATATATATATATATATATATATATATATATATATATATATATATATATAATCTTATATAAATATATTTATAAATAAATATTGCTGTTGTAATGAGTTAAATAAAACAGTTATACATTGGTTATTAACTCACAAATAATAAAAATTCCTGTATTCTAAATGATTCTTGAGTTGCCAGTAAACAATGTATTATGGAATTTTTGCTGTAATTTCATGCTTTATTCATATAAATATATATAAGAATTCATATAAATATATGTTAAGAATAAACATTTACAGACACATCATAGAAATACCTTTCTATAAAAGGCTCTTGTTAACAAAAAATTCAAGAAAAAAGGATTAATATATATGTTAATAACCTATTTTTTTAGCAGAAGATTATTAACTTAAACACGATTTGATTTTCACAGCCCCTTCGTCAAACCTCTGTATCTTGTAAAGAACTAGCTGAAAGTAACCAAGCAAAAAACAACCATGAACATTTCTAATTTCAACAATTTACCGAATATGACTAAAAATTTTGATGTTATAATTTTCTTTTCTCTTTTTAAACATTGTATGATTTTAAATTTGTTGGAAGTTTCATTTCTCCAGCAACATGATCTTCCCAATAGAAAGCACAGAAATGTTGAACCGAAGGTGCTGACCATGCCGTTCCCAACTCAGCTCACTGTTGAAAATAAGTTTTTTGATGTTTCTTTAAAAGCAGAGATGTGGAAGCCATGAAATGTATATTATATATTCAAGGAATTCTAACTTATGTAATCTTGGCACCGTTTTGTCAATGGAATTGGGGAAATAGAGTAATATCCTGACTCATAAATAAATTAGAAGTACTTAAAAATTTATAAGTTTAAAATAATTTAGAAAATTCAAATTTAACTCTAAAATAACAAATTTGAAATCATAAGTCATTCATACAAGATTTTATACTAAAATTCCTAAATTTTAGATTCAAGTTTTTTTATTTATTTATTACTTTTTTCTACAAACTATATCTTTCAAATTTTTCATGATTACACAAAAAAGGAATATAGGTTAGCTAATTAAGTTTATAAAAATTTTGAATACTAATAAAGTTTATAGTTTAGCTAATAAAGTTTATAAAATACGCGCATACTAATATACAAATTCGTGGTATTAATAACAAACTGATGATCACACAAATAATATTTGTAACATTCTGTATTAAACTTTTATATGCTTTAGAATTTTAAATAAATTATTATATATTATGAAAATAAAATTTTAAATTGCGTGCACAAGTAAATGTTTTAAATCATTCTTTAATTTTCTTATAATCTTTAATATACTAATATTGAAATATTGTCCCTCAGCCATATTCAGACTCAAGTTGAAGGAAATTTCCCATGAGCTGATGAAAAAAATGAGCCACCATATAACCAACTATGATAATAATCATAGTTGGTTTATAATGCATTAAATATTCTATGTTAAGTGATGGACGATTCAAAACTTTAAGGCATGTGCATAAAAATTTTACTACCAAAATTTCAATATTAAGCAAAAATACTGAATACTCATTTTAAGATAGGTCGCCATAACTGTTTTTCCAATTAGATATAAATACTTAATTTTGGAATAACTCATCGAATATGAAATAAATAAACTATTTCCTTGTAACATTTTTATTGTTTTTGTTATTTTTTCTTCTGAGTATACTTAAGTCATATGTATCTAAGATAAAGTCATTGAATCATCAAGAAGTAATCTTTTTTGAAAAAGTAAAATTAATCTTAAAAACATTAGTAAATCTTATACTTTCATACTCATCATGGGCAAAGATTAAAGTAAATGCACATAAAAAATGCAAAAAATTTCAAAAAATTCAAAATACATATGTCCTGAAGTCATTTATCGACCATTTTCTATTAATAAACTATTTCACTTAGTCATATTTTACAATAATATTTATGCTGTAGTATAGTGTATTTTGATTAAGATGTTTTTATTTATTACACATTGCCATTCATTTTATCTTGATTGTTTTTATTTGTGTGTGTGTGTGTGTGCAATATGCATTACTATTACATATAAAAACAATGAATTAAAGCACTTAAAAGCATATCTTCAATGAAGTATTCATCTATGAAGTAATGAATGTTAAATCAAGTATATTTACAATTATTTTTATAATCTAACTGAATGCATAATTATTGTGTAACTATATAAATGCAAATAACTGTATAGTATTGAAATAATTAAACATTCATTTATATAAATATATTAATAACATTTCACTGTATCTTAAATGTAATAGAGAAATTTTGGAATAACTCACATCGACATCTTTTAATTATAAAGTTGTTATTAAGAGTACGATAATCAACACTTTATACTAATAACATTTTTTGAGATGAGAATCAAAAATTATGAATTAAAAGAAAAGTTTCCTCCGAAAGCTAAAATGTAATACCTCTACATATACAAAATAGCTCTATTTTTCAAAAAATTTTCCATTAATATATAATAAATGCTATAAATAGTAAATAATTTTTTTAAATAAAGAGTTTACAGAAGAATTCTTTTTACCAAATCTTTTTCCGAAATCTTTTTATCAATTCAGCAATAAATTTTATAAAGCATGTCATTGTACTACTCTCTTTAAATTTTATTCCGATAATATTCCATTAGTTTAATTTCTTAGTAAGAAATTTAACTGATTTTACACAAAGGGAATAAAAATAATCTCGTTGTTGTTGTTATTACTAATGACACTTGGACAAGCCAAACTCGCTATGCCTTGGCTATGCAAATTTAAGTCAACTGGGAGCGTCTTTCGTTTAATCAGAGTACCATGAAGGTGAAAGTAAGACTTTTGCTCTTCAAATCCTCTGATAGATGGCAGCACCAGAGGATCTACTCCCTCAATTTTGGCATAGATCTGAAGAGGGAGTAAATTTCTCCAGACCATTGCACCCATGGTAACTGCTCAACGACCGACCACAGGACTTTCGATTCCACAGATTTAACGAGCATGTACTCGGGAAATAATCTTCTAAAAAGGGAAGCTTGTTTAAGTTTTAAAATAATTCATAATGCGTAAAATAGTGAAATATTTCGAAAATTAATATTTAGTGCCAAATTTAATATATAATGTGCTTTCAACAATATTCTAAAACATTCTTAAGCATGTAGTTCCTAGCATTTAGAAAAATGACGCAATTACACTTGTGTTTTTTTCCCCTCAATACTTATATAGAGCAATAAATTATGTTTCAAATCATATGGCTGCAAAGAAATTATAAAAATTCATTGAGACTAAATCTAAGGACACCTGGTGACTTCAATATTGGGCTGAGAAAAGTTAAAAGTGCATCTTGTAAGATATGACTTTCATTTGTATAATTGACAGGCCATGAGCAGCATCTTAGTAAACAGCGTGGAAACGTCTGCCTCATACTCTCATGGGAAAAGAATTCTATGAGTAGACACCATTTGCATGTTCAGACAACTTCTGTATTCTAAATTTAAGAATGGAGGTATTTTCTCTTTTTACCGTGTTGGTTACCTTGTTACCAGGCATGTTGGTTACCTTGTTTTCTTATTAGCATTGCAGCTTTCTTGCAAGAAATTAAATAGTGTCAATATGAGTGAAATAAATACATCATTCTTGATTAAATAAGACTTGTATCCTATATCAATATATTTAACATTAACATTAATTAATATCAATTTATCATTTTATTTCTAACTTTTATTAAAACAATATTATGATTTTAAAAACTACAGCCAGTTTTAGATTAATATTAATTGCTGATAAAATTACTTAGTAGTGTTTTACGCCAAATTCTTCCTTGTGATATCTGTGATATAGAAATTCACTGTAAAAATCTGTTTTTATTGCAAAATAGCTTTTAACTACAAAAACATAAAGTTTATAAAACTTTTATAATACAGTAGAAACTGTGTCTAAATTAAAAAAAATTTTACATGCAATCAACGAGTGTTTCAACTATCAAATCAACATGTTATTTTTATAGTTTATAAACATAGATTGAACTTCAAAAGTTCCTTATTGTACATAAGAAAAAATACATTTATAATTTGATCATCCAATATTTATATTAGACTTCTTTTGTAATACTTAAATGATGATGAAAAAAGATTCGAAGAGATGATTAAATGAAAAATCTTAAAAGAAAATAGAAAATATGCATTTTCTTGGACAGTCCTTCCTACAGTGATTAGGAAAAGTTTACTAAAAGAAGAAAAGGTAGCTGAGTCATTCAGCATCATTGACTAAAGGTATCTTTCGAAATATATTCAATATTTTTTGCGAAATTAAATTTTGGGATGAAATCCTCTTCGTTGTAACTTTATTTTTCATCTCATAGGTGAAATAAAAAATTTTTTCTAGCTTTATCACACATTTTCTTTTTATTTGAAGCAATTCTTATCTTCAAAAAAGATTCCAAACCAGCGCAGGGTTTTCAAAAAGATCTCTCTTCTCCAAACCCAGACAGGAGAGCAGATGCTCCGGAGAAGCTTGGTGGAAATTACACCTGAGGCACACAGGGAACACTTTCTGACCCTGAACGAATGTAAGGGTGCAAGTATGTCCAGTAATGAGCCTGGTAATGGTGGTTTGCAATTTCCTATTGCCCTTCAGCTCCAGGGCAGCCCCAGGATGGTTTTGTTCGTACCAGTCATGAGTAGGTGGGGTCCTCCAAGTCTTACCCAGCTGAAGCATAAAGGCAAAGGACAAAGTCAGACTTCTTCCCTCGGGCGTCCAAGGTCTTGCACCAACAGAAGCTGCTTTTTTCTCCATGTACCATGAATCGTTCACCCACAGTTTTGAATACTGCATCGTCTGTCGCGCAGGATAATCTGAGACGCGTCCGGAGTTTAGGTAGAGGGCTTCGTTCGAGAAATCAGTAACAGTCTCCATTCAAGAAAAGAAAACTCAGGATCATTCAGTGTAATATAAATGGATTATGCTAAAAGGCCATGCAGCTTGATCAAATTAGAGATCTGGTAGATGAACACGGGGTCCAGATTATTGCACTACAAGAGACAAAACTGAAGCCTCATTCTGTGCTAAAAATAAGCGAATTTGATGTTTATAAGACTGACCGTTCAAAAGGAGGTGGAGGTGGATTGGCCTTCCTCATTAGAGCCATTAGTTACAAAAACTTTCGTTGTCAAACTAACAACCCAGACTTAGAAATTCAGAGCATAAAGCTTAACTGGGGGAATAGACCACTTAACATCCTTAACTTGTACAACCCTCCGAACCAAGAGCATTTATCCAATGATATTAGCTGCATTACTGATGAACCGACTATCATTCTTGGAGATCTGAATGCTGAGCTTTGTGTTTGTAAGTAATATAGTTTTATAGTTTTAAATACATAAAATAACTTTAATTATTGTTAGTTTATTTGAAATTAATTCAAAATGGTCGAATCGTTCCTGCATAGATTGCAGGTCTCGTGAGAGTTAAGAATGCAGAGTATGAAGAAAATCCTTTTCCCGATGACATCGTTAAGAATATATATATATATATATATATATATATATATATATATATATATATATATATATATATATATATATATATATATATATATATATATATATATATATATATAATATATATATATATATAATATATATAAAATATATATAATATATATATATATATATATATATATATATATATATATATATATAAAAATACTGAATACTCATTTTAAGATAGGTCGCCATAACTGTTTTTCCAATTAGATATAAATACTTAATTTTGGAATAAATCATCGAATATGAAATAAATAAACTATTTCCTCGTAACATTTTTATTGTTTTTGTTATTTTTTTCTTCTGAGTATACTTAAGTCATATGTATCTAAGATAAAGTCATTGAATCATCAAGAAGTAATCTTTTTTAAAAAAGTAAAATTAATCTTAAAAACATTAGTAAATCTTATACTTTCATACTCATCATGGGCAAAGATTAAAATAAATGCACATAAAAAATGCAAAAAATTTCAAAAAATTCAAAACATATGTCCTGAAGCCATTTATCGACCATTTTCTATTAATAAACTATTTCACTTAGTCATATTTTACAATAATATTTATGCTGTATTATAGTGTATTTTGATTAAGATGTTTTTATTTATTACACATTGCCATTCATTTAATCTTGATTGTTTTTATTTGTGTGTGTGTGTGTGTGTGTGTGCAATATACATTAATATTACATATAAAAACAATGAATTAAAGCACTTAAAAGCATATCTTCAATGAAGTATTCATCTATGAAGTAATGAATGTTAAATCAAGTATATTTACAATTATTTTTATAATCTAACTGAATGCATAATTATTGTGTAACTATATAAATGCAAATAACTGTATAGTATTGAAATAATTAAACATTCATTTATATAAATATATTAATAACATTTCACTGTATCTTAAATGTAATAGAGAAATTTTGGAATAACTCACATCGACATCTTTTAATTATAAAGTTGTTATTAAGAGTACGATAATCAACACTTTATACTAATAACATTTTTTGAGATGAGAATCAAAAATTATGAATTAAAAGAAAAGTTTCCTCCGAAAGCTAAAATGTAATACCTCTACATATACAAAATAGCTCTATTTTTCAAAAAATTTTCCATTAATATATAATAAATGCTATAAATAGTAAATAATTTTTTTAAATAAAGAGTTTACAGAAGAATTCTTTTTACCAAATCTTTTTCCGAAATCTTTTTATCAATTCAGCAATAAATTTTATAAAGCATGTCATTGTACTACTCTCTTTAAATTTTATTCCGATAATATTCCATTAGTTTAATTTCTTAGTAAGAAATTTAACTGATTTTACACAAAGGGAATAAAAATAATCTCGTTGTTGTTGTTATTACTAATGACACTTGGACAAGCCAAACTCGCTATGCCTTGGCTATGCAAATTTAAGTCAACTGGGAGCGTCTTTCGTTTAATCAGAGTACCATGAAGGTGAAAGTAAGACTTTTGCTCTTCAAATCCTCTGATAGATGGCAGCACCAGAGGATCTACTCCCTCAATTTTGGCATAGATCTGAAGAGGGAGTAAATTTCTCCAGACCATTGCACCCATGGTAACTGCTCAACGACCGACCACAGGACTTTCGATTCCACAGATTTAACGAGCATGTACTCGGGAAATAATCTTCTAAAAAGGGAAGCTTGTTTAAGTTTTAAAATAATTCATAATGCGTAAAATAGTGAAATATTTCGAAAATTAATATTTAGTGCCAAATTTAATATATAATGTGCTTTCAACAATATTCTAAAACATTCTTAAGCATGTAGTTCCTAGCATTTAGAAAAATGACGCAATTACACTTGTGTTTTTTTCCCTCAATACTTATATAGAGCAATAAATTATGTTTCAAATCATATGGCTGCAAAGAAATTATAAAAATTCATTGAGACTAAATCTAAGGACACCTGGTGACTTCAATATTGGGCTGAGAAAAGTTAAAAGTGCATCTTGTAAGATATGACTTTCATTTGTATAATTGACAGGCCATGAGCAGCATCTTAGTAAACAGCGTGTAAACGTCTGCCTCATACTCTCATGGGAAAATAATTCTATGAGTAGACACCATTTGCATGTTCAGACAACTTCTGTAATCTAAATTTAAGAATGGAGGTATTTTCTCTTTTTACCATGTTGGTTACCTTGTTACCAAGCATGTTGGTTACCTTGCTTTCTTATTAGCATTGCAGCTTTCTTGCAAGAAATTAAATAGTGTCAATATGAGTGAAATAAATACATCATTCTTGATTAAATAAGACTTGTATCCTATATCAATATATTTAACATTAACATTAATTAATATCAATTTATCATTTTATTATCTAACTTTTATTAAAACAATATTATGATTTTAAAAACTACAGCCAGTTTTAGATTAATATTAATTGCTGATAAAATTACTTAGTAGTGTTTTACGCCAAATTCTTCCTTGTGATATCTGTGGTATAGAAATTCACTGTAAAAATCTGTTTTTATTGCAAAATAGCTTTTAGCTACAAAAACATAAAGTTTATAAAACTTTTATAATACAGTAGAAACTGTGTCTAAATTTAAAAAAATTTTACATGCAATCAACGAGTGTTTCAACTATCAAATCAACATGTTATTTTTATAGTTTATAAACATAGATTGAACTTCAAAAGTTCCTTATTGTACATAAGAAAAAAATACATTTATAATTTGATCATCCAATATTTATATTAGACTTCTTTTGTAATATTTAAATGATGATGAAAAAAGATTCGAAGAGATGATTAAATGAAAAATCTTAAAAGAAAATAGAAAATATGCATTTTCTTGGACAGTCCTTCCTACAGTGATTAGGAAAAGTTTACTAAAAGAAGAAAAGGTAGCTGAGTCATTCAGCGTCATTGACTAAAGGTATCTTTCAAAATATATTCAATATTTTTTGCGAAATTAAATTTTGGGATGAAATCCTCTTCGTTGTAACTTTATTTTTCATCTCATAGGTGAAATAAAAATTTTTTTCTAGCTTTATCACACATTTTCTTTTTATTTGAAGCAATTCTTATCTTCAAAGGAGATTAATTTTTCAAAAACATAAAAAGGCATTTATTTGTTTTATTTTGGAATTTAAATGTCATCTTAAGCTTTTGCAGAAGTAATATGTTTTGAGCTTTGTGTTGTTGTTGCTGTTCCTTATTCCACTTGATCTAGTACAATCTAGACCAAGTCCAGTAGATCGTTCGCCCAGAGAAAGTCCCAAACCAGCGCAGGGTTTTCAAAAAGATCTCTCTTCTCCAAACCCAGACAGGAGAGCAGATGCTCCGGAGAAGCTTGGTGGAAATTACACCTGAGGCACACAGGGAACACTTTCTGACCCTGAACGAATGTAAGGGTGCAAGTATGTCCAGTAATGAGCCTGGTAATGGTGGTTTGCAATTTCCTATTGCCCTTCAGCTCCAGGGCAGCCCCAGGATGGTTTTGTTCGTACCAGTCATGAGTAGGTGCAGTCCTCCAAGTCTTACCCAGCTGAAGCATAAAGGCAAAGGACAAAGTCAGACTTCTTCCCTCGGGCGTCCAAGGTCTTGCACCAACAGAAGCTGCTTTTTTCTCCATGTACCATGAATCGTTCACCCACAGTTTTGAATACTGCATCGTCTGTCGCGCAGGATAATCTGAGACGCGTCCGGAGTTTAGGTAGAGGGCTTCGTTCGAGAAATCAGTAACAGTCTCCATTCAAGAAAAGAAAACTCAGGATCATTCAGTGTAATATAAATGGATTATGCTCAAAGGCCATGCAGGTCAAGCTTGATCAAATTCGAGATCTGGCAGATGAACAGGGAGTCCAGATTATTGCACTACAAGAGACAAAACTGAAGCCTCATTCTGTGCTAAAAATAAGCGAATTTGATGTTTATAAGACTGACCGTTCAAAAGGAGGTGGAGGTGGATTGGCCTTCCTCATTAGAGACATTAGTTACAAAAACTTTCATTGTCAAACTAACAACCCAGACTTAGAAATTCAGAGCATAAAGCTTAACTGGGGGAATAGACCGCTTAACATCCTTAACTTGTACCACCCTCCGAACCAAGAGCATTTATCCAATGATATTAGCTGCATTACTGATGAACCGACTATCATTCTTGGAGATCTGAATGCTGAGCTTTGTGTTTGTAAGTAATATTGTTTTAAATACATAAAATAACTTTAATTATTGTTAGTTTATTTGAAATTAATTCAGAATGGTCGAATCGTTCCTGCATAGATTGCAGGTCTCGTGAGAGTTAAGAATGCAGAGTATGAAGAAAATCCTTTTCCCGATGACATCGTTAAGAATATATATATATATATATATATATATATATATATATATATATATATATATATATATATATATATATATATTAACTGTTCAAAATGTTTTAGTCTTGCATTTTTTCAGAAAGTTTTGTCAAAATTTGGTGCTTTGTGATAAAATAAATAATAAATGTTTGGAATTCTTTGAATCCTAATAATAAGACCTCCCAGCCTCTTCCTCAAGAGTATTACAGCATAATAGATTGACTATATTTGGAATCTGTTACCCATAAACAAGCATGATTCGGATTTCATGTCTTTGAAACTTTACTACAATGAATTTTGCATGAAAGTAGTAATTGGTAATGCTGAGAGAAGTTTGCACTTCAACAATTTTTTAAATTTTGAAATATCTCTAATAAGAAATGGTATTAAAATTTTTAATGTTATTTAAAATGAAAAATGAAATGTGGTAGATTTTATTTATATTCATTTAGGGTAAAAGATATAAGTAGCGTAGCACATAATAATTCCATTTAGAATATAATGCTTTTTTATGCATATTTAATAAAATCAGCCTTTCTGTTTAAAATACTATCGGTACATTTAAAATGTTGAAAAATTTTTTGTAATATTAAATTTTTTGAAAAATGTATTTTAAATGACAAGTATTTTATAGATTATTATGAAAATAAACATGTGTTAGAATTCTTTATCTAACAATTAGTCGTTGCATCGTAACAGTCTCCCATCATTATACATTTGACTTAACACATAAGTCTCTCTCTTAACGCTTTGTTATAGACTATATCGTATATAAGAATTAATTCAAATAGTTTTTGCATGGAAATTGAAAACTTAGTTTTTTTTAAAAAATACAATTCTTAAAATTAACTAAAGCATTTTTATAAATTTATAGGAAATAATTTGAATTAAATAATTTCTTTGAAATCATACTAAAAGACATATGAAACAATCTTATTCATTTTGTAATGTTTTGGAAAATTTGGATTTCTACTGTGTTTGAAGAAAAATCTTTTTGCTGAATTTAAAAAAAATGTGTGATTAATTTAAAACCCAATATTTGTATTTAAAACTTTTTTTTTTTTTGAATTTCATATAACTATTCTTAACAAAAAATCAATTATAAAATATTCCTTGGTAAAAATTAACATTGTCACCATTATTTCTCTATGAATTAAATCCACAAAATTCTGACGTATCCGATGAACATATGCTTACCCTTGGGATAATTAAATTCCTCAAATTAAGTTTGGTTTACAAATTGAAAAATTATAAAATTGAATTTTTTCTATCTGCAATTTGAATATTTTTAAAAAAAATTCCTCATAATGAAAAGATATTTTAGATTTAGGAAATATTTCAAAAAATATAAGAAAGATTCTTGTAAAGCAGTATTTTTTAAATATTTATATTATTTATTCTACTTAACTGAAATCCATTTTCAGTTATTATCAAATAATCAGGCGAAATACGAAACTAACCTAAATCATTAGTATTTAATGAATTCTCTCTGTAACAATCATTAATCATTCAGTAAAATTTCTCTTTTATTAGACTTATTTCGAAATTTATCAATCACATTTCTTGAAGTTAAAGCTGCTTTACTTTGTATTTTTGACTTCATTCACTAAGAAAGATTACCTTATATGGTTTGTCAAGCATGTAAGTTGTTTCCATGATGTCAGCGAACATGAGGAGGAAAGATGATAGATATACTGATATGACCTTTAGCTGTAGATTACACTTACAAAGTTGGTACTACCAAGTATAATACCAATTGATTTTTTTCATGTAAATGATATACAGCTCTAGTTAATAAACTGAAAAAATAACTTAAATGATGTGATGATAGGTAACCTATTATTTTTTATTCATGCTAAATATTTTGTGTAATAACTCCCAATTATAGGTATTCTAAAATTATTATTACTTATTGATGATTCTACAATTTTTTTAAAAAAAAATTATATACTTTTTCACTACCAAAATAAATAAATTTATCCCAGTCATAAATTTCATGAAAAATGCAAACAAATTACATTTAAGTTAGTCAAAATGCATGCAAAAAATGGTGGCATGTGTTCAGTGAATAAAACTTATAAAAGCAAAATTTTACTTTTGTGATGATGAAGTCATTTTATCTAATTATTTTTGACTCAGAAACTGAACCGTAGTAAAGTTTCGTTCTATTCATAATATAAGACTTGAAATTTATTCAGTTTTAACTGAATAAAATTTAAAAGTATTTTGAAATTTTACATTTTTGTGATATATGAAATCATTTAATTTAATTATTTTTAGTCTATGAACCTGAAAATAAATTTAATTACAAATTAAAAAGATTATTAATTACTTTAATATAAATTTTGAATTCTTTTTCCTTACAAATGAATTTTACTATCTGCCACTTACATGAATTTTACTTTCCTTTCAGTAGAAATGAATGATTTCTCTAACAGAAAAATTATTATTTTGTATGTGTGTGTGTGTGTGTGTAGTGGATGAAATACTCAATAGCCGACGTCACTATTTCAAGTGTCCACTCTAGAAGGGACTCAAGAAGTGCGATAACTTTTTCAGAGAGCTGCAGGAAACCGAAAGATTAAGACGATGTAAGACGTTGAATTTGATAGCTGCAAGACGACTGGGTTTTCCTCCATGACTCATTTCGTTAATTTCATTAAGACAATTGTAAATATCGCATAATTGTACATATGTATTTATAAATATGCGTTATTAAATATTAGTCTAGATAATGACAAAAATAAAATATTTCAAGAACGTTTTGTGATACAAAAAACAAACCAGTTCGGTTACATTAAAAGTCTCTGGTGGAAAAGTAAAAAAAAATCTACATTTTTTGTAACAAGCGCTGCTGTCAGAAAGATCTGGCAGTGTGTAGTGAAGCTCTGCCAACATTTTTTTCCTTTTTGCAGTCATCTGCAGAAAGTTGGCATCATCGAAAACGCGGTGCATGACGATTGTAGCTGCCTGGCCTCCCTCCACCGATCCTATCAGGCTAATTATGATAGCTCGGTAGATAGACCACACGAATGCGCTTGCAGAAATATGCACACCGTGGAAACTTCTGACAGAGATGTTTACAGTGCACATCAGTCTACACAGATAAATTTTCATAGGGATATACAGCATTTATCATAAATTTCAGTGATCCCTTATTAAACTGCATAATCTATATAGAAGCTCGAATAATATTCTCACAAAAATCCCTTCCATTTTCCGATACGAGTTAATATTTATTTTTGTTCTAACAACATTTCCTAAATCCTAATAATTTTGCTAGATGGATTCATTTTTAATTTCTCGGATTTTTAGTTATACTTTTATTAATCTTTATTTTATTTTCCTTAAATTAATAATTGGTATTGTGCATCACACAAGATTTAATTTACGAAAACCTGTGTATAAAAAATGCACTTTTTGGAGACTCACGAAAGGCTTATAATAGTCTTCCAACATCATTAATATATTTATGTATATGCATATATATATATGCCTGGTAGGTATTATATGTACATGTACATACGTACATACGCATAAATCATATAAGAAATGGAAATTCCACGGAGATGTCATTATCTTTTGATAAATATATACAAACTTATCGTTCATTAGATGAAGATATTTCATGCATTTATTTTATCAAAACATAAATTTTGTATAATTTTTACATATAGTAATATTGTCAGGCTTAAATGGTCCCTGATTTTGATAGTTTAATATGTTTTATTTTTGAAGCTCATTACAAAATGATTGAGATCTGATATCTTGAAATTTCTGCACTCATTTGCAACTTGACAAACTACATTTTGTTTGTTTTCCCTAATATTTCCCTAATCTAAACTGTGTGTGTGATAATCTCTCTCTCTCTCTATGTATATATATATATATATATATATATATATATATATATATATATATATATATATATATATATATATATATATATAAAATGTAGTATGTCCGCTCGATAAGACCAAAAAAAGCCTCCAGAAAACTTAACCCCCTCAAAATGGTACAGCAAACTGGTCACTCATTCGTTGAGAATAGTGATGCGAGATGACATTATCGGTTTTAGTTAGATATTCCTTAACCATATTTTATAATGTATATTTCGGAATTCCACAACAGGGTTGGTTTGTTGGTTTGTTTGTTTGTCGCTCAACGGTCATTTTTTGCACACGAGGGCTAATTAGACCGGGACTTACGGCTTAAAGTGGATTCCGAACCACTACAAACATCCATGCCCAAGGTGGGATTCGAACCCACGAACTGTTGAACCGAAGGCAAGAGCGCTAACCATTCGGCTGCCATCTCGGCTCCACAACAGGGGTAATGTAACTGATACATTTGTTAAAAGAGGCCATATATACAATAAAAAGGTTCAAATTACAGGATACGAAAAATGAATACACTGGTGTGCAAAAATTAAGGACGAAACGGTTTTTCTAGTGCAGCGTCGCTCAGCAGTGTGCTAAATCGACAAAAATCGTACCAGAACATCCTCAAGATGTAAGAATATGGAAAAAGTAAAAAAACTGTCCAAAAAAAATTCAAAATGATTAAAAAGGAACTTTAGTGAAAAATGAGCATGGAGCAGAATGAGAAAGATGGCCGAAACATCCATGTGACAGCTCTCTAGTTAGAAACATCCAGCTTTTAGTAAGGGATATGATCTCCCCTGACTGCTGTGCAGGATTGATATCGTCTGTCCATGCTGAGTATGAGGTTGTCAATAATTGTTGTTGAGGTACTGCTGCCCACTCTTCTTGTAGCGCCAATCGCAGCTCCGGAATCGTTACTGGTGGTTGGTGACGTGCCGCCAAGCGTCTCCCTAGAAAATTCCACACGTGTTCGATTGGATTTAGATACGAGGACCTTGCCGGCCAATCCATGCGTTCAATATTCTCGCTTTCCAACATTATTGTCGTCCATGAACAGGAACTGGGGACCCATAGCACCTCTAAAAAGACGTACATAAGGAAGGAGAATATCATTACAATAACGGGACCCGGTGAATGAACCTTCTTGGACGACATGAAGTTCAGTACGAATACCAAGCATGATGCCTCCCTAAACGAGAACACCGCGACCTCGAAACCAGTCCCTTTGGACGATGTTGGAGGGGATACTGCGTGTTCCCCGTTCTCTCCAGATGTGTATGCGTCCAGAATCGGTAGTCAGACTAAATCTGCTCTCGTCCGTAAAGAGTACTCGACCCCATTGGTGATCCGTTCAGTTCTGGTGTTCCCGGCACCCCAAAAAGCCCCTTCTCCGGTTTGCAAACGCTAATGGTATACAACGTACAGGTCGTCGTGCGAATAGGCCACCATTGTGCAGCCTCCTGGCGACTGTAAACCATGATATCGGTCGTCCTGTCGTCTGTTGGAGGTGTCTCGCGATTTCTCCAGTCGTCTGCCACCTGTTCCTTCTTACCTGTAGGACCATATACCGGTCGTCGACTGCCATGGTTGCTCGTGGACGACCACTGCTGAACCTTCGGTCAGCTGTTCCTGTAGTTTGAAATGCTCTCCAGATTCGTGAAACAATGCTGTGAGAGATTCCAAACTCCGCAGCCACACTTGTCACACTTCGACCTTCCTCAATCTTTCCAATGATTCGACCTCGCGTAAGGTCATCTAGATATCGTCTACGAGGTTGCTTGTTCATTATTTCACACTGATTAAGCAGCTCTACGTCGTTTAAACTGATATACGCCGAGCAATAGCTTTCACAGAAACGCTGAGCGTACACCGCCAGCCTGCTTTATATCCCTCCGACATTCCCCCTTTACGTCATGTTGCGTAATTTGAGTATGCCCTAGCGTACCTGACTGTAGTTGATCTTCTGATTGGTCTTTCGGTCCGATATACCTGGTTGTTCCGCTGTTATACTAATTTTTCCATTTCGTCCTTAATATTTGCACACCAGTGTATATTACGATTTAAAGGCTTGTGAACAGTACTTGCAATGTGGTCATTAAAGCATGCATAATGATCAGGACTTTGAAAAAGTTGTTTTCACGTTAGATGATGACATCTTAAACTAGCATATATGAGAAACACAATGCAGAAATATTACACAAATATTTTTTCTAATTATTAAATATTACACAAAAATTTTATAATTAGAAATATTATAACAAATACTTTCTATACAAAATTTACAATTTAATAATCAAAGTTCAAAGCAAAATACATGATTGGAACAATTTTCAAAGTGTTTAATTTACCAATAATCATTTATGTTGCAAAATTATTGTTAATGTTGTCGTGTGCCAGCTAGGCTGGCATTATGGGGTACGCTGTTCCACTACAAACTTATTGAGTCCTTATATAAAGAAAGTTCTCATAATTATTTTTCATATATGATTTTCATTGTTATTAGAATAATCTATATCTATAGATTTCAATGAATTTCCTATAAGGATAAGAAAAATATTTGAGTATTCATTGTAGCTATTACATCAGAGTACAAAAAATAAACCAAAGATATGCATGAATTTTATGGACATATTGTGCTAACGAAAATATAACATTCTCTTGGAGAATATATTAAAAATTATGAAAAGAAAAATGTTTTATGCGGTTTCTCTTTTTTGCTGCATGAGATAATTTAAAATTTGGTTTGAAATACTATCTCAATTTCGAACAATAGACAATTTCAGAAGACTGTTTAATATGAGGATTTAGTTTATCAATATCATAAGTTACATTAAAACATTGTTTTAAAATTTTATATGGACCTGAATAAATAGCGGATAACCTCCTTGTGTGTATTTGTATATTAAAATTCCCCATAAAGCGCAAGATACCTTTTTTTAAATTTAGATTCTCGAAATCTAGCATCGTAAAAATTTATATTTTAATCATGATAATCTATCATTCTTTCCTTAAATAATTTACGTGCCTCATCTACAGAAGGACAGTCGTTATTTACGATATAAAGGGGATTTATAAGGAATTGTACCAAACAATAAATATGCAGGGGATAATTTAGTAGCAAAATGAGAAGCATTATTATATTCACTAACTACCTGATCTAATAATTTAGTCCAAACTTGGAATTTTGTTTGATAAAGAATTTACTTTGCACTTAAGTCTAGTTACTACTGTCTGGTTTACGCGTTCCGTTTTTCCAATGACTTATCGAGGATGAGCGGAAGCCAAAAGTTGCTTACTATTATAATTACTAAGGAATTTTTAAATCGTGAAGAAGTAAATGCAGCATTTCTATCACTAAATATTTTTCAGGAATTTTTATTCGAAAAACTTGTCTTAAACAATTTGCGTAGGTTTCTGTGGTTACACATTAATGGAAATGCTCAATAGTATTGTGTTGCATGATCGATTACTATATGCAAATAGTTTTTGGTAGAGTTATAATAAAATTAAACTTTCCTATTGTGTCAATTTAAATACATTCAAAAGAATTTTATGTTGAAGGTACAATTTGTTATAAACCAAACCTTTTTTGCCTAGATTTTTTGTTAATCTGACTTATGGCAATGTGTTACAAAATCTGTTATATCTTGAGTTATACGAGTATTTGGTCAATAATAATGTGGGGTGATAACATTTATATCATTTTTTGAACTCCAGGATGACCAAATGTTTCATTAGCAATGTTCAAAATTTTAATAGTAATGATATGGGAACTATAATTTTATTAAAAATTTTTTTGTTCAGTTTTAATCTCCTCGATGTCGAGCAAGTGTACTTTATGTAGATGCTGAGAAGTAGGATGCCTAGAAAACATATCAGCTTCCACATTCGTTTATCCTTTCTGGTACTTTACTTCATAGTCAAACATGCTTAGTTTTAAAGAACAGT
This sequence comes from Latrodectus hesperus, assembly GCA_037975125.1. Lineage (NCBI taxonomy): Eukaryota > Metazoa > Arthropoda > Arachnida > Araneae > Theridiidae > Latrodectus > Latrodectus hesperus. The sequence goes on along the minus strand of CM075859.1, from coordinate 86,230,587 downwards.
GAAATAACCTACTTCTTAAGTTTTTAACATTTTTAAATCAAACAAGAGTTGCATGATCCGTATGAATAAAAAATTTTTGACCATGGAGATAATAGTAAAATTTATAAAGTGATTTTATTATAGCTAAACATTCTAATTTAGTAATTGAATAATTTTTTTATGTAATCTCTTAAAGTTGGTGAATGGTAAGCAACTGGATGCAAAATATTATTGGAATCTGGTTGTTATAAAACAGCTGCTACTGCATACTGGGAAGTATCTACATAGACTTGACAAGGTAATTTCAAATCATATAAATGTGGCTTTACTGTTAAAATATTTTTTAATTTTTCAAATGCCTCTTGGCATGCACCTGACCATTACCACTTAATATCCTTTTTTAAAATTTTATTTAATGGATATCCAATTTGAGCATACTTGTCAATAAATTTTCCGTAAACATTGATTGAACTTAAAAATATTTCGATTTCTTTTATAGCTGTAGAAAGTAACAGTTTTTTAATACTCTGAATATTAGCATTATCAGGGGTGAGTTTATTATAGAGAATTTTACACCCAAGAAAATTGATTTTATTTTGAGAAAATATGCATTTAGATAATTTAAGCTTAATATATTCTAACACACAAATTCTTAAGAGTTTACTAAAATGTTTTAAGTGTTCTTCAATTGAAGAGAAAACTATTACATCATCGAAGTAATTATAATCAAAATCAACTTTATGTTTAACTAATATTCTTCTAATTATTCTATTAAGTATACCAGCAGCATTTTTCAACTCGAAAGGTAGTCTAAGCCATTCAAAAAGACCAAAATTGGTAGCAAAAACATTTTTTCAGAATCATTTGTATGTATGGGAATATGCCAATATCCTGAAACCAAATCAATTGTCGATAAATTTTTGCTTGTCTTAATTTATCTAACGAACTATCTATTCTGAGTAAAAGTTCTGAACCTCTTTTAATAATTACATGAAGTTTCCAGTAATCTATACTTCCTTGATTTTTATCTTCATCTCACTTTAAAAGCTAAAGTTATTGGAACAATGTATGGACTACTACTTTCTTTTGTTATGCCTGCATCTAATAAACTTTTTGTATGACTTTTAATTTCTTATTCTTCTTTAGAAGAAGTTTTATAATGTCTTACAGAAATTGGAAGTCCAGAAGTAAAGTTTTATTCTTTGGGGTTCTACTTTAGTTAACCAAATTTCATATTTGTCTGTAAAAAAAAAAATATGAGTATAACCACTTACTAAAGATTTTCACTCAATATTGTCATTACTAGAAATATGAGGGTCATAAAATTTTTCCTCAGAGATCATGAACAATTTCTTTTTGAATGAATAATTTTATCCTTTCTTTCAACAATAGACATTCGTTATTTTTGATTTCTCCACTTTTTACAGTTTTTAATTTATCTGGTTTTTCAGTTACTTGCCTATTATCAACATTTATTTATGGAGATATTAGTTCATGAATACTATTACATTGTCCTAATAAATTTCCTAGTTGTCTTACTTCACCTCCAATCGAGAACAATCCATTTGAAACTGGAACAGCTTGCAATGTGGAAGTCCTAAAATAACATATTGCAAATCTGTGTCTACAGTATAAAACGTGACACTTTTTTAATAATACCCATACGTAATCAACTTTACATTTTGTTTTTATTGAAATGAAACCCTGAGTTTGTTTTAAAACAATTTCTTCAGATGCTTAATGACTTGTTTACATTTATTTATTATATAGGAAGAAAAAAATTAAAGCGTAGAGCTTGAATCAATTATAAAGTTTATTTAAAAAAATGTTCCCTATTTATGTCTCCAACTAGAGTTAATTGTCATTGCTCACTTTCATTACTGGACTCAACTTTCTTTGGTATGGTCTGCGACAAAAAGTCATAATTTAGGTTAGTAAAAGGACAAGTTTGAACCCAATGAAAAGCATTTAAAATACCCTTGTTAATACGTATTTGACAAGGAGATGGTGGTAGTTGTCCAAAATGAAAATAATTATAACTAGGTTTTTCAAATCTGCTTCTATTATGTCTGAATCTATTTTGAAACTTTTGTGGTGATTTAAAATTTGATTGCCACTGTCTATGGCCAGAAGTAGACTGAAGATAAAATTGCTGATTACCTTTAAATTTTTTTATTTTCAGTAAGTTCAACTTCAAACGCCTCTTCTGCTTTATTTATACTTGAACTTTTAATTTTCAAAAGTATTTTTGTCAAAAATTGCCATTCATGAGGAGTAATAGGAGATTTGATGGTCATCAACTGTTTTCAATTCCAGGAAAGGCCATCAGATAACCCTTCAAAACTTAATTTAGTCTAACGTAAGTTCTCTACCATATTTAAAATGTGGAAATAATTTTCAATATATTTATCTTTGAGTTTTAAATTAGTGAACTCAAAAAATGTTACGACTATATCAAAACTTAGAAACTTTCTCTCAGAATATCACAAAGTGTTTTGTCTACACCTAAACATGAATTAAGAAAACTGTCTGAGTTTTTCCCTTTAAATATTTAGATATATTCTCTATCTTCCATTCATCCTTTTTATTTATTTATAACATTTATCATTAAAATAGTCAATCTAAGAATCAATTTTCATTCCATTTTCGGATTGAAATACTATAACAAAGCAATCATTTGTTTCATATATTTCAGTAATGGATGCAATTCCTGCATCATTGTTTTTTACCTCTTATTTGGTGTTTTTCTTTGCATTGTGACACAGATATTTTTGTTTACTATGTACTAAATACATATTAAAAATAATACTCGAAATTTTATAAGAAATACAATACCTAAAACATATTAATTCCTACAAAATTTAAACACACAATAAAGCAATTATTTTACCTTAATTTATATGAATGCTTACAACAATATAATAGAAATTATATAACTATGAGTCTCTAAAAACAGTTTTTTTATATTTCATGATTATCTTTAAATATAAATAAATTTATTTCAATAAAAGAGATGATTTTGAACCATTAACCACAACACGCACAATGCTGAAATTTTTATCTTGAAGGGAGAAATCATTCGCCAGCAGTCTTGTAGAGAACGTTTAAATAGCAGTATTCAGTTTGTGGTACTTCTGAGAAGTTTTGGTGTCTGGAAGGTGGACGGGGAAATTTACACTGTACTAGAAGCTCCGAAATTCTTTCCTTTCTCAGTTCTTCGGTAGGACACAAGAGCAAAATTGAAGAAGGCAAGAGAGGATTCACTGAAAGAACAAAATCTGGTAGTCTCGGGGAATCTACATGTTTCAACATCTGGTAGTCTCAAGTAAAGACGAGGTGTCCGAATGAAAATGGCTCTCTTCTGCAACGAGGTTCCCGCAGATGAAACCATTCTGTCAGCTTAGTTGTAATGTATTACGTAGTTACCTCCTTGTCTTGGTGAAACTAAGAGGGATTTTTAACGAGGCAGATTTTCAAGGCTAAGTTTTATCATACGAGAACAATTTCTTCGTGTGAAGACCAACCAGGACATGTGTAGCACATCCGCTCGGAAGGAGAGCTCAACAAAAAAGCCTCAAGAAAACTTAACCAACTCAGATGGATATAGCATACTGGTCACTCATTCGTTGAGAATTGTGGCACGAGATGACATCATCGGTTAGTTCGATATTCATTAACCCTATTTAGTTATCTATATTTTGGAATTATAGATAACTAAATAGGGTTAATGAATATCGAACTAACCGATGATGTCATCTCGTGCCACAATTCTCAACGAATGAGTGACCAGTATGCTATATCCTTCTGAGTTGGTTAAGTTTCTCTCTCTTTAATATCTACATTAAATAGGGGTGGCGTAACTGATGCATTTGTTAAAAGGGGCCATATAAAAAGGTACAAATGACAGGATACGAAAAACGAGTATGTATATATATATAAGTGTGTGTGTGTTCGGATAATATACGCACATAAAAACCTCTCCCATTTTAAGACATAAGTATTGATAGATAATATATATAGTTGGATATATACACTTATATACACTTTATTTTTATTATATAACGAAATTGTAACCACATAATAATTTTTAAAATATTCGCAGTAATTTTTTTTTAAGATTTTACTTTAATTATAAAATTGCAAAGTAAGTTGTATGTATCATTTGATTTTTTGTATCGATATTCATCGTATACTATATTCTTTTATTGTCTAGCAAAATATATCATTCTAAAAGTGATGTATTTTGTTTTATGTAAAATTACCTTTTGCTTAAAATTGATAACTGTTCAAATTTATAAGAACTGTTTTATAAATATAAAGTTAAATAACTTTTTGTAGGACAAAAATTTTAATAAAAATTTTTCGAGAAAAACTATAAGAAATATTTTTACCATATTGTTATATTATTTTTATCTAATCCTTAAACATAAGTTTTCATTTATAAAAAATGGAGTGTAAGAATCACACCCTAGAATTTCCAGGCTTAAAAAGATATTAAATATATTTTAAAAATCAAATAGTTTCATATTAATATTTATATTCAAATATAATGAATAAATATGGTGTAGTTTAAATATGTTTAAAGATACAGTTTAGCTTCAAGATAAAAAAAATATTTTATTTTTATGCAAATAATGTATCGGTTTCTGTACAGACCTCAACAGAAGTCAGGAAATTTAATTCCCTCATAAAGCAAATAAACTATGCATAGTTTTTTAAAAACAAGAAAATGAAAACCTGCTTCCACTACCTATTTCTAGTTGAAATAATATAAAGATTGGAAGCAAAATTTGCTAACTTGCAAATATTAAGATGAAAGTATCCCTTTTTATATCCATAATACTCTACATACGTGTTTCTTTTTGCATCAAGGAAATTAACCAATTTTTTTCTAAAAAAAAGAAATAATTTCTTTTCTGAAAAAAAGCTCGAGCGAAATATAGCAGTGTCTTTTTAGAAATGCAATTTTTTTTTCTGTTTGAGGAAATCGATTCCATTTAACCATGGTTTAAACCAACACTTTCTAGTTAACGGATATTTGATCACACCTTGTGAAAATGATTAACTTCTCTTATAAGTAATAATAATAAATATTATTCTCTGGTAACATCCTGAAAAGATTACACTATTAAAATGAACTGTAGATAAGTAGCGAAAAAACTTTCAAATGCTGAGTGGACAGAACACTTAAAAATGGTCGTTTTGAAGAATATGGGCAAAGCATAAAATTTCAATACAAGACAATTTCGAAAGACTCATCGTGTACTATTACATACCAATATCATTTCATATTCATATTCTGCCTTCCCTAATTTGAATAATTTTTACATTTTAATGAAAAACAAATGTAGTTAAAATTTATTTGGGAGATGAGTGAGAAATATTAAATGTTTATCATACATTGATAAAGCATTAAAATTTAAATTTTGCAGGTTTAATACAAATGAATCTTAGTTATGGCATTGAAAAGTTCTAAAATTATCATAAATGTGAAATTTGGCTTCATTAGCATTGCAAGAAATGTATGAATCAGTGTTAAATGAGTTATTTTATTGTTTATCAAAATGTGGAATTCGATATGATTTTCTTCCCATACCACAGTTTTATTAAACTTGCACATCAAATTGAAATTAGTTTTTTTTTTTCATTTTGTGATATTGAGAATTGCATATTGAGAATTGAAATGAAATCAGCAGGAAAGTTGGTGAGAGTCAGAAGAAGTAGTTCAGTTCATCAAATGTACCAATTGAAGATAACCTGTAGAAAGGGAGGCTATTTCAGCTTTTCTTTCAGAAGGCAATTCATCAGTGAAATGTAAGATGGCATTTTATGGCAAGTTTTATCAGTTGTTGAGAATTAAGCAAGAATAATGTGCGGAAAGTAAATGTAATTAGCATCTCATTTGGAAAAATAAAAGGATAAAAAAAGATTGAAAACAGACCGGAAAGGATTTTCCAAACAAATTTCTCGCTTTTCTTCTAACGGATGCTAATATTCTATTTAAACTTTCACATCTCTAAAAAAATTCAGGTGAAATTCGGGAATAAATAAAAAGTGAAAGCGATAATAAGCCAAATATGGTAACATGTTGCAAGAGGGGGTTTCTCCTCACTCACTCTCTAGTCGCAGCTGCCGTTGGTTGACAGTGAAATGTCATCTGCGAGACTATATTTGATAGAACGACGAACCGTACCGATGCAGCGACAGCCCCCTTTTAGACGTATTCATAAGCTGTAGCATTTGCATGACGCTTCTTTCGTCCCCCTTAAACTTGAATATATATTTCCGCTACGAGAAATATTTTTTGCTTATTTTATAAACTTCTCTTTTCATTTAATTCATGAATTATAGTCTTTCATTTTACATAGTTTTTTTTTTTTTTTTTTTTTTTTGAGAAAAAATGACCTTTTCCTTTTTATATTTTTAAGAGATTTTGAAAATGAGTTATTATCTGGTATTTTACTATTTTTCATTTATGATAAGATTTCTTCCTGAAAATTGTACACAGTTCATAATTTTCATTTATTTTAAAATTTGTGTTGAATCATATTGTACTTCAGTGCTTACACTTAACATAAATTATAAAGCATATAACATTATTTAAGCATGTGAAAAATAGATTTATATATTCTATAATTATGTTGTAAGTTAGTGAAGTATAAACCTTCGTTTTCACATGGAACTTTATTTATAAAATTTCAAACTTATTACTTGTTCCCTCGTCAAATAGGAAGGAATTCAGTTGAAACGCGAACTTTTGCGTGATAAATCATCCCTTGAAACACAATTCTTTTTTTCTTCACTTACAGTTTTTCTTCTTTTTTTTACAAATAGTGAGATATATAGGAATTCTAAATTACAATCTGCTTTAAACGTGAATTAATAAAATTTCAAACTTAACAGGATATATTAAGTTAATAATTAATTATACTAGAAATTATTAAAAAAATCAACAATTTTGCTGAAATAAAGAAATATGATTCAAGGACTTAACCCATATTTTAAAAAATGCGTTATTTTAGAATAGGATGATGTACTTTTTGTAGAATCAAAATACGGGGTGAAAGTTGGCGATAGTTTTTAAGGCAATGAAGCTATCAAATTACTCTAAAAGTGGAATATTTTTTAATTAAAATCCCTAATGAAATCCATCTAATTAATTAAAAACTCAAAAACCAGCACTTGATTATAAGGAATGATGATTTTCCTCAATATTATTTATATATTTTCCTATTCCTTTTCAAGTGTATGATTGCTTATACTGATTATATTACAATAAGAAAATTTTAAATGTTCTATCTCTGAATTTTATACTACAGTTAAGACAATGATTGCAATAAGTATTAAAAAAGCCAATTTTCTTAGATTATAATATATCGTAAATCAATTTAATGTTATAAAAAAGAGTTCATAAGGATAATGTAAAAGTTTTTCTGCATAAACGATTCACATATTTACTGCTGTTAATTTTAATAAACTATAAATAACTTATATACTTACTTTTGTACGCCTAAGCAAATATATATTTGTTTATGATTATACAATTCTTTTCTAAGGTCATCACATAAACTTTCACTGATGATTATTGATTTTAGAATTGTAATAAGAAAATGAGCATTTCGAAAGCTCATTTTATTTATCATTATCATTTGATTTAAACTTTATAGAATTTAAAGCTTGTCTCAATATATATGCATGCATAATTAGTTGATTCCAGGGATATTATAATATAAAAATCAAATATTATAAAAAATTTAAAGTTTTAAAAAATACGTATTTTCCCCCAAAGTAAACAGTAATCCCAAAATTTTGAATATTAATTTTCAATTTTTTTTCGTGTATATATTTTTATTTTGGAAGCTAAAATAAGTTAAATTTTTATTGCTAAATTTTTTTTCAGAACGTTTTTTTTTCTTTTATAAAATTGGATTTATATCATAATAAGAAACAGAACTTACAGATGATTATCCGATTGAAACTAAAAAGTAACCTATATTTAATTAGCTTTATAACTGAATCAAGATTTGTAAAAAATACTCGGAAGCTCTGAAAAACATTTAGATATGCTACTTGAATACTGGTGAGAATTTTCATTTTAATTGCTAATTTTCGATTTTCATCTTCAAACAATAAATTAATTTTGACTGTTGATACTCTCACTTTTAAGGAAAAATATAAAAATATATCAATGCATCATTCAAAATTTAGATTTTAAAATTTGAACATAATTAAATATATTCTTGATAAATAGAAATCTTACGTACAATGTATTTTCAAATATATTGAGATACATACCTGAACCATATATTTAATTAGATATTCACAAACCCTTATTTAGTTTTAATGTTTTCGTACATTTGTTAGAAACCTCAACTATGATACATTTTTTTGTACAAAAAAAATTCTTACAATATTTACGAGTGAAAAAAATTAAGAAAAATAAAAGTAAATGTGTGTATGTGTGTGTCATTAAAAATATTGCTGTAAATTGTTCTTATTTCAATCATATACTTAAAAATTTATGTATGATAAATGGCTCGATTTTGGTGAAAAATTACCATTTTCGTGTACATGTAAGCAAATTATTTATGTCACATTTGCGTACTGTTGCACTGGAAAAATAATACCTGCTGATATACAATTAAAAGTCGAATACATTTTACAGATAAGAATGTTTTTTAGGAAAACAATTACTTACTGTTACTTTCTTCTTCCGGGATTCTACGTAGCTCATGGGAGCGCCAAATAACTGCCACGTAAGATATAAATGTTCCTAAAAATAGTTGGGGTTTAAGAAGTTAAGGAACAAGTAATAGCAATAATTAGAGAAGTTTATTGAATGTCTAATATGTTTAAATTGCAAAATAACTGTTTTCTAAAGTAACTTCTGAATTCTGTATTATTTAAAATACTGAAGAAAAAGCGAGATATTCTATTGTATGCTTGTTTCCCTATATTTTACTTTTAGAATAATTTTTCTTTTAGTTTGCTTGTGTAAAAACTTCACATAAGATTAACAAACAAACGTTTGCATTTAGTTTCACAAGTACTCTTTTCTTTTATGTATTGAATCTGCTCATACAATCTAAAAATTCAAAATATTCATGTATTCATCCGTATTTAAATGTAGACAGCGGTATTTAAATGTATCTTAAAGTTACATCTGACTCTGAAAACTTTTTCCAATTTAAGCTCAACCTAATAATTTACATGACTATTTTTATGAAAGAAAAATTAATTTATAAAATGACTTTTTTTTTTACTGTGAAATTCTCATTTACATGTGAAAATTTAACAAATTTGCAAGTTAATTATTGTTTTTTTGTGATACAAATATATGTATATATTCCTTGAGTCTTTTGTGGTATTATTTTCTCAGAAGCAATTTGGTATAGCACTGGTGAGATTTCAATGCATTATTCATATGAATTGCTTGAGCCCAGCAAAAATAAAGTTGCTGATTTTTTTTTAGCTTGAGGTTCAATGTTTCGTCTTGGATTGAAACAGGTATTAATGCAATTACATATCTTATGATTTTTCCAAATGCTAAGATTGGATTATGGTTCAGTAGAAGTTCTCCAAATGTAAAGTAATTTATGTGCATTTTTGCAACTCACTACATCAACATCATTATTTCTTCAAACTCTGATTCTTATATATTATGAAATATGCAATGAAATCTATAAACAAAACTAATGTTAAAAGCTCATCATCTAATAAATTATAACTTATTAAATATATATATGTATACATATATATATGGTTAACTTTAGTTTTAATGAAGTTTAGTTTAATGAAGTTTTAGTAAGATATGTTTTCATATCATAAAAAGATTTTGTAGGTATATGGTACATATATAAAGGTATATGTGAACTGCATAGGAATGAATAATTAACGAGAAATATTTATGTGATATATGCAGATATTAATTCGAAATAACTTTTAATCTTTTATATGATCAGTGAAATTTTTTTTAATATAAGTACATATACATAAATATAAAACAAATCATTTTTGTTTTTAATATAAAGTACTACTGAATTTTTAGATAGATTTGTACATTTTTAAAAAGTCTGAGCATTATAATTCATCTACACATATTTTTCTATGATTTGCAATATACATTCATAAAATAAAATATAATTTACACTAAAAGAAGTTTTTAAAATTATTTAAACAAGTGTAAGAATTCTTATTGGGAATCATATATTATATATCAATATTTAAATTGATGGTTGGTAAAATTTTTATATTCTGTTATTCAACAAAAAAGTTATTTAAATTGTTTTATTAAGTAAACAAGTATTACTTAAATGTCATCAACTTTGCAAATAAATGTGATAAATATGTTATGTACCGAACAAATCCATTGGGAAACTTAATCTTTTAATTGTAAAAATATGTAAAATAATAAAACACTTCTTAAGTATTCAGTTTTGTTGTGTAAAAAAATTAGTTTTTAACATTCGCTACACTTCAGTTGATAGCGAATATTACATATTAGTTTTTAACATTCGCTATCTACTGAAGATGTGAAAACAATAAGTTTTCTTTTACATAAACAATCTCTTGAAGCAGAATGAAATTTCGAAGTAAGAAATTTTGTTCTCAACTTATTAAACAGATATAAAGTCGGAAATTCTTTCTTCCAGTTTAAAAGTACTGATGAAAACTCCTTTGGAGAATTGTACTGCTGGTTAAGCGTTGTAATAACCGAGTTCTCTCTGTAATTGACAAGTCGGTAGCTTAGTTGTTGAGTCCAGCGGGGCGATCTCAGCAGAAGAATGAAGCAGACATTGATTGATGCCTTCATGTTGGCAGACACTTGCAGAGAACGGCCGCCCTGCAGGTCTTGTGTCGCCGCAGACTGTGGCCAACATGGAGGCCCCATTCCAGTAGGACTCCTTTCGCAGGCATTCAATAAAAATATTTTGTTGATACAGAAAGATTAAATCAAACTATAAATATAATTTTGTTCATGAGCTCAACAAATTCATATTTTTATGAGCTAATTTGAATAGGTAATTCCTTATAATGTACATTCAATAATTTTCACAAAATCAATCACTGCATTTTTTTCGCTTGAGGTTATTAAAAACAAAAAATAAAAACATCATTAGCATGCAAAAACAATGAAGTCACGAAAAATGCGCAAATTGTATAAACATTTTTGGCAATTTATTTGTGGTTATTTTTATCTTCTTTCTTCTATGTCACATGAGTCCAACTAGCTACTTGAAAATATGTAATAATTTGTTTATTGTCTAGGTGCTACTTTTAATTTAATAAGTACAATGGCTTGTGTGCCTGTAATTTGTTCCAATTTTTTGTATATTTTTGAAAAATGTCGCCTTTTAATATGAAGAGACATAACACACATTGCTACCAATTCTTGTCAAAATGTATTCTTATGCTTTTTCATTACTGCAAGTGATAAAAACCCTTGAAATTATTTTTAAAAAAAACCATGTTTGTGCTTTGTGTTTTAATTCAGGAAGCGTTAAATTAAAATAGATTATGAAACTATGAAACAACATTCTCATCAATAAACGTTTAAATATTACATTAAAAGTTAATATTTAGTTCCTTAAATATTTATTTCAAAACTAACTTTCTAATGGATAAGAAAAAAAATTTTAATTAAATTCAGAGAAAACAATTTAAAATAAAATTCCTTTAACGAATTGTTTTGCACATTTTTTAAGAAATATATTTTAAATAAAAAATTTAGTTCATTAACCTCTTAAAACACATTTAATGAAAGAGTTTCCTTTTAATTCTTCATATATAGATATTTTAGGCTCTACCTGATCTATACCGGTCAAAAAATAAAGTACTTTCAGCTCTACAAATCAAAGAAAGTATTCAAAGTTTTTAAAAACAAAATAATGAAATCGTTCGCAACAATTTCTCTTGAACTACGAAATCAATATCGATTTCTTCTCGAAATTCAAAAATTTTGCATTTATTTCTTTTTCTTTTAGACAAGAATAAGCACTCAGTTCTGCGTAATTGCCTGTACTTATTCTAAATGATATGTATCTATTAACCGCTCAGTCTTAACTGTGTCTTCGCATTCTGTTGGGAAAGGAGCGAAGAATCGCTTTTAACCGTCCTTCATATTGAAAGGGCATTAAAAGGTTTCCATGCAGTTGGGCTATCAATCGCAATTGTACGAAATGAAATCCCGAAATAAAGAGGAAGAAAAGAGCTCCGGGAATCGAATGCGCAAGGCGAGCTCAATATTAATCAGTGGGGGCGACGACATTAGGGGCGAAAAAAGGCCTTTTACCCTAATTCCGTTAGCTGCTTCCCACTCCTTGTATTATTATTTTCTTTTTTTTTTTTTAATTCTTCTTATTTAAAGTCTCTCGTCCCTTTCGGTCTATTCTACTTCTTTAAGTGTCGCGAAAACTTGTTTTTACAAATTGGTTACTGCTTGCTTTCATTTGTATTGATTATCAGTCTTTTATTATTTTCTTTTTCTATTTTGATAATTTTGGTATTATCTTCGAATAAAATTACTTGAGCAATTTTGCTGCCTTATTCTTTTATTCCTTTTAACGAAAGAGAGAATTCTGTAAGTCGTTATTTGACATCAATATCTTCTTGCTCGGAGCGAAAAATTAACTCTCCACGTATCTAAAACTTTTTTTTTCTTCATTTTTATCATACAACTGACGTATTTATCTTAAATAAAAAATTACGAAAAGAAAAATTTGCTAAAAATTAAAATGTTAAAAAGTCTCTTCCTTATTCTTTTATTTTAAATTATTCGTTATTAGTAAAAGACAATGATGTTAAATTAAAAGTTATAACACATGAAATAATAGATTTTGTGAGACACGAACATTATCATCTGTGTAAGTTAAGAGCAAGACTTTTAGTTCATTAACTGTTGAAAAATGCACTGCATTTAATTCAATGTAAATGAATATTAAAAGTAAATAAAACATTCAATAAAAAAGGCGTCTGTAGCTGCTGGTTTTTATTTCAATGTGTCATTCAAATTTCCAGAATGAATCAAATTAATACTTAAAAATTTTCTTATTTCACATTAATGAACAATTTATTTTGACATACTGGATACGCATTTATCTTATAAATATGAATAATGCAGATAATAAATATTAATAAAATGCAACAAAAATTTTATGTATGCATTATTATTTCAGTTTGTAATATTAAAAGTATGTTTGACATTAAAATTAATTTGATACATGACGTTTGAATAAGACATACACAAAACCAGAACACACACACAATTCTTAGAATTTTATTAATGGAATTTATATTTTAGCTAATATTTGTTTATATTATTATCAACATAAGAATAATGAATTTTTCCAAATTTAAATTCTAATACTTATTTAAGTTTCGAACAATTTAAACTTGCCTGTTAGAATAAGATTTACTAAAAGAAGAAGCTTTTTCTAATTATGAAAAGTGAAGTTCATATTAATAAAACTGACATTTACCTATGAGTTTCTTTTGTTGTTGTTGTTGTCGTGTGCCAGCTAGGCTGGCAACATGGGGTGCGATGCTCCACTTTTCCTCAGTACACACATGCTATAGGTACCCGTTTAGGTAGGCAACCATTCACAACCCATTCATACAAGGAAAGGACAAATACAGGATAGATTGAGAGAGAAAGTACATCCATGCCCCAACCGGGATTCGAACCCAGGACCTCCGTGTCCACAGTCAAGTACGCTGACCACTAGACAAGTTGGGCAGCAGGAGTTTCTTTTAGATGGGTCAAAACAGCATGCAAAAGATTTGATAAGTCAAGCGCTTCTAAAAATATATATATAAGCATCATATTAAAATAAATATACATTTTACAGGAAACATATTTAACGGTCTATATTCAAGAATTCATTTATTTTTCAAACCAGCAAGATACATGCACTGAATAAGTGTTAGGATAATATAGAATAAGTAATCTGTTTGCAATAGAGCCTGAAATTTTTACAACTTGTAGTGTTATTATATACTGTATTAGCCTTCACGGACGGCTCGAAGATTGGCAATAGAGTCGGCTGTGCGTCACTCATCTACAGAAACAATGAGCTGATTAAGACCATTCAAGCCCGACTTAATGACACGGCTTCAGTGTTTGAGGCAGAAGCAACCGCAATCCTGCTAACCATCAAGCACGCGATCTCCCACGATTACCAGAAATGCCACATCCACACAGACTCTAGGTCAGTACTCTTGGCGTTGGCTGGAAGGCAAGACTCAAGTGATACAATACAAGAGATTGTCGAGATCTGCAAAGGACGAGAGAGACAATTTGCCTTGAACTGGGTCAAGGCTCATATTGGTATCACTCAAAATGAAGCAGCAGACGTTGCAGCGAAGCAGGCCACCCAATTAGACAACATTGACATCACTGTTAAACTCAGCAAACAGCAGTTCCGGACACTTACCATCGAGCACGAGACTTCTATGTGGCAGCACAGATGGGAGACCTCCAACAAATCCAGGAGACTCTTTGAACTCTTCCCGAAAGTTTCACGGAAAAGACTACAAGGGGACTTCTTCCTAAACCAGCTTCTTACTGGGCATGGAGTCTTCGGCACCTATCGCAGCAGATTCCATGGGCAATCAGATGTCTGTCCACATGACGGCGATGTACAAGATCCGGAGCACCTTCTCTTCCACTGTAGCCGCTACTCCAACATTCGGGAAAAAAACTTTCCCAAGAACTTCCACCAACTACACATCAAGCAGCTCCTCGCTCTTAAAGAATTCAGGAAAGGCGCCAAGGAAATTCTGCAGGCTGAACTCCTCCTTCAGCTAACTAACTAACCTCCACCTCCTCCTTCCTTGTACATATGTTTTGTGCTGTATCTTTCTCAATTAAGGCCATCCGGCCCTCTTCCAGCCACAGTGAGTCCCAACAGAACCCCTTTTGTCCCTTCGGTTTGGACAGTCCACAAGAGCTCTACTCACACGCCCTGGCCAAGAGCTGAGCCTGGGTTCCCTCCATGATTACTGTCCGACGACGTTCTCCACCGTATACCTTCGGGTGGGACGGTGCTCTTTGATAATGTTATTACCAAAGTTATATACTGTATTAGTTTAAAAAATGAAACCAGTTTGTGAAAATAAAAAAAGAATAAAATCAAATAGGATAACACTAAATTGCATGATAAGTCTTTTATCATAGTCACAGTTATAAATCAGTTCCATCATTCTGTAAAATAGGGGAAGAATTTACTTTATCATAATTTAGAAATTCGATCGATGTGGACTCATGTATTAACTCCTTGATTTTTTCCACTATACCAGTGGAGTCGGTATTAAAATGCCTTACATCGGTTTTCTGTCGTTTTGCTATCTACTGTAATGTTTCAAATGGGCGTCAGCACGGTCTAATTTAACAACACCGCTCTTCGGGACAACATAAGGTCGGGAGTTTGATACCAGACACTCGATTGTAAAGGGATGCTGTTCTCCTGTGGGTAGTTTTTCCTGCCTTGCGACTCGCGAATACGACCCACCATTGATAAGAAATTCACCCGGAAGGTAATTTTAAATGATGGAGACATAAAGTGCCTGCCTACTTTGATGTGTCAAAATTCCGTAATCTATTTTACAACATCTTTTTCTGTAAGGCAAATAATTTTTAAAATCAATTTGAATAGAAGCTGAAAAATGATTTATTCATCTTCCAAATTGATTGAAATGTGCTTTTGAATAAAGAATGAAATGTCATATGTAAGTTGTGTAAATTAAAAATAGAAATTTACATAGAAAGTGATAAAAAAATTTATTCATTTAAATTTTTTGTTACATTAATTTAAACTCATATTAAATTTAAATTAGAATTATCGAAAATTTAAAACTTTCTTAGCAAGGTATTTAAAATTGCCTTGGCTTTCTATATTTGAAGTGAACATTTCCTTCAATAATTTTTGAAAATGAACTTTCAGATGTCCTTTGTTAGAAGAAATTAATGTAACGTAAAACGAAAAAAAAAATTTTTTTTCAAAAGAAATTGATTTTTTGTTAAATTTTCGCTTTTTAATTATTCAAGACTTATATTTTATATTTGCTTTAAATATTGCCTTTTTTAATAGAAGTCATTAAAGGAATGATATTATAGGAAACACTGCACAGTACTTTCAATGCTATTCATTTTGTTTTATAGCATGTTGTGCATAAATTAATATATCCATGATGACACAATGTAACTATAAATAAAAATATTTCAACTGTCCAAGAAATTAAAGGAAATTAATAATTTTAATTTAGTTTACTTTTTTTAATAATTTTGATATCTACAAGTTTTAAATTGGATTCAGGTGCATTTGCATTAATATACCTTATTTTATTATTTCTTTATTTTTAGTTTGATATTTCTTAATTAAAAACATTTAAAATACAATATTTACTTGGCTTTTGAGTTTTAACTCTGTTTAAAGAAGACTTGATTGCAGCTCACAGTCTCCGTACATAATTATTTTTTCTCTTTCAGTTAATTTATATTTAAATGAGAATCTATTTCAATTTTATCAGTTTGTGTACAATTTCATTTAATTCTGTCTTCTCGTATTTCATTATCTTCATGTTTGGAGTCTTTGACGTTAGGCTGGGTTTTTAACTATATCCAGTCTCAGAAAAGCTTATATTTAAAAGTCTTCAAAAGAGTGAACCCTTGAAAAAAACCCAATCCAGAATTATGTTTTCTATTTTTTTATTGACATATTTGGTTTAGAATATGATTTATTATATATAACTTTAAAGTTACATAAGTTTAAAGGCTTATTTAGTTAGCTTTTTGTTTTGTCTGTTTCTTATGTTTCACGCAGCCTATTTCTATCGATGGAAAAACCACGAAACACACCAATTGCTGAGTAATTTGAAGCATTGGTCAAGTGACTCGGGCGACACCTTAGCGGATACCTCATGACAGCAACCAGTGTATTGCTCATCCCAACAGTGTACATTTGAATAAAGCGCATTGTCACTCTCATTCCCATCCCGAGCTGGCAGCCGAATGGTTAGCGCTCTTGCCTTCGATTCAACAGTTCGTGGGTTCGAATCCCACCTTGGGCATGGGTATTTGTAGTGGTTCGGAATCCACTTTAAACCATAGGTCCCGGTCTAATTAGCCCTCGTGTGCAAAAAATGGCCGTTGAGCGACAAACAAACCAAACCAAAACCAACCACTCTCCTTCCCACATTGAGGGGCCCAGAAAGGCGATTAGGTTATGAGATTTCCCAACAATACAGCCTGTGTTGAGTTCCATTTTTTAGAAATAATTTAAGCATGTATATTTTAGGCAATTTTTTCATGATTTCACTATTAAAAAATTCACTATTTTGCAGCTATTTAAAAAATGTGTGCACTTATGTTAAAAATAATTTCATAATGATTGGCAACATAAGTGAATTCTTTAAATAGAATGCATTTTTGTGCACGTATAGTACCTTTATTACGCTAAAAACAATAATTTTTATTTGACATCTCAGTTAAAATATTTTTATAAAAATGGTGTTTTAAAAATGGGAAGAAATTGAAGGAAACCCCTCAGAAATGTATACAGAGCTGTGCTTTGAAATTACTCTAATTAAAAGAAGCTCCCATGGAAAATATTTGCTCACCAAATTACTTTTTTGTTCAAATTTTATCTTGCATCTCACGTATTTTGCTTTTTAAAGAAGCAAAATAACATTTAAGTCTCTTAATGAAGCAGTGTTTTAATACGGATTCATTTTTAATCGGTCGATTTAATAACAAGATTTCTTCCCAACTTTTTTTGAGCTGAACATTAAATTAATGTTGTAATTGCTAGAAAAAAACGATTAAGGGCTCAAGTAATAGACATTTGCTTCACACTTCACTTTGCTTCAGAGGACTATTTTGTATATTTTTATCATTAGCTTCAGCTGCATTCACTTCTTATTCTGCGGAAAGTTTTTTTTATCAAGACTCTTTTTAGGAAGTGACGTAAAAAAAGCCAAAAAGTTTCCTATGAGATCTTACGGGGTGAATTTTAAAAGGTTGCTTAAATTTATGATAATGGTTCCTACACCTTGGAAGATATGATATATTTCTTTCAATTAGTCCTAAGTGTATTTCTATGTTAATATGTTTTTCAAGCATTTGGGTGTTATTTTTTAAAAATATGAGATTTGGAAGTATCGGTCTTCTCAATTCCTATTATTTTTAATATCATTTAAGATTAAATAATCGAGTCAAAGAAAGTTAGAATATTGTAAACGAATGAATCTTTATACACTATCAGCTATTTTATTTAAGTTTGCAAGTGACAATACTTGTAAGTAAGAATTAGGAAACAAGTCTGTTATAAATTTTCAATATGTAGTTGCCTATTTTCTAGTTCGATGAACGTTTTCTTAAAAGACCAGTGGATTGTAATATTTACTTCCCAACATAAATTTGTTTTCTTTCTTTTTTCTTCTAGTTCGATGAGTGTTTTCTTAAAAGGATAGTGAATTGTATTATTTATTTACTATTTATTTACATATTTTAATTAATTTTAATAGTATTAAATATCAATAAAACATTTATTTCTTGTATAAGTCATAATTAGTTTAAATATCATTCTTTAAAAAATAAATCTACCTATATCTATTTATATACATATCTGTTATAAATTTTCAATGTGTAGTTGCCTATTTTTTTCTAGTTCGATGAACGTTTCTTAAAAGACCAGTGGATTATAATATTTACTTCCCAACATATTTTTTTTTTCTTGTTCGATGAGCGTTTTCTTAAAAGGATAGTGAATTGTATTATTTATTTACTATTTATTTAAATAATTTAATTACTTTTAATAGTATTAAATATCAATAAAACATTCATTTCTTGTATAAGTCATAATTAGTTTAAATATCATTCTTTAAAAAATAAATGAACTTGCACGTGTTTAAACAATTTAAAATGATTGATGATATTGAGTTT
The DNA here is from genome assembly GCA_037975125.1 of Latrodectus hesperus. NCBI lineage: Eukaryota > Metazoa > Arthropoda > Arachnida > Araneae > Theridiidae > Latrodectus > Latrodectus hesperus. Next base: position 86,211,668 of record CM075859.1, on the reverse strand, counting down.
TATCTTCCAGTCATTTCGAAACAATGTCCTTCAATTATTTAGTACTGTGGTTACAAACTATTTATAACAATAGCAATTCCTTTAATTAAGACATTTAAAACTTTATTCCTAATAAGTTTTCTTTGAAGGGGTTAACAAAACTGAGAACTAATTCAAATCCCAGGTATACACTGGAAATCATTTGTTTTCATAATCGCAATTTTCAAGCAAAATGCTCCTTTAATGAATCTACTATATTAATTTTGGGGATTCTTTCATTTAAAAGTTCGTCCCAATAGTAACTGCGACTTAATCCATCTTAGTTAGGATAATGCAAGCTTTTTCTTTCCATGACTTCGAGAATCTTTCCGAAGTAACAATAATTTAAATTAGAAAAGGATTTATTGCTTGATAATATGGATCTCTGACTTTATTCAAGACTTTATTTAATATTTCTTGAAATGCAAAGTGAAAGTAATTAAACGATGAATATGTGTGTACAAATATGGTGTCACAGTTAATTTAGAAAATAAACAACATAAATTGAAAATAGCATTTATTTTTTACCTATTTTTAAATATTTGCTACTTGATGAGTTCAAAATATCTTAAAAAACAAACTAAACAATTATAAATTTTGAAGTTTTGCACTATTTCATTGAGTCTAAATATAATTTAATTCCTGAAAAAGAATTAATGCTTGAAAATGAGAAGTGAGAATAAGAAATAAAACGAGATTACATTCAACTAAATAAAAAGTATAGTATAAGCAAAAATTTAATATTATTTGAATATAAAGTATAAAAATAATTTGCTTAATCATGTTACTAAAATTTAACGCGCATAAATATATTATAGGAATTATCCCCTATTCTTGAAGAATTACTTTGAACATTTTATTCACCATCACACCACATCATCACAATTTAATATAATGCACTTCACTAAAAAAGAGAAATATTTAATGAAAAAGATATTTAATAGAACTGTATCAATTTTTAATTTTTAAATCAAGTAAGATTGTGGTGAAAAGTTTACATCCCTTTTATTTAAAAAAATGAAATCGAAGTGAATGGAGTTTTCCACTCGAAATTGGGCTTTCTGTTATTTTTCAAATACAGGTAATTCAAGAAAGAATTTTTTAAGTCTCCTAACTTTCAGCATAGAACTTCGGTGCATCTGAAGCTCATTTTTAATTACGTTTGACTTATGGGAAGAGAGAAAATCGAAATTGCCTGAAACGAGGAAGTCGTGAAGTCTGTTCATTGCTCAGTTTATGATTGAAATAATAATCAACAACATTCAATCAATTGATGGAATTTCTTCATATTTCCTTTCGATTCATGATAACAAAAACCCTTTGTACAGTGCGGATATTTAAATAAGGACAATGATAGTTAAATAATTTTGGTTAGGTTGCACAGGTAGCTTACAGTACTACTTAATCAGATGTATATATATATATATATATATATATATATATATATATATATATATATATATATATATATATATATATATATATATATATATATATATATATATAAAAGAATTAATTATATAATATAAGGTACATTTTTTGCTAAATAAATGGATTTGTAAATACGTAAAAAGAAGAAAATATTAGATACATGTAAAAATTAAGCCATATACTTAACATTTTTATTATTTACATTTGGAGCTTTAGAGAGTTACAATTTTAAAACAAGACTACAAATGAAAGGCAAATTCTTAAAATGTAATCAAAATATATCAAGAAATTCGTTTGTGGAAACATCAACTTAGAACTTGCGGTCAGTTTTAAAACAAGAATATGACAGTTGTTTACCTGATTCACTAGTACAATAATGCATTGAAGTGGTTACTTTTGTTGCTGCTGTTTTGAGAGAGCTCAGTTGTCGCTTGACCTTTCTTGGAAATTAGAAAGTGTTATGCATCTGCCCTAATACAGTTGATTATTAATTTAAAGGATTATGACAGGAAAAAGTACAACAGAAAAAATAATTTGTAAGATTTTCAGTTCTAATAAAAAAACTATCAAAATATATACATGATTTAACCAATTATTTTGCCCATGTAAATGCGAATGTAAATTTATAGCCTTGTCTTGTGCCATATGAAATAAAAAACCAAAACTTTAATTGAAAATAGAGAAAAATCAGAATTTCAGTAGAATATAGAAGAAAAATAAGAATTCAATAGAAATGTTTGATTCTAAAAATTTTTTAAATATGTTAAATTTTACGAAAACTTGCATAAACATATATTGATATAATGAGAGGAATTTATGGAAAATATTTCATTTAAGAATGATCAACATCTCGCATGGCGATAAATGTAAAATGAAGAAGTGCTTAAATCATTTTGTGGAATTTATGTATTAGCAGGACATATAAAATTACTAGGTAGGTTACAATAGACACGTAAAAAATATTTTTACGAAATGAAGCCTTGTTATCAAATGTTTGATTATCAGTTTACTATTTAAACGTGAATATTATTATATCTGAGTTAAAGAATGTTTTAAGTCAAAGCTAGTCAAAAGATTCATAGTAGAAAATAGATATTATTATTATTATTTAGGACATTTATCAAGACATGCTTACTGATCAGGAGGGAAGACACAAATTAAGGTGTGTGATAAAAAATATTTGAACTGTCAGAATAAGACAATGGTAATAAAATTGTAAATTGTTTGGTACGAAAAAATCACTTTATAAACTGATGTCAGAAACTACTGTATTGCTAATTTACACAAGGCTTCTTAATGCTTCTCTCAAACATTACATAATGCTGAAAATAAAACACCAATTAATAAAAGTGAAACATTCTAAGAAGTTATGAATCGAATATTTGTATCACACACATCCAATTCTTGAGCTTGTGCGAATGTGAGACTGAACGCATTCTTGACATGAAGTATTTTCACACATTCCAATAGATTTTTATGAAGATTAGTTTGAGGTATTTTTTGTAGAAAAAGCAAGCCGTATATTGAAAAAGCAAGCAAAATTCTAACTGCTTAATAAATAATCAATATCATAATGATCTCTCGCGTTCATTATAAAAATATAGTACTTTTCAGACTTATTTTAAGCGCGAAAAAAACACTTTTTATATTTATTAGAATTATCAGTGTACATAAAGTTTCATGGTGTTTCTATTAGTAAACATATATTATTTAATAGAGCATATTTCTTTAAAAAAAGGATATGTTACCACTTCTTAGTGGTTTATAAACCCTTAAATCAGAGCAATGATGTGTAACTACGCAACAGCATGTACTTTTTAATATGCAGAAATCTAGGCAAATTTCCAAAGCCCATAATAATGGACAACTACGCATTAATATATATTTTAGTAAGCATAGTTCCAGCAAAAGAAAGAGAGATTATGTGCTCCTCTCTGGATACAAACTTTGAGATTGACTTCTGTAGAGTAAATATATATATATATATATATATATATATATATATATATATATATATATATATATATATATAACCTCATTTGTTTCAGTCTATTTTATAACACCCTTCTACTCTTCTAATATATTTAGTTTTTTCAAATAGAGTGAAAATTTATGTCATAAAATCATGTGTGTGCGCAAAATTTTCCTTAGGAATGTATAGAAATGCTTTCGAAATTCCCACCATCTAAATGGGTATCCAATCGAGTGTTAAAGATGCATTTCAGCTGAACAATAAAATAAATCTGTAGATTCAGTGCTAAAATACAACCTGTGTCAGCACTGTCTTTAAAATGAATTTCCCTCTTTCCTACAACGATAAATAAAATAATTGTCATTTTTCATCCAAAATCATTTATTTCAAACACTTGAGTTAACCAATTATGATCGTCATAAAAGACATGAATTAATTCGAAAGATGGAAGTAAATGACACCAATTAGGATGCTCACCCTGTTTATTTTATTTTGATAAAAATCTCAGCTTATTTTTCCATAAATGTTCATGAGATCGTCAGTAGATCAGCGCATTTTTATAATAGCCTAGTTCCTTTATTAAATGAGACCATAATTCAACATGGAGAGAGAAGAAGTCGAACTGGAGATGAGAGAATTCTCGTAGAGCAGTGTGACGGGTATTAAAAAAGTTGGAAAGATCTTCTGCTAAAGAGCGAGCAGTGGGGGAGACCTTCAGTTAATGATAGTCACTGGAGCATTGGCGCCTATCTCTTCATTAGGATCCTACATGCGCTTTTTCTAAAGTATAGGGCCCTGAAAACCACAAAAAAGGGATCCCCCTTTGTAATGAGAGCGCACAGAGATAAAATTAAGCGGGGAGAATCCCTGAAAAGTTCTGCCAGAGAGATGAAAAAAATTTAAGGTAGGCAGCCGATATAATTTAAATTTATTACGGGGAGGTTTTCATATCATAGACTTGGGTCTCTCCTGTTATCTTCTTTAGTGAGGTTTTTCATACCACAGATTCGAACACTCTACCCTTTGTAAGTTATGCTGAGAATTTATCGCGGCGTTTGAGTTTCTTTTCCCTGCCTTCTTTCTTCTTTTTCAACCCTTTTTTATTAGCTTCTTCTCGGTTCGATATTTTCTTCCTTCAGTTTAAGGGCGACAAAAAGGAGGGTATGTTCTGAAACCCACTATCTTTCCTCTTTCTCTCGTTAGCCCTGAGAAGGTACAAATTCCTGCGGAACCTGAAAATGCGCCGTTTCTTACGAGGCAAAGAGGGTTCTTTTGAACTTTGGAAAATTAATGACATAGATAGCTGTCGTTATAATCTAGAATTTTTTCCAAACATTCGGAATCAGATTTAAGTAATTATTAAGAGAGAGTATATTTCTTTTTGTAAAAATACAAGATAATGAAATAAACTAATTTTTAAAATACTGGGAGCTACATTTCTTAAAAAAAAAGGTAGTTACACAGCATTGCTAAGCAAAACAGTGTGACTGTTGAATTTCTTGAGTTATATTTCTAAAAATGGATGCTGTAGAATTTTTCCACTGCTAACATTAAAATGACACAACGGATTCAATATTTAAAGGAAAAAATATTCTGATAATATACAATGTATGATTGATAGAGACACAAAATGTGTAAAAATAATTATGTGCTGTAAGAATATCAGACTAATCTTGGATTATTTATGAAGTTTGAGTTATAAAAATATTATAGATTATACTTTGGAAATCCTTTATTTCACGAAATCATTTTCAATTTTCTATAGCATATTATGGCTAGGGATCCATTTCATTATACTCTAGAAGGGCTCTTAATTGCTAAGAGAGAAATCTTCAAGACTTCAAAATAGTGAAACCAAAAAACAATTTAGTAGTAAATCATTCTTGGAATTTAAGGCAGGAATAGATTATGAGTTTTCTGTACTTAAGCAAGTAGTTTTACATTTTATTTAAATTTTCAACATTCTAATATTGTGAAACTGAATTTTCTGCTGGGGACTCATTGAAGAAAAAATATGGAACTCAGCTAAATATAGAAAATGAACTGAAAGTGTCTATTTCTAATATTAAGCCTTCCTTCGTAAAACTTTGCGTGTGAGACAGTCCCAAGGAAGCCACCAATTATTGTCAAATTAGTTTTTAATATAGGAAATTTAAATAATTTTGATTTAGTAAAATGTTTTAATTTTAAATGTTAATTATTAAATATTAGGTATAAATATATTTTGTTTTGTATCTGTTTGTTTTCTTTCAGTCAGTAAATAAAAATTTTTAAATATTTTCTCTTGGATATGTTAGCGTCTCATAGATTGAGAATCGCTGACTTATAGCAATACTACCACTTCAAAATTTGAAGTATTTTAAAATAAAGCTCTGAAGTTTATTACAACAACTGTGTGAATTACTCCATAAAGCTCTTACGGAAAATAAATCATAGAATCAATTATTATTATTACAATAGGATCAATAAGAGCTGATTGTCATTTGATGTAAACTATAACAAAGTCATCATTGGACAATGAGGAACTAAAACAAACACCTGTGGATACAGTTTACTCCAAGAATTCAAATGAAAGAAGAATGGTCCTATAAAGTAGCTAAAAAATGGGCTGAAATTTTGTTATGTAGTATAGTCATGTAACATAAATTAAAGGCAAGAATAGTAAAAAGATGCTATGAAAGAAAAATAGAATGCTTGTTGAATTAATTTTAAAGTAATTAAGAACACGAAATGGAGGAACTTGATTTGTTATATCCCTGACTCTTTGGTCGCTCTGCTTGGAGTAAAGACTGGACATAATTGTTTCCCTAAACATACGTTCTGCACCACATGATACCAGCTTGAGCACTTTGCTCAATCAAAATTTTGAATGGACAGAGATCATTTACTAAAATGTTCTTAATAACTAGAAGTGTGAAGTGTATAGTGGTAGGCTAGACGGTTGCAGATGAAGTTGATATCCAATGACTAAATTGAAGATCATTGCTGTCCAGCGTATTTGCATTTTTTATGTTTTTATTGTTATGTCCTACTTTATTCTCTTGTAATTCAATTATATATTTTTTTAATGTTCAGTCTCTTGTATCTTAGATGCATGGAGATTAATGATATATAGTCGAGTGCTTTTGCAATAAAAATGTTAAAGGAAATCCTATCAGAACTATGGAAAACGTTGTTGTCTTGTTCTAATGCTTCTTACTGTACCTATATGAGTGTTACTTAGCAGCTCATAAGTTAAAACGGAAATTTAAGCATCTCATTATCTATCTATTTCTATAAATATAACCCATAGACTCCTGTAAAACATTACAAAAACATTGTGACTAGAACTCATATAGTGCGATAATTAGTAGTTAGTTGTTGTAACTGCTATCAAAATGCTGAAAAATAGTTTCAACTATTTTTCGGCAGCACGTTATACAGAAATCCATTGTAAAAATGAAATTAACTCAAAAAATTTGATCAAATACTTGTCTGTCCCTATACAGAAGAAAAAAATTATTTGCTAACTTTCTGAATTCAAAAGATTCGAGTAAATATAAGCCCCGATGTTCAATTTTATATTTTTAAAAATTGGGGGAATCATACATTAAATAATTTTTATATAAGCATCTCCTGCAAAATATTTCAAATTTTTCTCCAAGCTTAAAAATGGCATGCAAAATTTTAAATTTTTATTATGCTTTTTCTTATTTTTCCCAATTATAAGGGAATTTTCGCTATAGACGTACATAATATCAGTTAAGGTATCTGATGAATGTAGAAAAAGAAGAGATTATTTGCATGCATTTTTCAAAGAATTTGAAAGAATTTTTTTTATAATATTCTGTTTTTCTCAACCATAAACGTATGTGTTAAAGAAACGATTCTATTCTGAGTAGAAAAATTAATTATGCATCCCGCAAATTTAAGAAAAGCAGAAACTCCTTATTTGCCTTATAAATAAAAAAACAGTTTGAAAAAAGTTCGAAGAATGCATTAACTGACTGTCTTCAAGTGTTCATTAATGTATTCTCTGCTACCTTTTTTCTCCAAAGAAACAATGTACTTGTTTCTGGAATATTTTGGTAAAACACTTTTTATATAGAAAGCAAAATTATTAAACATATTCAAGAACAAAAATAACAAACGACGACAAAATTCATAAAAAATTAACTTAAAATTATAACTCAAGTTTTCTAGAGAGTGAAAAACTTTCTTTTTCATTAAAGTTTAATATTTACTCCTTTTTTTAAAAAACTGCCTCCAAAATACTGTAACAAAGATTCCTAATTACATCATCTTTTCCTATTGCAGTGGCAGACATCTGTAAGATTGATAAAGGATCGAAAAAGGAAAAAAAACCAAATCAGATAGGTTTACATATTGCACAAAATTCATTCAAAAGGAGTATACTACCCGAATTAGGACAAACATTTACGCCTGAGTTAAATGTTTGAATTACCATCTTTTAATTACATACTTTATCCCTTTAACATGAAATAAATTGCATCGAAAAAAGTTCATCGAACTTAATAATAGTTGCTTTAAAAAGCAGACACATTGGTGGTATTTGGAATATACTTTCAATGAAACATGTTGGTCCATACCAACGGTTTATTATTAGTGTTTCTTGCAGATTCTTTCTACAAACGGAAGGCTACTTGAAGGTTTTTCATCACATGGATTTTAGGAGCCATGTTCTATCAAAACTATATCCGACAGCACTGAATCATAAAAGTTCAAGCCCTTGCAAGGTCAATATTTCAAAAGAATTTTTCCCTCTAACAGACATACTAAACTAGACAATCTGTATATTTGGACGATTTAAAGGCCCATCATTTGTACTAAGAAATTTTCCAGGACATAAATAGACCCCACAAATCATCATCAATAAGTACATTTCATTTTATATTCTCTTCGTTGCGGCGTAAAAAAGTTCTAAACTTACCACAGCTCTCATTTGTGAATTTGTCTACTTTAGAATGTATTTTATTTCTGAAAACGTAATCATTTTCTTATATTGATGTAACTAACACATGCGTAAATTGTCATTTAATGCTAACAAATATACATGGATTGAAGTTTTTTATTGATGATTGCATATATTCTTAATTATATATCTTGAATGTGAGGCAAAAGAAAGAAAGAAGAAAGAATGGAATTCAAATATCTCACATTTTCTAAATCCTAAGATTTGATGTCTGCTGACACAAATGAGCATAATTCCAGAAAAAAATAAATGATTTTTGAAAATAAAACATTTGCGTTACTTAAACTTGTTTTATAATAATTCGCTTGATTATGATGAATTGCAGCTTGAATTTAGTATCATTTGAAGTACTGGAAAATTGAAAGAGACATGGGAACAGCTTTATCTTCGATCATCTTAAAGTTCTTACTAAAAGAATAAAGTTATTTTGACTGTACTTGACTTGTCGGGTGTCACATTTCTAGACTGAGCTTTGAGATTGCTATATATATATATATATATATATATATATATATATATATATATATGATGAATGACATGAATTAAATGGAAAAGTGCATAGGATGAATCTTAAATTTTATTTAAAGGTTGTATGCGTCTGTCATAATTTGGAAAAATCTCTGTAATTAATAGTATAAAGACAACAACAAAGTTTGTTGTTGTCTTCTGCCTGCTACGCTGGCAATATGGGGTGCGTTGTTCCATTTTTCCAACTGAAGTGTAATTTGATGAGGAGTCCGACTTTCTCACTACACACATGCCACAGATACCCGTTTATAGGATAGGCAACCATTCATACAAGGACAGGAGGGAGAGGAAGTACATCCATGACCTAACTGGGATTCGAACTCAGGAAATCCCTGTCCGCAGCCAATTACCTGACCACTAGACAAAATGGGCCATAGTTAATACTTTACTAAGCGCAAAAAATCATTAAATCTCTACACTCAGGATATTTTCGTTGGGAAAATTCTTAACTGCAATGTGCCATTACATGAATTTTGTGGGGAAACTGATTAGCATAAAGTAATCAATTTTTGCATAAATCATTACATTATCAGTTCTGTATCTGAGGAGAAAGTGCTGAGGGACTTCAAACGAACTTTGAACTTTGATTAACCTTGTGATTTCATTGCACTCTATTTTCCAATAGATGTGGAGATTATTTTTAAAAAATTCTGTTTTTTTTTCCTACAAAAATAATTTTTTAATTAATTACACTGTTGCATACTCTTTTTAAATTTTTATTCAGAAACCCCATTCGTTAGGGATAAATTTAGTCCTTTTTTATTTCATTTATATAAAGTATAATAATGAAATGCATTTTTTCTGAAAATTGTATATCAAGATAATTATTTATTTAATATTTTAAAACCCACTTCTATTTCCTTTACTTCCTTTTTTCTAGCTTCTGTCGCTGGTCGGTGAAAGGCTGGACATGATAGAGCGTCTGAATATTGCGTAACCTTTTTATAAGAAAAGGAAGCAGTCTTAGACTGAAAATTATTGAGCAAGTAATTGCGAGAGTATTGGACAAGACTTGACAGGACAGTGCGAGAGTATTGGACAGGACTTGACAGGACAGTGCGAGAGTATTGGACAGGACTTGACAGGACAGTGCGAGAGTATTGGACAGGACTTGACAGGACAGTGCGAGAGTATTGGAGTGGAGAGAGGTGGCGGAATGTGTTTGCATGCAAGAGAAGAGATCTACAAGTTTTACTTACATATATACATACACTTTGCTTTTATCAAATTTTAACATATGATTCTGTACATATTATTTTAAACTGTAAATTTAATCAAAAGATACAAATTGAATCTAACAATTAAAATTACTTTTGATGTTAGAATTTTTGCTAACATGTGCAAATTCTGCAAATTTTCAAATCAGTTAATGTTTTCTTCTTTTTTAAGTGAATGCTTACAGAAATTTTTATCAATAGATTTAATGTTAGCAAATTTCATTTGCGGGGCCTAAACATAAATTTTTTGGTAGACCTAAAAGCCTGCAATTGTAGATAAACTTATAAAATATCCGGTTGATAGATTTTAAGACCTGTATAAACAACTTAAGGTTAAAAGTTGGTCATCTTAGAATTCACAACATGATTTTTTTACTTAAAAAAATTATTAGTATATGTAGTCTTTGCTTACTTTCAAACAAAATTTTAGACATAATATTATTCAAAATTACTGTAAAAATCACTTAGTTCAAATTTAGATTAATGTAAAAATTTTTGAATAATATGTATAATCATACTCACAGACTACAAAACCAAAACTTGATTATTTGAAATTTTTGGAGTCTTTGAAAAGAATCACTGCAATCAGATATAAAATACTGAATGAAGTAATTTTATAGTAAAATACATATTGATGAAAACCTCAAAATTTAAAGAACTTCTAATTTGTAGTTTTCTTTTTAACTAATAATCGTACTTTGAAATATATATGTGTTTTACAATACAAACACTTTATTAAACAAAGTAATTATTAAAAGTAAAATTTCTTAAGCAGAATATTCCTAAAAGGTAAATAATTGTGTGAGAAATATAATTAAAAAAATATCTACTAATAGAATCTAAACTACCATAATTTTTAAGAAAATCAGTTTATTATAAAAGTATATTTTGTCTGATTGGTAATTTGGATTAGTTCTCTTAAAATAATTTTATTCCGTCGGCTTCTTTGATGACTGAATGTTTGCTCTAAAGCAAGGTTGTCCAAATTTTCCTGGTGCATAGTTCGCTTTCAAGTAAGTTTCAAACGCCTTCCTGAAAAAAAATTTCCTAAACATCTGATGATCAAAAGAGGAAATAAGTAGTACCCTTTATATGCTAACTGAATAGATGACGTTAATAGTTCTTTCGAAAGCATAGTATAATATAGAATTTTTATAGAAAGACATGACATTATATATATATATATATATATATATATATATATATATATATATATATATATATATATATATATATATATATATATTGTGTATTGTGAATTATGAATTATAGGACGTATCTCTGTTGAAAAAATATCTTCGAACCACCAGTACGCAATATACCTTGCTCTCATTTGTGGTGATTTTTGTTATGATTTACTAATATGGAAAAGATGCAAAAATAGACTCTAAATACAGAACATTCGAAGATCAAAGAAATTTTTAACATTTTGTGAGTTAGTTAGGTAATTAGGCACAGTGTTTGATTTTCAATAAAACCACAACCGTTCTCTAATGATGTAACATTAAACCTCATTATGAAACGAAGAATTTTCAAAATTATTGAAAATGTACAGGAAGTTTGCGGACATAAAAATTTGAAGCTGTGTAACACAAAATGCAATGGCAACAATATTGTTTACAAAAGTCAATGTTGAACAAGTACTTGCAATTCATGTAAGTTTTTGTAGTGTTCTTGAAATTTCACAAAACTTAAGAGCCATTCTCTGATTGAGAAATGATAAAAAAAATGCGTCATGGTAATAGCGAAAGAAATGTACTTTGAAAATGTAGAAATAATCAAAATTCAGTTTGTCTGCAAACACTGGGTCTCAAAATGATAGAAACGTCGCAGAAAATATATTATCTCAAGTGTCTTAAAATTTGACGACTTGAATATTTTCTCTGGTCTTGGATGAGTTAACAGGAAGGTTAAATATTGCTTAAGAGATTATTTTATACTCAAGGAACAAATAAAAAAGCTAGGAATAAAGTCTTGATTGTGATAGTATTGACTGCATGACAACTCGAGATATTTTTAAGAGGTTAAATGATATTAATAAAAAAGAAAGAAAGAGATTGACGGAAAAACTCTCAATCTACTGCAACTGACGAAGGTAGAAACATGCGCAATAAAAATAAAGGAGTAATTGCTTTTATGTGTCAAAGATTGTAAAAAATGGTAGTATTTCAAAGCCATTAGCTTTACACAGTATGATTCATCAACAGTCCCTTTGCAGGATATACTTGGAAATGTCTGAAGTTCCACCAGTCATATTAGTTGTTCTTTTTGTCAGATTCATTAGACTAAATCCCCAACAATTCTACAAGTTTATTGAAGAAAATCATTTAGCATATACCAGTGATTCTCCATCTATGAGCTATACCCCGTTAGAGAGGCGTGAGCACTCTAAAGGGAGGGAACGAGCATATACAAGAGGAAATATTATTTAAAAAATTGATTTATTGACTGAAAGAAAAGCTTACACACATACAAATTGAAATATATTTTGTCATAATATTTAATAATTAACATCTTAAATTAAAGTTCATTAAATAAAATCTTATTATTATCTTACTTAATTTAGAAAGTGTTTTGATTAAGAAATTAATTAAAGCTTACTAATTTAAAATAAATTTAATTACTTGAATTTGCATTGCAAAGCTAAGCTTTTCAATGGAAGGCTTTTGATATCAACAAATACTCTCATTTCTTTTCCTATATTTAGCTGAGACCTATATTTTATCTTCAAAGAAATCACTGTAAAAAGTCCAGCTTCACAAAGGTAGGATGTTGGAAATGGTAATAGAATGCGAAAAGCTCTTGATTTTTGTGCAGAAAATTTATCATCTGCTACTGCCAAAAAATTCAAAGAGTTCAAAATTAAAAAGTTCTAATCCAAACTTAAATTAAAATTCAAAATTATTAAGTTGGTTTTTGGTTAGTACTGGTAAGCCCAAATTTAAATATTATTGAGACAATTTTCTTGATTTTATTTTTCTAATAACGCTTGTTTGTGTACTTGTGAACGCTTGTCTATCAGCTAATACTTGTATACACCAGCTTAAAAATGTTTTCAGTCATAAATATTTAATATGATGAATTGCAATCAATACAAAATCATGCATAACATTCAGATTTGATAGCGATAGAAATATTGACAAGATCAGAATCCGATGAATATAATATACGAGTATATATATATATATATATATATATATATATATATATATATATATATATATACATATATATGTATATATATGTATATATATATATATATATAAAGCATGATTAGAAGTATCATAAGCCACATTATTCTGGTTTGATATTTTGGTTTGACATTGGCATCTTTAAGACTAAGTCCTGGACCAATGCAGAAAAGCCATACTTTGTGCCGTTGTGGTCAACACCCACTGAAGAAGCTGGGCAAGTTGGTACTTCGTTCCATTTTCCTTCATTCTATTTCCTTTGAAATTTTAAACTATCTGTTGATTTCGCCTTTTCAATGTATTATTCTCCATCTAATATTTGATTAATTTTTTAAAAATTTACAATTATATATATATATATATATATATATATATATATATATATATATATATATATATATATATATATATATATATATATATGGAAAGAAAAGGAAAGAATCTGAATAATATTATAATTATCGTAATACTAAAAAATTCTACGATTACAATGGATTTTCTGAATTTTATTATAAATAATATTAGTTTTTTCTGGTTAAATTAATTTGATGTAAATGGGAGAAATTTTAAATGTATACATAGTTGCTTTTTAGAGATATTTCAACATTTATTTTATAGAAAATTTAAATTTTTCTATTCACATATCTGTTTTAAATCATATTCACTTATCATAAAACTCATCAAAGAACAAAATGTTGGCAAAGCAGATATTGATAAATACTAAGCCTATTTTTCTAGGAATTTATTGAAGTTCCTATTTTCTATAGCATACAAAAGTTCCCTAGACCATCACAAACCTACCACTATTGTTATTCTAAAATGTACTGAAAAAATCTCAATCTACTGCAAATTATATGTGTAGTAAATATTTCCATCAAAACCATTTAAACGGAATTATTTTTAGGCAAATAAATAATATTTTGCTAGCCTCCTTCCAGGTCATGATCTTCTTTAGCCAATTTCATCCAGTTTTCTTTGTACTGAAGTCTTGGTTTCCTATTAATTTTTGAAGAGCAGGATTTTGATTTAATCTTCAAATGAGTAAAATGCTGTATATACTTTAATTTTGATTGCTTGTTGCTGTTATTTTATGAGTAATAAATTCTTAATTACAATCGATTGCTGTTAGATCTAAAAAACAAACAAGCCATGGAAGCAATTTAATCCATTATGAAATAAAAATATTGCATACCACGTGTAGTCACGAATTTCCTTTTGGAATATAACTAATGGCAGGTGCAGAAGGCATGGTAGGACCACAGGCACCAACATCTCAGGGATGCAGCGCCAGCTGTTCAGTACACATTCAGTTGAGTACTAGAGGGGTGTGAAAGTCAAGTTCACCCAAAGCAACTCCAAACGGGGTATAAGGCAATGTGGTTAACAATTCAGGACAGCTCAGCAGTGTCTCCAGACTATAATCCGATCATCGTGATGCTACACGCTGGATTGGAAATATCCAGCATGCAACATTATGATAGTCATTGAAAATATAAAAAATTATGTAAAAATAATCATATAAAACTGGTAAAGAAATAATTTTTTCATTTCGTTGTCTACGTCATTACACAGACAACAAAATGACGAACGTATGTTGTTCATTACACCGTTTGATACCCAAACCACGGTGGTTTTGAGTCAAGGGTAAATGAAACAATGGACGCTTTGTGGACAATCTACTTAACGAACGATCTCGAATAGTTTCAGCGTAAAAAACTCAATCTGTTGTGTTGTGGTTCATGTTTTGGCTAAACTATTCATCAGTGCCATGCGAAATTGGCTTGATCAGTCGTTCTAGCTCCCCTTCCCCTCCTTCGTCTCGTGATTAGAAATCCCATCACAGTTTATGTTTCGCCTAACACAATCGCTGATTTCTTTAAAGACAGTGCTCTATCCCTGTAGACTATTCATAAGCTACAATTCATCTTTAGTCGAATTCAGGAATTTTTCGAAAGACAATCGTTTTTTTCTAGAGGAATTTTTAAACAATTTACTATCAAAATGGGTACGAAGGGGCTTCAAATAGGCTATCCCTTCTTTTAGAAAGCACTTGCATGTGGCATAACAGTCTCTCGTGATGTACATAAGCGCTGCAATAAATGATTTGCATATCTTATCACTGCAAACACATGATGCATACTTTGCTTGATTTGCTTACTTTCTACGTAGTGCTAGGTTTTGGATGGTTAGCAATGTATGTGTCTGTGTTTTTAACAGAGGCCAATATTTATTGATATAAATATTCAATCCTTTTCATGCCAAGAAAGTAACCAACATTGAATAATTATGCTTTTCAGAGTTGAAAGAGAATGTAAGAAAGTTTGAGCATATTGCATTAGTCTAGAAGTAGTGAAGATGGGACTATAGGGTTAATGTATCTTTAAGGTCTAAAAGACAAATTTGAGGTGAAAAGAGCAATGTGTTGTATGATCCTAAGCTCACTTTTCGAAGAGATTCAAGAATGGTAGTGGGCGCTTTGGTAAGATTCCCATCGGATACTTTGGTGAAAAGTACAAAATCAGTTGTGACTTGTACACAGAAATATCGTTTTTGCAGGTCAGTGTTTCAAACAATTGCTTCTGAATGGTTTAGATGTTTCGAGAATTAATACTTATACAATTAATGAATACGCTTCTCTTAAATGTTACTGACATTTAGTTTTAATTGTAATCAATATATTAAAGATAGATATTCTCACATATTTGTTTATTTGGTGAGATTAATAAAATTTTAATTAAAAAAATCTCTTTCTTCAAATATATTCAAATCAGATCACTTAAAACAACAATTTATCTTACATTAATTTATATGATGAAGACCTTATAACGTAAATTTTTATATTATTTTCATTAAATATTTTATAAAATTAATTATAAGAAACAATTTTTTAAAAAAACTATGATATTAATGTGTTTGTAGAAATATATCATATTTAAAACTTTTTTGCCGATTCATCGAGCTTTCACTATAATTTAATTACGCAAAGCTAAAAATAATTAAACAGTCCTAAAATTTATAATTGATTATGTATATTTTTATAATTTACATTGCTTTCCGATAGAATAAAAAGTTGGATTAAGATATTTATTTCTTAAGAGTTTTTTTTCTAAGTAGAAGCATAAATTGTGCTTTATAATATGGACTCTAAAAGAAAGTTTTCTTTCTGTCTAATAGTCCTCGATAAAAATTTCAAGTGGTTATCACCCTTCTACTTTCCTTCACTAAAATTGATAGTTTTCGAAAACCATTTTCTGTAATATGAAAATATAAATACTAGTAAAATATATATACATATTTTTTTGGGGGTTCCCTTAGATAATACCTCCAACAAAGGTGATGTGCATGAACTTGAATTAAATTAATAGTGAATTGAAGTTTTATTACATCAGCTAGTCATTCTTCGCTTTTGTTGAGATATTTTAGCAATAATGACCTACACATTGAAACGTATGTAAAATATGTTTCTGCCTGTTCCAAAAACTATTTGGAATATAGTTTAAGAAGTTTATACAGAATTTATATAAATTATGTGTAACTACTTATTTTTATTATAAGAAAAGAATGATAGATTTCCAAATGCGTAAAAATTACACATATAAACAAACATTTTATAAATTTTGCAACTCCTTTTTATCAGAAGAACGAATGATGTTTTGCACAGGAAACTCAAATTTGGAAATCAAAAATAATTTTAAAACTCCTGATACAAGATTTATCAGTTTCAGTAAAGAATTTTATTTAATTTACTGTTTGAATACTAGGCAGCAATTGTAATTTACGTTTATTTCTGCCGCCCAACTTGTCTAGTGGTCAGCGTGCCTGACTGCGGATAAGGAGGTCCTGGGTTCAAATCCCGGTTCAGCCATGGATGTACTTTCTCTCTCTATCTATCCTGTCTTTGTCCCTTCCTTGTATGAATGAGGTGTGAATGGTTGCCTACCCTATAAACGGGTCTCCATAGCAT
Organism: Latrodectus hesperus; assembly: GCA_037975125.1. Lineage (NCBI taxonomy): Eukaryota > Metazoa > Arthropoda > Arachnida > Araneae > Theridiidae > Latrodectus > Latrodectus hesperus. The sequence continues at coordinate 86,194,375 of CM075859.1, read as the reverse complement.
GTGTGTAGAGCAAAGTCGTGCTTTCACCTTCATGGTGCTCTGATTAAAACGAAAGACGCTCCCAATTGACTTAAATTCGCATACCCAAGGCATAGCGAGCTTGGCTTGTGCAAGTGTCATTAGTAACAACAACAACACGCAACAACGTTTATTTCTTAATAAACTGTAACTTTCAACTTATTGCACTCCATTTCTAAATCCAGTTAAATTAATGGAAATTATCAGATTATATGGACAGATTAAATAAACAAAACAAAAAGGTATTTGAAATGAAATGGAAAAAGGTTTAATTCGTAATGCAATGTAAAGTTTACACTGATGCAAGCTAATAAAATATTTATGTTCTAAAATTAAAATATAAAAACGCGAGTAAAACTCATTTTTCTCGCCATTACTTCACTACTTAAATGTTTTAAATAAATTACCATCTCCATAGAACTCAACATGTAAACTGATTTATTCTTGATTGAATAAGATTTTTCTAATGATTTACAGTTATTACTTTCCCCGTTCTATTCCTGCCTTTGCTGTTGCATCCTGCTTTTGCTATTGACGTCACTATGAGTCATGTGATATCCGTAGAAGCAAAATAAAAAATTATTTTTTGAAAAACACACATATTTCATGTAAAATATGTTATTTAACTGTAAAATGAGCAGGAATTTTTGACAGAATATTTGCATACGTAATTATTAAACTTGAGCTATGTTTACGGTAGGAATTATTTTTGCTTTTCACGCAGCCATTATATTGACACGGTTGTTTTGGTGATTACATGTAGCTTAATAAAGTTAAAATACGATTTTATTTCATTTCTTTCAGTTTGACTTTCTATCTTAATTTTGTTACTAATCATTAAAGATAACAAGATATGAACAGTTATTTAAATGCATTCTTGCAATTGCCTTTCAAGTGTGAAATTTTGCAGTGGTTTTCACTATTCCATTTTATACAGAAACGTTTCTTTAAATTAAATCTCAATGAAAATATTCTGATGTACAATGATAATAATTTTAATAAAATAATTTTCATAATTAAGTTTTTCATTTGCATAACATGTTTACTTTTCATTCATATTTCGTGCAATATACCTAGTTATTGAGATAAAAAAAATTTCATACTTTTGTATATTGATAAATTTCTTAGTTTTCTTGTAGCTTTGCTCATAACAACTTTTGTTCACACATAACATAGTTTTATTATGACAGAAGCAGTTTTGGTGCTTTATGCTCGTGGGCTTATAGCACAAAACTCTTCAAAAATTTAGAATACCTTCTAGGTTGTTTTTGGTTGTTGTTCCTCCATAGTTTTATTACATCATATTAATTATTTTAAAAACTTCAAATTCTCTCTTCTTCAAAAAAGCGTTGTAGTATTAATGGTTTCAAATACCCCATTTTAATACACGTTTTTTTTTATTAAAAATGAATAAATTACAAGACGTACTTTTTATACTTTTTCAAATTTTTTTATTTCTGTAAAAATGTCTTTATTTCGAGTGATATATTTCTCTTTATTTTCTTAATTGAGTAAAATATTCACATTCAATGTGAAAAAATGTAAGAAATTTCTTAAGCTTAACAACTTTTTCTTTAACTTTTTTAAGCATAAATGCAGAAAAGATAGACAGTTTTTTTAACTGGTAGTTTTTTTTTCAAACATTGCACGTTATAAAATTATAAGTTATGTATCATCCTTGTAAATTGGGTGTAATAGTATCATTTCTTAATAAAGCAGCTGTTAATAACAACTAAGCTCCATTTTCTCAGGAACACATAGAACGTTAAATGTCCCATCACTAGTAAGAACTCTTCTCAACAGCACAGAGCTTGCCTTCTGAAGAAATCTCCCTACGTATAAGCTCCATTTTCTCAGGAACACATAGCACGTTAAATGTCCCATCACCAGCAAGAACTCTTCTCAACAGCACAGAGCTTGCCTTCTGAAGAAATCTCCCTACGTATATCATGCCATCACTCTGAGAACTATGAAGTCATTTTTTATCGAAAATAATATTTTTTAAGATAGCATCCCAAATCAGAACATCTTTTGACAAATTTAGCTCCCCTTCTTTATATGACGCCTTAAGAACCTTGGTTCCTTAATTTCAGTAGAACAGCATTTAAATTTGACTGTAAGGTGCATTGAACTTTTGTATGTAAGTTAATTTCATCAGTCTGCGATGTTATCTTAGAAATAGACTGGGTTCTGCTTCGCAGTAAACTTGAAAACTTGATTTTTATAGCTCGCTGCAAAATTTCGCTGCCTCCTCACATTGCTTATATTTAACATGTCGTTTATTTAAAGCAATCTGAATAGCTTAAGAGTCTTCCTATTCCCCACTTTTCTAATGCTCTACTAAAACTTCTATGTCACATAATTCTTCCCCACGACATTGAGAATTTCCTTTTCTATTTTTCTTCTTCTTTTTTTATTTGGTTGTTTGCTTACATACAATTTTGAAATCAAATCCAAATGATTTCGCAAACTTATTCTATTTTGAATTAAAAATAATAAATATTTTTATATTAACGTAATATTGATATTTCACAAAATTGCTTATTGTGTAAAATTAATTCAAGCATTTTATATTTGATTCAAGTATTTATGGGGTAAAATATTTCTCAATCTTAGTAAATTATTCATTTTATAGAGTGCAACATAAATATGAGAGATATTTTGGGAAATCTTATAATTCCGTAATTTGAGTAATTATGTTACAATATTGTCCACGTTAGCGTGGTTAGTTAAGTGGCATTTTTTCTAATTATTGTAGTTCGAATCTTGACCCACTCGAAGAACCACTGGGTTCGTTAAGGTCAGCTAGGGCACATTAAATATGTCGTGGTCACAAATTCCTCCATGTGAAATGATAACCCTGGGGGTGGCAGGCCAAGTCTGGAGTCTTCTGCTTAGTCTTTAAATCTAAATTACTAAGACACGCCTACTTTTGGGGTCCAATATACAATATCCACTGCATGTCCTACTGGACACAGAACCATCACTTCCACATCCTTCATAGAGCTGAAAAAGTTGTAAATGGATCCTAGCATCTTGGACATTACAATAATAATAAATTTCATTATACTCTGTACATTTCATATTTTGTGAAAATACTTGTACTAAATAATTTAAAAACAACTTGTAGTCAATGTGCCAGACTGTGGATAAGGAGGTCCTGGGTTCGAATCCCGGTTCAGGCATGAATGTACTTCTCTCTCTCTCTCTCTATCCGGTCTTTGTCCTTTCCTTGTATGAATGAGGTGTGAGTGGTTGTCTACCCTATAAACGGGTCCCTATGGCATGTGTGTACTGAAGAAGTTGGACTCCACACCAAATATGGTTCAGTTGGAAAAGTGGAGCAGCGTACCCCATATTGCCAGCCTAGCTGGCACACGACAACAACAACAACAAAAGAGCTAAGGACGTAAGATTTATAGATGTCTGTATTCAGGTATTTTATTCAGAAAAATATTGTCTTTTAGACATTTTATTTTTCACAAAAAATAATGATTTTCCAGAAATCTTTTATGCTGCTAGTAGACCTGAGGAGGAAGCTATAATGGGCATAACACTATATTCTCATTGAAAATAGCTAAAATTAATAATTAAATTTTTGGCTTTATTGTGAATTTTCCTTTAATTTTCAACATAAGTTATCCATAAAATTTATATTCTATTTCCTTAAAAAATATATCTACACATTGTTTCTCAAATTTTGATTCAACAGAACTCCATTCATCTGGATTAAATTTAATTATATTTTATTCGATTTAAATTTGTGAAAGCAAAATTGCAAAATTCATTTTTTGTGACGTTTATTGGGGTATGAATATATATATATATATATATATATATATATATATATATATATATATATATATATATATATATATATATATATATATATATATATATATATATATATATATATATATATATATATATATATATATATATATAGATAGATAGATAGATAGATAGATAGATAGATAGATAGATATAGATGCATGTATACATACCTTATTTTTGCTGGACTGCTCTACACAAAATAACCTAAATTTTAAAAAAACATGCTGCTTAAAAATTTCATGAATTGATGCATCCACAAAGAAGAAAGCTGCTAAAATAATGGGAAAGGCATTTATTAATTTTTAAATTACTTGGGAAGTGTAAACTTAAATAAAGTTTTGAAGTATTAGCTTTTGGTGGTAGATTTACTTTTCTGGCTTATTGTTAAAAATAGTACGTATAATGCATACATTAAATCTTGATCATATATTGACGCGTCATATTATTGCAAAATTAATGTTTTTTCTCCATTAACATTGCTGAAAACATCTTATTCTGTCTTTTCCAGATGAATATAATTATGGTATAATATACACTGGATATTATTATTTCAATCAATGGTTATTTCTACTTCTGGTTTCTTAAAAAAAGATTTTTAGAATCTGTTTGTTCATTATCCATTGTGAAACAAAACCCTCCTTTATAATTACAGCAGTTTGTGGTGCTTATAAATTATGCAATTATCTTATGCAATAATATTAGTATTTGATACAAGGCGAGAGATAAAATATCTAAAAAAGTAATATTTGTGAACGGTCGAAAGTAAAAATATAATGGAATAAAAAGTAGCACAAAAATGTTTTCCTATTTTTATAATCGTCATTTCAAATGGGTTTATCATTATAAAAAAGTAAATAGAATTGATCCACATTCATCTATTTACTCAAATAAGAATAGTTTACGTAATTATTCCATTCATTTTATATTTTCAGTGGAATGAAAATATTGTACAATATGATTTGTTGATTATAATATTCACATTAATAATGACATCACAGCACTTATAATTAAGATTTCCACAAATTCAATATTTGTCATCTCAATTTTTAAGAAAATTTTATAAATTTTCGTTTCACGTTTAATTTGAAGTATAGAAACAGTTTTTCCATTCGCCAACAGATGGCAGAGTTGTTCAAAATTCCTGTGATTCTTCAAGGTCAATTTTTCTCAAATTATTGTAAAGTGAAATATGTGCACACAGCTCCATCTAGTGATGAATTCAATAAATAAGCCTGAAAAAACGATGCACGAAAATCAAAACAAAAGCGAAACATTCCGAAATGTTGCCGTGATTTTGTACATAACTCTTTGCTGTTGTTGCCGAGTGAATGACAAAGGAATAATACTGTGGAGTACTTACGGGTTGTCAAGCTGTATTTATAAGAGCGGATACAGTTATTTAGCCATCAAATTAAGCTGGACTTCCATATTTTCTCGTTTTATGAGAATGTATTTTCTTTTTGAGAAAAGAATATTCATTTTTAAACATTATTCGAAGCCACTAAAACAAGCATATTCTTTCAGTGCTCTTTTTTCAGTTTCGCATGGGTAGTCAATTTATTGCTCATATTATATGACAAAAATTCACCGCACGAAGAAAGAAATCAAAATTATAGTTTTTAATCGGAAGATTGAATACTTTTAAAATCATTCATGAAGGTTTTAAGAACAATATCACCTTGAAATATAATTTGTAAAAATGTTGTGCAGTGTTAAAAAAAATTCAGAGTGAAACAATGCATTTTGATTTCCTAAAAGGGTATTCCTTCGTGGAATACTTTTGTCCGAATAATAAAATCAATAAAATATCATTAGGATGACAGATGAGCAGTACAATGAACTTGAAAGTAATTCTATTTATCTTTCTCTATATTATTAATAAATGCATCGCTCTCATCGAATAAAAACAGTGATAACAATTTTCAGAAAATTCTAATATTGAAATGTCTTCGAATGGATTAAAATTTGAATTTTTTTTTTAATATCTTACTTTTCGCATTTAATTTATAATTAGTAATTATTCAAAATTTTATTAAATTTTCAACTATTTTTAATAGTCTTAAAGAAAGATTCAAAGTTTTTATCCAAAAATTGCTAGTCCTATTTACTTATAATTATTTCGTTTTTGTGGCATAATTTAATTTCAAACATTAAAAAAGAAATGAAAATCAATAATTCTATTAAGGTGTTTCAAATAAATTTTTAATATATCAAATATAGGAAAGGAAAAATATAACATTTTATATAATAATAAAATATTAGAGTAATTTCTATTTAAAATATTGAGTTACGCAGGTTTTTAGTGTGGAAACGTAATATAATGTACTTTATTTAAGATTATAATTAAATTTATTTTGTAAATTTTAACCTGCATTAACAGAGAAACAAATTATAATGAATTGAAATACAATCACTGAAGATATATGAAATGAAAAAACACGATTTCTTTTAAACAAAATTGTCTATCTTTATTGCTATTAATGGATTTCAAATATTAAAGGAAATTTATATTTGACAAATGTTCCGTATTGGTCATGTATACACCTTTGGCCACGGAGCACCTTCCTTGTAGCACTCTGTAATCACACCATTTTGTGGTAACCTTTTTTCTCTTGAAAGTCCCAATTTTGTCACTCTTACGCAAAACCGCGCGGCGAAAACACGCAGCAAAATGAATGCTTTATTTTCATTTCTTTTGCATTTAATGAACCTCCTCACACAACAAATCTTTCAGATCAAACCCATAGAAAATAGTTTTTAATTTATTCGAATTGTCTAATAATGAAGTATTCAAATAACAACCGTCAAATATATACCGTAATACTATGGTGTACGTAAATTAAATGGATTATTTTTGTGCTGCAATACTTGGGCATTCATTTCAAAATAAGGGTCATAACTTATTCTGTTCCTTCCCAAATTTCAGAAGCTAGGGAGAAAGTGAGTTTTTCTCTCGCATTTATAAATCAGGCGAGTAAATAAACCGGGAATGAAAGATAACCATCGAAATATTCATTGAGATGTGTAAATGAAAGACTCTTGGGGGCAAGTGCGTAATAAAAAATATGAGAGCTATGGCTGAAGAAGAATGTTCTAATAGAATTCCCCCTGATGGGCTGGCGTTCTAACTCGTAGTTCGTTGCGACCCCTTGAGTTATAAATTTCGTTGGCTCAAATGATAAACGAAGGGTGGAAAATCATTTATTCTTCTCATTTACGGTTGATTTACTTTCTAGGAAATTCTGACACCCACACAAAAAGACAACTAACATCAACCCTTTGTTTTGGATATTCAACATAATTTAAAGCAAGTGTTAGGAAAATGAACTATCTTCAAAATTATTGTAGAATAATAAATATTCTTACATTTTACAATTTATAATTTTTCAGTGAAAGTTGAATTAAATTTTTAACTTAAATAAGATTAATGTATATTAATCAGAGAAACATTTTCAGTAAATTTTTTTATTTCTTTAATTTTCTTAATCAACTTGAATTTTAAACTCTATTCATTAATTACTTAGTGTATCATTATGTAAAGCATAAAAATAACTTTCCATAATTATAATAAAAACGGCATACTCATTTAAACTTATGGTCAGGGATATTATTATTAAACTTATGGTCAGATTAGGGTACTTCCTTCTGAAAAAACCTAAGACAGGAACAACTAAAAATTCCATTTAGTTTCTCTCTTTACGAGAAATTTCAAAGTCTCTAAATTTTCAAGATTTCTTTCAAATTTTCTAAATTACCTTTGCAATTAAATTTCTTGATTGAAAACTTCCTCTGAAACAGCTTGTTTATTATTTTGTAATTCATCATAAATGAGGTTAAAATTAATTAAAATGTATCACAAAAGATCATGTAATTTTTAATTTGATTTCCATTTTATTATCCTTTCCTGTGTTAGATATATTCACCATGATAGCTTAAGACATAATTTTTGCAAATTATTTTTATAACTATATAAAAATATTTTCAAAATTTTTCTGCTGTTTTTTCAGTACATAGTCAAGTAATAAAAATCAAGTCAAATAATAAAAGGTCTGCTCATAGAACGTTTCATATAAAGCAGAATTAAATTTTTCTTGAACAGCAACTACATTCATTTATATATTTTGTATTATTTTTTCATTCTGTTTATTGAATAGTAGTTTAAAATGAATGAAGCTTTATTGTTTCTAATGGAAAATATTTGCTATGATCTCTCCATATTTCTTAGTGTATTTCGTCTTTTTCATCTAATGCGAAAACTTCGCTAAAATCGAATTCACTTTAAATAAAAAGCAAATAAAAAAATAATAGTGAGTTTAATAAATTGTGTGTGAAACCTCTCAAATTATAGATGTTGGAATCTGTTATATTAAGTCTAATGATTCAAATACTAAGCTTTGTAAAAAAACTTATAAATAAAATAAAATTTAAGACTCATTTATTCATTTTCAATTTTTGAACATTCAAAAAAGTTTTGTTTGTTCAAAATAATTAGTTACAGACTAAACAAAAATATTATTTCGAATGTATTTATAAATTCGATGTTAAAACTTGCATCACCAGGAAAATTTAAATTGATTTGATAGAACTAATGATAATCTAATAAGTATTGTACTTAAGCTTAAAATATAAAAAATGAATTACAAAATAAAAATATATGCAGCAAAATGCAGTGTACACTAATGCAAGTACAGCCCGTTCTGTTACTAACACAACTAAGAATAACATTATCCTTAAATGTTGCTGGAACGATATTTTGCTACAGTAGTTTCGTATTATTGTGTCACAGGGTAAGGAATGCTTCTTTTGTCTATTCCCCAAATATCGCATGCTTCTCAAGATGATATTTACAATATTTCAATACAGTTTCCGCGAAAACATTTTGAAAAGTGGTAAGAAAAATTTCTATAATATATCTCATTCTGCACAGCTAATTTTTAACCTAGTCTGCTCAACAACCAGCCCAGAACATTTTGTAAAGCACTGGAAATGTTTCTTCCTATGTAGTATATAATTAATTATAAAATTGCTTATCAATTCATGGCAACATCGCATGAAGCCACGGTATGTCATTCGAGGAGGAATTCACTGCGTAGCTCCTACAAATAACATTTGTATAGTCTATCCTTAGTTTGTATGAATAATACAAAAAGCTCAGTATATTTCTTTCTTCTTTTAAATAAATTTTCGCGAATATTATATTGAGTTATTCCAGTTCTGCATATGAGATCATTTTTCGTATAAATTTAAAGATTACTAAAATTATTTTCGTGTTATTTTCGCATTAAAGACATTTTACCATTTTGTTTGTGTTGGATGTAAGTTATATGGTGAATCATGGACCTAGTAATTTAAGAGACTTCTAAGAGGTGGTGGGTTCATGAGATATAACTTACTTAACATCTATGTAAATCCTGCGTGATTCACAATGTTATCTATACGTTCTGTTTTTTCACTGGTTGCTTACAACAAATTGCATGGCTGTGAAAAATTCAGTAAAATTACACTTTGATGTTTTTTGTCTTGACGTCTTTATATTTAGGTAAAATCTAAAAAAATTATTATAAATAAAATGAATTTCTTATTTATTTACCTCGGCTACCAAATTAAGCATTACGAACATTTTGAATAGGATTTATTATTTAAAAATTCAAAGTGTTAAATATTTTTTCAAAGGAATTTTAATTTCTTAAAACGTTTGGTACGATATTAATTTTTCTTATAGGAGATGAAATTATTTTATTTAAAAACATATTTTTATTTATTTTTTGTCAAATTATGCATTTTAATGCTCAAATAGATTGCGTGAATTAATTTTGATTGTAATAACCTAAAAAAATAAATTACTAGAAGAAGGAAATTTCATTAATCAAAGGAATTATTAGTGAAGAAAACATATATATATATATATATATATATATATATATATATATATATATATATATATATATATATATATATATATATAGTATATATATATATATATATACATATACATATATATATCATATATATATACATATATATATATATATATATATATATATATATATATATATATATATATATACTATATATATATATATATATATATATATATATATATATATATATATATATATATATATATATATATATATATATATATATATATATATATATATATATATATATATATATATATATATATATATATATATATATATATATATTATTTAAATACAAAATATTTATTTTGACTTAAAAAATCTGATGTCTTCAGTAATCAGTATAAGTGAATTACCTAAAAAAACTTCGTTTCGAATAAAATGAATGAATGTGTGTAATACATTTCACGATACATATTTTAATACATAACTTTTATAGTGACGTTTGTATCAATGAAATCTTAAGTCATATTTTGTTCACTGCAAAAATTTAACTGATACAAAAACTGAAGAATATATTTTTTGATTTAGCAATCTTATTGCATGCATTTGATTCAGACAATGTGAACCGGGCGTCCTAAATTGTAGAATATAAATGAAATAATAGGGGGATTTCAATTTCTTTTGAAAATCCTGCAACAGTATGCTTCAACATAATCCAAGAAAAAGTTTAAAAAACAATATTCATGGTAATGTTCAGTTACATTAGACATTTTAGGGTGCCATTAAACCTAAATCTGACAAATTCCGCATGAAATCTCTAAAAGCCTTTATTTTAAAAAATAATTTATGTTGCATAAGAAAATTCTAATGTTTTAGACTTTAAATTTCCTCATTATTTCATTAAATTAATTATAATTGGAAAACTATCCTTGAATACAAGCTAGCAAGGGAAGTACCTGGAACTTGCGTGGGAAGGAAAAAATGTTATGGCCCATCAAGTTAAATATGCAAAATATTTAGAAGTAAAAATATTTTCAAATCTAATTATCGTTTAATTGATGGTATCAAAAATCTTACTTTATATTTCAAGATATGCAGCTGAAAGATTAATTTCTATTGCGCGATCTGTGGCGACTTCTTTCAGGCCCAGAATGAAAGAGTTTGATCTTCCCATTTTGTGAAATCTATCTCTGAAGATCTCTAACTCATTCAGTTGGTTTATTTCATTTCAATGATCAATGATAAGGGGGAGGAGAGATCTTTTACACAGTAATATCCATTGTATATCCACGTGAAAACGAGAGAAATGAGTTAATCAAAAATTTCCTCAATTCTTGGAAAATATGTAAACTTATTTTCCTTTTTAATCATATATTTCGTTGTCAAACATCTCTTATTTAACACTCACTAGTTCTCATTTTAATCAAATCACAATCTTTTTATTTTGGACATTGTATTCTATTAAAAATAACTGTATAAGTTTGTTTCTTTCTACTATGAATCCTTTAAATTTGTTAAGAAGTATCATTTTTTAAAGCATAAATATTATGTATTAATGTATGCACTGTAGTCTTAAATTTTAAAATAAAATTTCTTATTACTTAAAATTTTTACTTTAAAATCAAATTAATGAGTGTCAATAATTTCTAGAAATTGACTTTTATTTGACTGATAAATTGTATTGCCTTTGTGTTAAAAAGATAAAAATTGGGTATTATAAATCTTGTGTGTTAAAAAGTTCTTTTTACAACAATTTAGTGGACATATAACGTACTAAATATTCTTTTATATGTTCCTTCATAATATGTTTCTCACACAATTAATTATTTTAATTTATAAAAATGTTTAACTTAAACAATAAAAAAGAATGCATATTATTTATTATTTTATCTCCTGAATATTATTATTTTACTATTTTTGGTTTAAAAAATTTTATTATTAAAATTTTAAAAACTATAGAAATACCACACAAATCAATATAAACTTATTTTAAAAGATATTCTTCTAGTGTAAGAATATTTCTTTTAAATATTATATAGTAAATATAAGTTCTTAGATACTTCTATTAAATAATGATATTTTAAAAGTTTACAGGATGCATTTTGTTAGATGTTGAAAGTAAACAAACATATTTTCTTAAGACTAAGAAAAATCAGATTCTTGCAAATAAAAAAATAATTTATAGGTTTAGGAATATTAAGGCTAACAAGTAAATAAATAGAAAACCATAAAACATGAATATATATAAATTTTTTGTCAAAATCTCTAATTCTTGATCATTTAAGTTAACGATAAATCTGGAAAAATAATACTATATTCTGATATTTTCAATGTTATTTTTAATATTATATTCATTTTATCAATTTTTTCGAAAAAACTGCTATATATTACATTATAAATTTTTACTATTTGGTTTTATTTCTGATTTTATTGAAAATTGGTTATTTTGCTTACATTTATATATGGAAGTTTATCTTAGTTTTTGGTTTAATCGTATATTTTTGTGGGCGGCGTGTGTGCGTGTGTGTGAGCATTGTGTGTATTCTGTATTAATACTGTTGCAACGACATAACTTAGTTATCTAAGTAGAAAGTGAAGGAAATTTTATAAATATGAGTTTTCTAACTTTAAAATTTATGTAAATTAAAGAGTTTGACTCTTAAACATAAAAAAAGGTTACAATAATATATGTTTTCATTTAAAATTATATTTAAAATAAATGTGATTTTGTTCTTTAGTGGTGGTGTAAATAATGATTTGCCGCCCAACTTGTCTAGTGGTCAGCGTGCCTGATTGCCGATAGGTAGGTCCTGGGTTCGAATCCCGGTTCGGGCATGGATGTCCTTTCTCTCTCTATCTATCCTGTCTTTATTCTTTCCTTGTATGAATGAGGTGTGAATGGTTGCCTACCCTATAAACGGGCCTCTATGGCATGTGTGTACTGAGGAAGTCGGACTCCACACAGAAATATGGTTCAGTTGGAAAAGTGGAGCAATGCACCCCATATTGTCAGCCTGGCTGATACACGACAACAACAAATAATCATTTTAATTCTGAAATTTTATATAATGCTAAAATCAGTTCGGATTTTTTTAAAACCATAAAGTTGTTGTTTCTTTCGTTACAGTTGAGATCCTGACTACGCCACTTTATTACAATTCTCATTAGTTTAAACTATCCATGACGTCAGATAACATTTCATCTACGTCACATCGTATTGAGATGGCGTTATAAAGGCGTCTTGTCGATGATTTTGCTGCCTGCCTACAAATCACATTCTTCGAGCGGCAGCAAACAAGGCGAAGTTCACCATCGAATGTCTGAGAATAGTGTCGAAGCTCATTTTGTTAATGAAACGATTTCTTATATAAGGACCAATACAACAACATTAAACTTAAGAGTTAGTTATCCATTAATTCAAGCCATTGACACATAGACAATAGAACAGCAGAAATAGCAAAATGCAAAAGACAAGGCAAAACATCCACTTTATAGTTTGTTAAAATCGTTAAGGACGATTTAAAATTTTAAAAAATTCACTACTTGGTAGAATTTTAAATTAATAATTGTATTTGTCGCTCAATGGTCATTTTTTGCACACGAGGGCTAATTAGACCGGGACGTATGGTTTAAAGTGGATTCCGAACCACAACAAACATCCATACCCAAGGTGGGATTCGAACCCACGAACTATTGAACCAAAGGCAAGGGCGCTAACCATTCGACTGCTAGCTCGGCATAGTAACTGCAATACCTGTAAACAATTTCTTTTTAATCTTAAGACTACTGTCTTGCTTAAGCCAACATTAAAAATTTTCTTTTAATTAATATTACTGAAATAATATAAAGCGAATTTGTAAAACATGGGCTCAAAAAGTACGTCGAATTTTTTTGCTGCATTTCTATTAAGACAAAAGAAAATTAGAATAATAAATGCATTCTAACCCGCGGTCAGAAAAGCAGTTCAATAGAAGATGATGAAGGGTTTGGCAGATGGCTCTAGAATCAATAAAATTAGTATTAATAATATTTAGCAAATATTATAATGTGAAGTAAATATTATAATGTATAATATTATAATGTGAAGTAAAAGATATATATATACACTTATATATTATACATACACACACACACACACACACACACACACACACACACACACACACACACATATATATATATAGATAGATAGATAGATAGATAGATAGATAGATAGATAGATAGATAGATAGATAGATAGATAGATAGATAGATAGATAGATAGATAGATATAGATATAGATATTATAGGAAAATAAAACCAGCAAAACCCCGCCGGCTTTTAATAAGACTGAAAAGGTCCCGCAAATTCCGAATGAATTTCATAAAGATATGTAAATGGATGAGTGAGCTTATATTAGAGATATATTAAAAATGTTGAGCACAAACGGCTTCCACTCCTAAAGTAGAATTGTTGGTTTAACTTCTATAGAATCCATATATTTTTAGAAATATAAATTACATATTAAATGTAAATAAATATTTTTTGAAAATTGATATATTTTTTGCTCAGAAATGTAAAGAGTTTGGCAGTCTATTTATGACTGCATTCATTCAATTACACAGACTTAAGAGCACTGGACTGCAATTCTGAAAATTCTCATCAAAATAAATAAACATTAAACTTAAGGGTTAGTTACCAGCCAAACAATTTAATTATTTCAATTTGTTTTAATTACATTAAAGATTTTTTAATTATTTCAACAGTGCTGAATTAAAAACATAACTTTTGACCCTTCATATTAAAAATTATAATAATTATAATGTACCGTTTATGGAATAGACAAACTGGAACTCCATGCAGAACGGAGAGTTCACCGTTCTGTATGGAGTTTAATCTAGTTCATCGATAAATAAATACTCGCCTCCAAGCACATAGGTTTACTTAACACAGGGTTGCAATAAATTTTGGGGGAGCCGTTTAAAATATACTATTTGTTTAAAATATTCTCCATTTAATTTCGTGTCTTAACTATTAAAATGTCCGTTAAGAAATGGTGCACCTAGTGGTGCACTCTTTAAAGGGAAAAGTCCCAGCTTTGATTCCAGCCACAGCTCAACTATTAGCACAGCATGTCCAGTTTTGGACCTTGCTCCATAAAACCCAACCAACCTGCTTAACAACAGGAGATGGATGTTGCTGTATTGCCTTATGTAATACATGTCAATCTTATATTGTCTTATACTAATAAAAAGAAAAAGAAGTATTTCTGTAATTCTTATATAAGAAAACTAGTGATTTCTTATTTATAACATCATCTATTTCCGATATTACCAAATGTGCAGTTCACGAAATTTTATACTTATGCACCGATTAATAATTCTTAAAGCAATAAATACCTTTTTACCTACTCTCAGTAACACTGTTTCTTAACATACATTACTTTTGGCTTAAAATTTGTGCTTTAGAAATAAGAAAGAAGAATCTTGTTCTCTTTCTAATTTTCCAAAAAAAAAAAAAAAGGAATGATTTAACAAGAATTATTCATTCATTTTTAAAATGAAGCATTGATGTATTTAAATCTATACAAATGGTAATATTTTAAAAAAAGGAAAATATATTTTTGCATCAATGAAATAAAAATGCAAAAAAGTATAATTTTTTTTAAACTTAGCACCAAAAGTTTCGATTTTCTTTTAAAAAAATTAAAATGTTTGCGATCATTATTTTCCTCTACTTTTATAGGATGAACAAGCCAGCTCAACAAATATCTGCTTTAATGACACATTTTTAATAAGCAATATATTTCCTGATTATTTTGCTTAAAGAAGTAAATAATATTCTCTAATTTACGAATATACACAGCTGGCCAACGTAATTGCAACATTCTGAAGGAAGCCTGCAAATGACATGAAATTAACAATATGCATTAGCGGAGATGAAAGACCCGAATGATAAGAATTTCAGCCCAGGTACGCATCACACGTGCCTGTGGCGCCACTTCAAAGCGATATTTAAGACTTGGACATTTCGACGATTTCAAGTTCGGCATTTTTTTTTTTACGATCAATTATGCTTCGTGGAAAACAGTGATCATTTTTTGATCAAGAAGCCGAGTTCGAAAGAGGAAAGATAGTGGGCTACCGAGATTTTGGATTATCTTTCAGGGAAATCGGTTGTCGTGTTGGACAAAACCAGACAACTGTAATGCGTGTATATGTGATCGTTGCATGCAAGAGGGTACGACGGGTCGGCATCTTCAAAGTATCCACCTCAGTGCACCACTTCACTTGATGACAGGCAAATTGTGCGCATGGCAGTGACGGATCGCTCAGCCACATCATGAACCGTAGCACAGCACATTCAGCCTGTAACGCATCATCCAGTGTCTGCGCGTACCATTCGAAGCGGTTTACAGCAGAGTGGTTGTTCCACAAGACGTCCATTGCTTCGTCTACCCTTGACGCAGAACCACAGACGTCTCTGCCGCCAATGACGTGATGAAAGAAGGGTGTGGACGGCAGATAGAATGAAATTGTTTTTACTGACGAGTCACGCTTCTGTCTGCAACACCACAATGGTCGCATTCGAGTCTGAAGACACGGTTGAGAGAAGATACTAAACAGATGTGTTATGCTCCACCACACTTGTCCTGCAACCGGTATTACGGAATGGGGTGGTATTGGATATCACTTTTGCACTCTTCTAATACGCATTACCGGTAATTTAAACAATCAGTGCTACATTTTCAAGCTGTTGGAGCCAGTTGTCCTTTCTTAACTTCAGAGCTTGCCCACAGTCATATTTCAACAGGATAATGTGCGACCATACGTGGCACGCATTTTTCAACGGTTCTTCGTCAATCGCCAAATTGAATTGCTTCCCTGGCCAGCTCATTCTCCAGCTCTTTCGCCGATGGAAAACATGTAGTCCATGGTTGCTCAAAGATTGACCAGATTACATCCCCAACTGCCACACCGGATCAACTTTGGCAACTGCGGAAGCTGTTTGATCTGCTCTGCCTCAAGAACACGTCCAAAATCTCTCTGAATCAATGCCGAGGCGTGTGGCAGCGGTGATCTCCAACAATGGCAGCTGCTCTGGCTACTATTTTGGCAGGAACCACACTTCAAAGAAGTCTATAAATTTAATCATTTGATATTTGGTCAACATGTTATCTAAAAATTAAATTTTGTTGTGACATTTCTTATCTTTCTTGGTGTTGCAATTTGGGTGACCAGCAATGTAGCTTTGCTTTTTCAAAATTAATATTTAATGCGAATAATAAAAGGATGGTAATTTTAATTAATTCTTACATAATGTAATTGCAATAAAAAAGTTGCCAAAAAATGAGGGTGTGTCATTTTAATCTTGGAATAATCTCTCAGAACATCTCGTGAATAATATTATATCTGATGTTTTGATTTCATATATTTTATGCATAGAAATTAGGTTTTACATATGTAATAAAATTAGGGAACTGATGAAATAGGTAACTACTTTACTGGTAAAAATTATTAACACCTCGACATTGATTTAAGAGTCTTTAGCAATGATTAAGCGATGCAATTTAAGTAAATACAAAATTTTTGAGATGCATAGTGAGAAATCTCTGAAAGGGGTGATAAAATTAACACAGAATTAAAAGATTTAACAATTTATACTGAACATCGCTTTATTTACATATCTTAACAATTTTTATCGAAAATTGGTAAATATTATTATTTGTCCTATGTGAATGCAAAGAAATTCACTTTTAAATCAGCAGTTATTTTTTTTAAATTTTCAATTTAAGTTAATGGTTTGTTGATCGTATATTAAATAATAAAGTAAATAGGCACAATATTTATGAATAACATGAACATTAAGATGAGAATGAACTTAACGAATTAAAAGGTATATAGCAAGTAAATTAAATGTGGATATTATTTCAAAACACTTGTGTTTGATGAAATCAGAAAAATGATTCCATTAATATATCTAACTTACACACACATACACACAATTATATATATATATATATATATATATATATATATATATATATATATATATATATATATATATATATATGTATTTATACATGGAGATAAAGACTAGAATTTATAATTGACTTTATTAATCCCTATTTTTCTCTGGAAAGCTAAGCTCCCTATTCATCATTCCATGGAATTTCAATTTATTTTATAAATGTGATTGCAAATCAAAGTCCCACCCCATCACTACTTCTGCTGCTTAAGTGTTTTTTCTTGCTGCTTAAGTTCTATTTCATAGCAAGCTTTCATCAATTTCTATTAATTCTTCAAGCGTTTTATTTTATTTGTACGGTCAATGTTTCTGACAAAAATAATCTCCCCAGCAAAAAACTGCGCTGCACAATGATTTGCTGATGTTGTTGTCGTGTGCCAGCCAGGCTGACAATATGGGTTGCGCTGCACCACTTTTCCAACTGAACCATATTTTGGTGTGGAGTCCGACTTCCTTAGTACACACATGCCATATGTACCCGTTTATAGGGTAGGCAACCATTCATACAAAGAAAAGACAAAGACAGGATAGACAGAGAGAGGAAATACATCCATGCCCGAACTGGGATTCGAACCCAGGACCTCCCTATCCGCAGTCAGGCACTCTGACCACTACACAGGATAGGCGACAATGATTTATTAGAGCACCGCGTCTTCTGGGGATGAATTTTTCATAAGCACTGGGCTTTATTCATATATTATATTCGAAGGAATCCAGGAAAAGCTTCCTTACAGGTGCGCATGCAGAAAAACATTCATTGCACATTGTTTGGGAGTGACTGGTATTGAATCCAGAACCTTTCGTCCTGAAGACCTAGTTTTGTCATCAGGTAACGATGAGCCCTCTCAGTAATGCCTAGCTTAATTGAAAGGACTGAGTGGAGAAGCGAAATGAGAGGTCCGCTCAGACCCTAGGTCAAGGGAGGAGAATACTTTACTCAATAGCATAGACCTACTTTATAAACTTACGAATAAATCTAAAATGAAAAGATGTGATTGAAAGTTTAATTTTATTTTTAAGGCTCGTACAGGTTTGCCAGTTGTAAGTATTTGAAATTGAATTTGCTATTAGACTCACTCGAGGATAATTCTTAATATTTTCCACTTTATATTTTGTACGCTTTCGAAGAGGGCTGACACCATCCTTCCAAACCGTCTACATTGGAAAAGCAGCGGGGGGCATGCTTGTCCCTAGACAGGATCCGCCCGATGCTTGTTCTCTTTAATTACTGCGGAAACCAAAAGATGCAGAAACCATGATGGATCATCGCCTAAGCGGCACGTCGCTCCGAATGGAATTTGCATATCACTTTTGGATTCATTACCGGGGCACTTCATCTGATTGTCATTGAGATTTGAAAAGATTTTTGAATATTAAAACTAGTTCACTATTATAGGGCTCAGTTTTTACTTATTTTCTGTTAGCAGGATAAAAATGATTGAAATGGAGATGAAATAACACTATCGAAGTATGTGTAATATACAGCAACTTAAAATTGTATGAGGAAATATTTTTTCGATGATCGAATTTCTAATTGTATTTCATTTTTTATATTTAATTTTTTTATTGAAAAAGATGAATTGAACAAATGAATATAAAAAATAATCAATGTAAAATAATTTAAACACATGTTGCAATGCATAATTTGTTTTTTAATTTCGAGTATTATTTAATTGTAAAATAGATAATTTCTCCCATCGAACCGAAAAGCACAATTTGTAATAACAGCATTTCAGGCATTGTCAATAAAGGAATCAATAATCAGTTACAAAAGGGGCGTTGAGAGGTAAATATTATAGTATTTCCATCCACCTTAATTAAATGATATCTTTAACTAAAATTTTGTATTTTTTTTTTATTTTTCTTGAAGTCAAAAAAAAGTCCTTAAGCTAAAACTTTGCTAAAAAAAAGTCTCGCAAATTTAAAAATAGAGATACAATTTTCTAAATAATTTTAAAATCTATTATATTAACAGTTAAAGAATTTTATGATTAATCTTGGCTATTAAAACCATAACGTTTTAAATCGTATTCGGTACTTCTTTTTAATTTAATGTCAGTTCAAGAGAAAAAAAAATTCCTAAAATATATCAATTTGTTTCAGATAACGAAAAAAAAAATTACTTAAAAATGTATAAGGATTCTTACATTTTGAATAACTTTATAATTCAAGGTAACATGCTTTTTAAAAGAAGAGGTATATTTATACTAATGGATAATATATTTAGCGAATTTCTGGTTGGCAAGGCAACAGGCATATATCCTGTAATTTGTGCATTCATCAAATTTTTAAATATGAATATTGAATAAGAAGTTTTGTTGAAATAATACATTTCACCAATAAGACTCAAATCCAATATAACACAGAGATAAAGAGTTAATTATAAACAATTTCACTGAAATTTCCTTTAAGAGGTCTCCGTCAGAATTCTTCTTCTTCTTAAAGTTGGGTTTGTATGTCATTGGGCACCTCTGCTTTTATCAGCATTTTGTACTGCCGTCATTATTATCAATCTAAGGGGTGACAAATTTTAACCAATCTTTCAAATAGGAATTTTTTTTCAGTCGCTTGAATACTGAATTAATAGAGATGAAATGCTGAAAAAGCATTTAAAAATCATCTATTAAATAATACATCTTACACCTCACCTGAGAAACAAATGAAATCATATATATTTCTAAGAAAGTAGCTTTAAAAAATCCTTCTAAATAAAAGTAAATTTAAATAAGTAATTTTATATTATAACAGACGAAATCCTGGATATTTCATTAATCGAACTAGTTTCCTTAAGGGATAATGTGATCCTGAAATAAATTTGTGCCTGTAATTTCAGCACTTTTGGTTTTGAAGTATCTAGTTTAAAAATGACCCAAAAATTAAGTGACGGTCTCTTGATGAAGCCATACCAAAAAGATCACGATAAAATCATTCAAAAATCGAGATAATTTAATTATTTTCATTGATTGTAGTAAGATTATTTAACATGAATTCTTATCCATTAGCCAAATACTCAGTAGAGTTAGGTGTTAGAAAAATACGTGATCAAAGGATACACTCGTGGTTGAAGAGTATGGAACAATAATTATTCCAGATATTTTGGAGTTTCACTGGAAAGTTTTGACGAAAACAGTCGACTTATTAAAAGAAATAATTAATTTACAGAATGCTTCGGATCCTTAATAGAAAATGTTCTCTTTTGAATAACGCAGAATGATAGATTGATTGAATTTGGCGTATTACCACTAAATCTTCCTATTTAATGTTGCATGTCAGTAGAAGGAATTTTATCTCTATGTAAAAAATTTTGTAACAAAAATGTACTCCTAAGCATTTTTTATAAATTTTCAAACAGTTAAAACAAGTTAATATTTAATAATAATAAGTTTTTTTAATGTTAACAAAAAGGAACAAACAGAAAATTATACAGAGAGATTGAAAGGAAAGGCGAAAAAGGAAAAGACTGTAGAAATGGAAAGGGAAAAGAAAGTGGAAAATGAGAATGACGAGTTAAATGAAAAATTCTTCTGAAAATTCCCCTGGATGTTCAGGAGTTAGTATTGAGGATATAGCTAAGTGGATGATGTGTAATTCGTCAGACCCTGGATTTCAAATTTCAAATAATGATGAACTTATTGAAAGTGTAAGAGAAGAAAATGTCAAGGAAGAAATAAGCCTTCATGTCGAAGTTGAAGCTGACACAGGACCATCAGTTAGTGACGCATTTGTGGTCTTTGAAACGGGGTGAGTGTATGGAGGGTCAGTCTGTTTGTGACCATATGCAACTTCTCATTGTCAAGGGGATGCGAGATTACACTGCCCGGAAACGGATAAAGACAGTCAAGCTGTTTGCTCTAACTGAGATGTTCAGCTGACAATGACTATCATTTACAGTACTGTTCATACATACTGTACTAATGTTCAGAACTTGATATTAGCTTAGTAGTAATATCTAAAAGTGTTGTTTCATTTAATTAATTAAAATTTTGAATTCTTTAGAAATATGTAGTTCTTTCACACATTTTCAATATGCAATTATTTTAATTGTATCTTTTACTTTTATTTCGAAGCTCCAGTGGCTCAGTAGCTGCACGCGGCTTCCCGTAAGCTCAGCAAAGTGAAGCATCATTTGCCGCGGGCAGTGGTTGGGAGGGTGACCTCGGTGTACTCTCCTTCATTGGGTTGCTGGAACTCCGTGGGTTGGGGACGTGTCCACGTTAATATGTGACGTCCAAAGTTCTTCCCCTGGTGTGGCGTGGATGTGGAGAGGAGGGTGCCAGCTCAGGTGGGGCCTCGTCACCTGATCGTGGTTCAAAATTACGAGGCACCTTAAACAGAGTAAAGTCGTACTTTCACCTTCGTGGTGCTCTGATCCAAACGAAAGACGCTCTCTATTGACTTAATTCGCACTGCCAAAGGCATAGCGAGCTTGGCTATACCTTTGCAAGTGTCATAAACAACAATAACTTTTTTCGAAAAATATTCAAATCTACGAATGGGGTCTGGTCATAATTGATTCTGATGATTTTAGTTCTACTGTACAATAGATTATGTGTCATCTATTATTGTAAAAAAAATGTGACAGATTTTGAGTCGAGTAATCAGTAGAAAATAGTAGATTCCAATATTTTTACTCTTAATAGGACAAATAAGACTAAAGTTGCTTAAATTTAAAGAAGTTGGAAAAGAGTGCCATTTACATTACGTTTCAAACATTAAATCTTATGCAGTTATATCACAAAATTATTGAGAAATAAATTATAAACACTGTTTTTAAGCCTAAATTACTTGATCAGGCTTGGGAATTACAAAAGGAAATGATTAAGTTTTAATAAAGGTTACTCGTTTTATAAAAATGTGAAAATGTATAATCAAATAAGTTTCTAAAATGTTTTATTTGTGGTTCGAGTAAACATTTACGTCGTTGCTTTAGATAGGATTTCAATCGAAAAACTAAGCAAGCTGGAATTTCGGGAAGAAAATCAGCAAAGGTGAAGCTAATTAAGAAAATGAAACCGAGGGATGAGTCAGCGAGGATCTTAACTGATCTCTCCAATTGGTACAACGATGGGTATTTTTAATGTGGGAGAAAAGCTAGTAAATTTACTATCTTTTCTCCTGTGAACTTAGTAACTACTTTAGTTTATTCAAGTGGTAAAATAAATGTGATTAGGTCCATATCGAAATGTTTCCTAGTATGTTTGAAATTCGGAAGAGTTTTATAGATAAATTAAGAAGAATTTATTTCCACAGTGTAAACTTTCTCTAAAAGAAGCCTGGCAATAATTTTTTTTAAAAAATATTAAAATAGCATTATTGAGAATCAAAGTCGAATATTTCGAAAAATACGAAACTTGATAAATCCAAAAAAATGTTTAATTTGACATGATTGTTTCTAATTTAAGTAGCTTAAGCAAAAATAATTGATAAAAGCATTTGTTTTTTCTATTTTTCTCATCAAATTCTTTAATTATTTGAGAAATATTAATATAGAAAATCTTTATTATTTTGAATAAGCATAAAGTCATTTAAGTAAAAATGTCATATACTCTTGTTTTATTGAGTTTGTAATGTATATTTGTTTTTGTTTCAACCGTGCATTTCCACATTATACACTGTTATTTCTATAAATTAATTAACTTTATAAACTGTGATAGTAATATTCAGTAAAGAGCCTTTTTATTCATTTTACTTTAGGTATAAGCGTGATAATGCATAACGATCAATTTATAACTATTACACTACAAAGGTGGCTTACTAAATAAAACACTTATAGATTCTTTTCAAATAACTTACACTTCTAGTCGACAAGCTGAACTCAAATTAAATTATAACATGATCCAATATTTTATAGCATGTAATGAATATTTTGAGAAATGAATTCTAAATTGTTGGTAATTTATGAGAATAAGAAATTATTGCTTTCAATTAGCCATATGAATTTCAGTAATTTTAGCTCAAAACTAATATTATTATTTATTAAGAACTCAACAAATTCACCAATAAAGCATTTTAATTGAAGATTAATTCCAATTCATGAAATTTATTAATTTATTGCATTCATAAACCATTCAGTCACAGTCATTTTATGTATAACCAAATAACTAAATGTAAAATTAAATTCAGATGCAGAGCTAAGCTAGTATTTGGTTTCGTTATTTATTAAAGTAAATCGTTTATTCATCAACAGAAACGTAAAAATAAACAATTTTTTATGGATTAATTTCTTATTTTACATTAGTATGAAGATATTAATAATTTTTGCATGTGTGGAAATTATCCCCATTCTTTTGTATATGTGTTCAAATAAGTTATACAGTATTATTTAATTCTAAGTTGCTCATTATAATATGCCAAATAGTCTATCTAAAACTTATTGACGGGATTATTAATTTCTCAAATACAAAATATTTATTTACCTTTTTTTTATTGATAATTATATATGGTTCAACATTTTCTAACTCTCATCTCACTTAGATTTGATGCAAAACGAAATTTTTTTAAATATATACAGATTTAGGAAAACACAAGCCATTGATGCTTTCAAAACTAAAATTATTAATATGAATTAACTTTTTTTTCGAATCATTAACGTAATAGTATTCATTAAAAATTTATTTTTTACCATTTAATGTAATCAATTAATATAAAAAAATTAAAATTATAAAGTATTAAGCAAATTACTAGAAATGAATTATTAGAATTATAAAAAATATTTTTCAGATGTTCAGGTGTTTTGTAATAAATATTGGGACATATTATTAACTACAGTTTTTTCAGTAACTGCTATATCTGCTGCTAAATTTGTTTTGAATATAGATATACGTTAGAATATATATATATATATATATATATATATATATATATATATATATATATATATATATATATATATATATATATATATATATATATATATATATATATATATATATATATATATATATATATAATATATATATACCTATAAATATATATATATAAATATATATATATATATATATATATATATATATATATATATATATATATATATATATATATATATATATATATATATATATATATATATATATATATATATATATATATATATATATATATAAAGAAATGCCTCTATATATATATATATATATATATATATATATATAGCAGCATTTCTTTTTTATTTTTTCATTTGTTATTCACATGCGTCTCAAATTAATGGTGAACTTGGATTCATTATTTTAGGAATTACGCTTTAAAGAACAGAAAAATATATTCTGAAAATAAACTTGTGGAGCATGTGACTTGCATAATTTTTCATATAAGTTTTTATTTTAAAAATTTCTTATTTATATTGTAAATTTTTTATTTGGATAATCATTGAATGGAAAAGAATAATGAAATACTCTAGTCAGTTTGTAAATATAAATTTCCCCAATAGATGGCACTAGCTGAAAAGTTCTTTCAAGAATTGTGGAGAAAGAAAATATTTTTTAAATTTTGCTGTCTCTTGTAGTTTTTTAGCACTTTTAAGGCACATAAATAAAAAGTACATAATAATATGAATCAAATCTACTTTCTGTGACCTATCTATGATTTCAAGAATTGAAACTGCAATTCTTAAAAGATACTTACACTTGATTTACTATTAGTATACTATAGACAGAATAGTTTTATAGCATAAATGTTTACAAGGAAAAATTGAAAAAATAATTTAATATTTTTTATAATAATCTCATCTACACAACTTTTGATTTCATTTTGAAAAGATATTTTTTTATCAGCAACACAATTCTTATATACACAATTCCAATATATGTTGTTCACATTCCCTAAAATATAGCGTATTGCTTTATGTTTCAGATCTTACAATTTGATGAATATCCTTCATTGTGCAAAAATAACAACTTTTTGAAATATATATATATATATATATATATATATATATATATATATATATATATATATATATATATATATATATATATATATCAAACAAAATCATCTTTTTCAAAAAAATAATAATATTTGTTTTAAAATTATCTTCGTCATTACGCCTTTTTTGTTTCTAAGAAGGGATGAAACAATCATAATATATATTATTTAAATTTTGAATGTAATTTTTTTAAATAACAAATTTTGTAAAGAAACTTTTTTAATTTCTCCCTTAAGTCTTTAATTAAATAATTTATGTTATCTCCTTAGAGATTAAATGCTTACTTATTTAAGTAAAAAATTTAATCTAAATTATTAGAAAGCTCTCTGTCAAAAACTTTATTTTTGAGCACCATTTAGTGTTGTATTTGTAAGAACTTTTATACGATAGGAATGCTAAAAATTATTATTATTGCTCAAGATAACGTTATTATTGAGTTTAGTTTTTTCAAACTTACCAAAAAAATTTTGGAACCACAAGAGCAAGGAATATTCTACTAAAAAGTGAAGGGAAAAATTTTTTATCATGAGCGCATTTTATTGAATTGATTCTATATTTTTATGTAAAATTATTTAAAAAAAGTTTATACATTTTTTAATTAATTATCATATATATATATATATATATATATATATATATATATATATATATATATATATATATATATATATATATATATATATATATATATATATATATACATGCATGAATGTATGTATGTATATTAAAGAGTTTATAAATTTGGTAAATTATTTTATTAATAAATCAAACCATCGGCTCTTTGTAATCAAATACAAATACAACACTCCGTCAAGAAAAGGACTTCTTGCATTTAAATTATACAATTTTTTAAAGAATGCAAATATTAAATGTGCAGCTTTCAATTTTACCGAATGATTTCACTTTTTGGCCCTCTTCTCCAAAATCACATTGACCAGTGTATATTGAGTTTCTTGTGGGACTTTTTTCTCCAGCTAATTTTAAAGCTTTATATTGTTCATCCGATTCTCGTCGCGCGACCTAATACTTTTCAGTAACTCTTTCTCAATTCTTGACCACGTTACTTTTAAAGTGTTTCAAACAATTAAAAAGTTATTTAAATTAGGCGAACATTTATTTGAGACTTCTTAATGAACCCAGTTGATCACAAAGTGCTTAAAAATATATTCCTAAACTCGTTATTTCTAGTAACACAATCCATTTCTGTTTTTTAGCTAGCGAAGGCAATTTTTTTTTCTTCTTTTGATACGCATTCCGTTAGCTTCCTTGGGATTCAGGCATGAGGATAACATTTATGTAAGAAAAATTATAATTAAAGCATAATTGTTACCATATATAACTGCATAATCTATACAAAAAGCTGTATGTTATTGAAATCGTGAAATATAAAGTTCAATCATAATTTTCAGTTTAAGTTTTAAATGTAACTAATACAAGCAATTTGGAATAGATTAAGATGTTTCAAATAAATTAC
This sequence comes from Latrodectus hesperus, assembly GCA_037975125.1. Taxonomy (NCBI): domain Eukaryota; kingdom Metazoa; phylum Arthropoda; class Arachnida; order Araneae; family Theridiidae; genus Latrodectus; species Latrodectus hesperus. The sequence goes on along the minus strand of CM075859.1, from coordinate 86,167,257 downwards.
TAATTATCTCTGGGTCTTTTTACATCTGGACTGGTAATCTATTTGTATAGGTAGTTTTCTTGAGCCGATTGAAGTCGAATAAATTAGTCAACCACAACGTGGTTTCAAGAACATTTCCAAGCTGATGGGAAGTCAGCTTATTAATAAACTAAACACAATTAGGAAATGAAGTGCTCAAAATTGCTCGGCGAAATTGGCGCAGCATATCCAATTTTGGACCTTGCGCCATAAAACCCAACCAGTACGGCGAAAACTAAATAATGCATGAGCCATAACTATATTTACGAAAATTACATAACAAAAGTAAAATTAACAAAAGAAAATATTCTCCTCTGTGTTTTTTTTTTTTTTTTTTTTACTTATATCTATATTTTCAACAACTAATAAATGACAGTACAGGACCGTACTCCGAAGATCATAAGCTTGAAACTCTTTCTTTGAAAAACATGCCATTTTACGTAGACAACATGTTGCAATTTTACTAACAATGTCTATTTAATTGCCTTTAGTTTTAATCATCAGTTAGAAGATTACATTAATAATTATATACAAAATATTACCAGTACAAATATATTTTAATAATATCTAGAAACAGCTATATTACTTTAAAACTATTAAAAAGTATAGAAATTGATCTATCTGCATGAATGCTATATGCTTCTGGCTTTTAACATAAAACATTCTGTTGCTTTTATCCAGTTACTGACACACAGTCCACAAAGTGTTTTTAAGTATACGAGGAGGAATTTCAACAAAATTGTCCATTCATTTTTTGAATAATCTAAGCAATTCCATGTAAATTACGACAAATATTCATCAAGTCAGTGACGAATAGTCATCGTTTTTTAACATCTGTAATTATACGTAACTTGACTTTTATAACTATGATTTAAAGACGGATCAAAAATTATATTCTTATCATATCTAAAAGATTTAATTGTAATCACTTATCTAATATAAATTAGTTTTGCGAAAGAAAAATATTATTTGAAACTACTAAATTCATATTGATTGGAGATAAATATAAATTTAATAGTTTTAAATAATATGAACTTAAGATATAAATCGATATGTTTTTATATTAAGTGTCAAGTGCTTCATTCATTACTTAAATTGAATGCAGATAAATTAATTTCAGTGACTCTGCATACAGAAAAATTATATATGTGGCACCTTATATGCAAATAAATGAAAAGTTGTCGTAAAATAGGGTTTTAAAATTATAAAATTAACAACTTTAGAAAGATAAAAACTTCAACTAAAGTTTCTTGACAGTTGTTTGCTAATAAAAGCCAAAAGTCGCTCAAGGATAATTCCGGTTTTCTCAAGGGGGAATGTAATGTGCTCATAAATCACCATCTACAAGAAAATGATGATTTTTTAAAAATTATTTTTAGGTAACTGTTAAGGACAATAGCAGTCTCTTCTATATTGGATGTTTCTCCTTTTTCTTATTTATAAGCATTATATAAACTCTCAAGTACAACAGATAATTTAACATTTTTTTCAAATGCTAAATTTTGGCTTAGATAGAATTATTTTTTCTCTTGATTACAGTTGATGTTCACTATCAATTTTTAAGATTTTACATTATGTTTTTGAACACCCTGTTAACTTCTCTCTGTCTCTCTCCTTATAAGTATATATATATATATATATATATATATATATATATATATATATATATATATATATATATATATATATATATATATATATATATATATACGCACGGTGGAAGAAAAGCCTCGTATTTCAGCTAGCTCGGGAGCAACAAGCAGCTCTGTATTTTATGTTTACATAAATTTCATTTTTCATTTCCTACATTTTTTTAAAAACGTTGTCATGCATTATTTAAATAAAACATTAATCAATTATCGTTAAAATAATATCGTCCAGATTTTAAGGAACCATAAAATCTGATGGCATGTCATTTGGGTATCCATGCCCTTTAGATAATAAGAACTTTTTCAGTCATCTTCATAATGAAATGAAATGGATTGCCTATTGCGAAAGAGATCGGCACTTAAAGATAAATGCACTAGACTTACCACTAATATCGAAAAATTATCTATGAATACTTACGATAAAATATAACTGGTAAAGTTCATTCTTTTCAACCCGATGAATTGTGATCAAAACTTAAACTATGGACAGATTATATGTACATGTGATAAAAACTGTATTCCCGAAAAGGAAAAGAAATTTGATGCAATTGCTAATAAGATAGAATGGATTTAAATAAATATTATGCATGTGTTTAAAGTAGGAACGAAAAATAATGGAAACCGAAATTAACAAAACCAATGCAAATCGTAACAGTAAATTGCCACGTTTAGATTTACCCTGATTTTCTGGTAATTTCTTAGAGTGGATTTCTTTTCCCGATACATTTTTATCAATTGTTTATAATAATCCATCATAAAGTAACGTTCAAAAATTACAGTACCGAAAATCATCTTTAAAAGGAGAAACATTAACAATAATTCAAAATATTCATATATTAGATGCAAATTATATTAAAGCTTGGAAATTAGTTGAGGAACGTTTCGAAAATACGGTAGAAATAATTTATTCTACACTCGATAAGTTTTTTAAACAGACAAATGTACCAAGATAAAGCTTCAAGGATTGCGTAGGTTAACAGATATGTATTGGAAGTGATGAATCAGCCAACGGATAAGTGGGATACTGTTCGTGTTTATTTTTTGAGTAGAAAGCTACATTCCGAGTCGTTAAGGGAGTGGCATCAATCACATAAAGATCGTTTGCAGATCAAGGCGTTTGTGGAATTGCGTGCAGCTGCATTGGATTTAGTTTATGTAAATAAATGGGGATAACGCCGAGTCAAAATAAATTTCAATGTCGTAGTAAAATTAACAATATCTTCGCATATAGTTGTTCCTTATAAATGTTTTTTTTTTTTTTTGGCAAAGATCAATTACCGATTTATAAATGTGAGGATTTCATAAAATAGTTACATAACCAGAAAAAAGATTTTCTTGTAAAAAAATAAGTTATGTAAAAATTGCTTAAGGATGAATCATGTAAATCAGCTTGTTATAGTAATGGGAGTAAAAAATAATGTCTAAAACACAATACATTATTGCATATCGATAAAAAGGAAAATACAATTTATAATGTTAAATCGGACCTATAAGTTGATCCAATAATTTCAACTCACTGTTCATTTTTTTTTTTAGATAGTCAAATTTTATTACCCACAACTATGGTTAATGAAATCGATTTTAGCGGTAATTATCAAAAATGTCAAGTTTTAATGTAACTGTAGATTTAATTTCAATGTATAAAAAAACTATGCAATCTGAATTAAGCATTTAAAAAAAAAGTTATTTGTGATTTACATCAGTTTTCAGTAGATACAAAAATGTTAGATTGTTTTGATTCGTTAAAGTTAGCTGATCCGAATTATAATTTTTGGCGAAGCATAGATGTATTTTAGGTGCAGATATTTGTTCAAATATATTTGTTGTATCAAAGCGTAATTGTATCAAAGCGCTTAATGAGTCGATAACTCCAAATGAACCAATTTTCGGTTAGGTTGTCTTTGAAAAAATTACATCATGCATTTTGAAAAAACTCATTGTTCAAGTCCATCAAAGAATTGATGATATAGACTCTTCGATGCAAAAAATCTGGCAAATTGAAGAATTTCCTAATGCGTAATGCGTATATATATATATATATATATATATATATATATATATATATATATATATATATATATATATATATATATATATATATATATATATATATAATGTATATATATATATATATATATATGTAAATATATATATACATTATAATAAGGAATCTACTTATTACATTCCTCATCATTGCATGAAAAATAAATCTAATCTTAAATTCCGAGTAGTATTGTAATCTTCTGTAAAAACTACAAATAATGATTCATTAAATGATAATTTGTTAATTGGACCAAATATTCAGGAACATCTTTTTAATCTTATATTAAGATTGATAGAAAGGAAAACCGAACTAAAAGCAAATATTTTTTAAATATATAGTCAGGTAAGAATTGCTTGGAAACATTCAAATTTTCAGAGAAGCTTTGGAGAATTTCTCCCAAATGTACTAGCACTGATCATCTGGTTACTGTAACTTATGAAACGGCTACAAGCCTTATCTTTCCATTAAATGTCTTCAACAATGAAGGACATGTTCTTCCTTTGGTTGCACAAGCAGTTACGAAGGACTTTTATGTAAATGATCTTGTTTCAGATATAGATACAATAGCATTTGCTGTTAGAAATCAATGCATTATTAAAACAAAAAGGGTTTGAACTAAGAAATTGGTCGTCAAATGAATCATAAGCATTACAAAATGTGAGAAATGATTTGTTGGATATCAATAACTATTAAATTAATTAGACTACACAATTATAAAACATGCAGACAATTCCAAACGTACTATTTTATCTATGTCATCTCAATCATTCGATCCGATGGGTTGAATTTCACCAGTAGCGATTGTTGGCAAAATCATATTCCAAACATTATGGAAAGAAAAAATAAATAGGAATGATTCTTTTCCCGTCACATTTAGAAACCATTTGGAACAAATTTAAAAATATTTTGCATGAGTTAGAAATTGCTTGATATGTTTTAGTCAATGATGCAGTAAGATATGAGCTTCATGGATTCTCAGATGCATTGGAACAATCATACGCTGTTATATATTTAATATATGTAAATAGAAATAGAAACGTTAAAGTAAATTTTATTACTTCTAAATAAAAAGTAGCTCCATTAAAAAAGTTAACACTACCCAAATTAGAAACAGCAGAGCTCATTTGTTAGGCAAATTATTGTTAGCATTAATTTCGGGCTCAAATCTTTCATTTGATAGAACATTCTGTTCGTGTGATTCTACAAGCATTCTCGCTTGGTGAAATTCACTCTCAAATCGATGGAAAACATTCATAGCTAATCGTGTTACACAAATTAACGAATTCTTACCAAATGTGACCTGGAATTGTGACCCAAGTTTAGAAAACTAAACAGATCGCTCCTCTTATTTTATAAGTCCGAGTGAATTTAAAAATCTAAACGTTTCGTGGAAAGGACCACCATTTCCTCAAAAAATTGAATGCATTTTTCAAGAATCCACATATACTGAAGACAACAGAATAGAAATCAAACGTGAAGAAAAAGGATGGAAAGTCTAACTACTCAAACAAAGGAAGAATCTCGTATGTTTGATTTTTTGAAAAATTTTCTTCTCCATCAAAGTTAAAATGAGTGGTTGCATATTGCTTTATTCATTTTTTATTTAGTGAAAATTCTAAACAACTGACAAATAAAAGAAATTTAAGATTTCTTACTGATTTAGAATTTTACACGATTTGCTGTTTTTTGTAAAAGAAACACAAAGGGAAGTTCTCAGTGCAGAATTACAAGCCTTACTGAAATCTAAACCTCTATCAGTGAAAAGTAAACTTTCATTTAATCCAGTGTTACATGAAGGGTTATTAAAAATGTGGAGGGGGGGTAGACTAAGACATGCGAACATTTCTGATTCACCAAAACATCCTGTTCTCTTACATAAAGGACATTTACTAACGAAATTAATCCTTAGAAATATTCACAACATGCTGGTGCTCAATTAATGCAAATATGCGTGCCACAGCATTCCAGGGTTATTTCCTCTAGATCATACGAAATATCATTGTGAATTGTGTAACTTGGAAACGTTACCGAGCTCAAACATCAACGCAACAACTGGGAAATTTATCAGCCTCACGAGTGAATCCATCTCCACCATTTACTCATTGTGGTGTGGACTACTAAAAGCCTTTCTCAGTAAAAATTTCTAGAGTTCTTAGAGCAAAAACTTCTAAAGCATATTTAGCTCTATTCATATCTTTTGCTACGAAATTAGTGCATTTATAACTCGTCAGTGACTTAAGAACTAATTCAATCATCGTTGAGCTCAAACAACTCATCACTAGTTGAAGAAAATGCTCACACATTAATAGTGATTATGGCTCCAATTTCATTGGAGCACACACACACAAATCATAAGTTAAAAGCAAAAATCACATAACTTCTTAAATAACGTGAACTTAATAAGGAATTGTCATATTATTTAAATAAGAATGGAATAGAATGGTATTTCAATTCACCAAGTGCTACGCATATGGGTGGACTTTGAGAATCCAACTTAAAATATGAGGAAAAACAACTTAGAAAAATTACATTCAACGTAACGTTAACCTTTGAAGAATTCTATACAATATTCACACAAATCGAGGCTTGTCTGAATTTCTGTCTTATATTACCAATGTCAGACAAACCAAATGATTTCACAGCATTAAATCCAGGACATTTTATAGCTGGTGATTCTTTAACAGCTACATCTAAACAAGATTACAAAACAACGACGATGAGCTGTCTTTCCAGATTGAAAATAACGTAAAGAATCGTCCAGTACTTCTGGAATCATTACCAAAAGGAATACCTTCTTTAGCTGCAGCAATGATGAAAGTGGAAGGAAGCAAAAGAACGTTTAACTATCTGCGATATTGTCCTCATTGCAGATGACAATCCACCACAAACTAAATAGAAACTTGGTAGAGTCCTACCATTAAAAACTGCATATAGACTGCTGTCAAGATCTGTGACAAAACTTTCAGAAATTTAAATTGACTCTAAGTTCATTAAGTTTTTTAGAAATTCCTGGTTATATACGCAATTTGTCATTTAATCAATAATCATTTTGTCATTTCCTTTCATATTCTGTATGTTTTAATTGAAAGATCTAAAGCTTTCAAAGTGGGTGGCATGGAGTTTCGTCACTTGTATCAGAACAGTAGCTCATGCGCACGGCGAGAGAAAGTTCTCGTTCTTCAAAGAACTCCCTATTTTACATTTAAATAAATTTCATTGTTTTTATTAAAAACGTTGTCGAACATTATTGAAATCAATTATCGTTAAAATTATATCGTGAAGAATTTATCGAACCAATATGTGTGTGTGTGTGTGTGTGTGTGTGTGTGTGTGTGTGTGTGTGTGTGTGTGTGTGTGTGTGTGTGTGTGTGTGTGTGTGTGTGTGTGTGTGTGTGTGTGTGTGTGTGTGTGTGTGTGTGTGTGTGTGTGTGTGTGTGTGTGTGTGTGTGTGAGCTATGGAGTACCTGATGACGCACCTCAACATTATGACATCATCAAGTGCTCTCTGCTTCAACAGCGATCCTGGTGTCAATTGTTAGAAAAAGAACTTGAGATGATAACAGAAGACTGTCTAGTTAAGACGTGTTTTCAACCTTAAAGGTTCCGAAATATAAATATTGTTCTAATAATCCTTTTTTGTAATTATAATTGTAAATAATGTTAAATATACAATAGTTAAAATGCCAATTCGTATTATTAGTGTAATAAACTAATTCCCATGGGGGTCCTGGCCACTTATTTTTATCTCAAATACATTCTTAAGAGATTTATTTATGAAAGTTTTCTACCGACAAGTTGAACAGGGCTTAGTTTCTGCTTTTGATTATTTTCCTGTATTCGCGCTGCTTTGGATTTCTACTTTGAAGAAAGGTGAGTCACTCTTATTTTCAAGATGCTTTTAAGTGATATTACTGAAATCGCACTTGCACTGAAGACTGAAAAAAATGAAAAATCAAACTACACTTCACAAGCTGTGTGTGTTATTTGCCGAAAAAGGTGAAAGATTAAATCGTTCTCGAATAAGAAACTTTCATGGTTTTGATTTCAAAAAAAGCTGATTTAAATTTCAAGTCAGAATTAGTTGATATTATAGCAACTTTTCTATAAGCGAATTAATTTCGATTGCAAATATTTTGAAAATAGATATTAATGGAACACTACCAGAATTGGCCTAATGAATTTTATTATTCCTTACTGATTTGGAGTCTCTTCAAAAAAATGTAAAAAAAAAAAAAAAAAATTGTGAAATAAAATGAGGATGAAACTGAAGCAATTCAGAATTCAACTCAGTCGAATGTGCAAAGCGATAAAGTATCTCTTAATAATAATGGACATAAAGTGCATGATAGTCATATTTCTGATGCTAGCTCTTTTCATACAATATTGCCGTTTAAAATTAATGATATTGATTATTTAGTTCCTAAGTATACTGGGGAGAAAAAGGAAAATGTCAAATTGTGGCTTGAGAAATTTGAAGTGTTTCCTATTTCATTTAATTTATCAGATATTCAAAAATTTATTTTTTGCACAAAAAGCATTAGCGTTGTTATTTATTAAAAGCGATAGCAATATCCATTGCTATTCTGAATTTAAAATTGCTTTAATTTCGGAATTTGGTGAACAAATCAATTCAGCAGAAATTCATGACACATTAAATCGTCGAAAAATTAAACATAAAGAATATTTTTTATTTATGAGAGAAATTGTCAGTCATTCTCAGCTCGATGATATGGCTCCAATTCATTATGTTATGCAAGGCATTAATGATTCCTCCCAGAATAAAGCAATCTTGTATGGTTCCACTATATATATATATATATATATATATATATATATATATATATATATATATATATATATATATATATATATATATATATATATATATATATATATATATATATATATATATATAATTTAGTAGAATTTAAAACAAAATTAAAAATTTATGAAGAAATTCAAAAAGTTGTCAAAAAGTGAAAACTAAAATTCCAGTGGTAGAACAAACAACTCTAAAATTCAAACTCAAACCAAAATTCAGACTACTCAAATTCGATGTTTTATCTGTGGAAAAAAGGGACATAAATCGATTAATTGTAGAGACAAAAATACTGGTTCAAAGTGCTTTCGTTGTAATTCTTTTGGCCATAAAGCCAGTGATAATAAATGTTCCACACCAATAAATAACCATAATTCAACAGTTCGTACTCTTAAAAATCACATCACTTTTTGACAAGACATGCATAAAATAGTTAAAATTTCTGGTATTTTGATAGATGCTCTTATTGATATCGGAAGCCATGCAACTTTATTACGCGAAAATCTGTATCGCCACACTGAATTTTCTGAACTGACTGATTCGCAATTAACACTAAATGGATTTGGTAGCTGTAAAGTACAGCTTCTTGGTTCATTTTAGGCAAATACAGAAATCAATAATGATATTTTCTCTACAACAGTTTATGTTATTTCTCAACATCAGATGAGTTTACCCTTAATTATCGCTGCAGATATAATTACTCAAGAAACATTAACAGTCAATGAAGATGGTATTTCTTTACGTAAATTACAAAATAATAATTTTTTCGTGCATTTAGTTAATGTTGTTGACAACACATCAGACACATTGATTTAAATCCCATACTTGACAAAAAAATGTTAACAAGAAGTATACAATTTAATTAACAACTACAAACCTAATATGACGCGAACAACAGAGATGAAAATGTCTATTATTTTAAAAGATGATATCCCAGTTTGCCAAAGAGCACGTTGAATGTCCATACCAGAAAAAAGAGTTTATATCTAAGTAAATAAATGATTTGTTAAAAGAATGAATAATTAAACCTTCTTTTGTAGCGAATATGCTAGTTTAATTGTTTTGGCAAAAAAGAAAGATAATTCTACACGTTTATGCATTGATTTTCGAAAATTAAATTAGAAAATTATTAAAGATCATTTTCCATACCTCCCATTGAAGATATATAAATCAGTTACAAAGCTCAAAAGTATTCAGTTATTGAATGGCTCCTTTCTTGTGGATATTGACCCTTATTGTACCAAATACACTAGTTTCATTACCCATAACGGACAATACGAGTTCCTTAAAACTCCATTTGGTTTAACAATTGCCCAGCCGCTTTTAATAAATATTTATCTTGTGTTTTTTCAGAATTGATAGCAGATGGTACTTTAATTATGTAAATGGATGATTTTATCATACCGTCTAAAACTGAAGAGGGACTTTTTAAATTGAAACGTGTTCTCGAAACTGCTTCAAATTACGGACTAAATATTAATCTTAAGAAATGAAAATTTTTGCAAAGAAAAGTTGAATTTTTAGGCCATGTTACTGAAAACAATACTATTTCCCATCCTCTTCATCAAAAATAAAAGCAGTAATTAATTTCCCTGAACCTAAAGACGTCAAACACTTGCAATCATTTTTAGGCTTAGCAGGCTACTTTTGAAAATACATTCCAAATTATGCCACTGTTGCCAGACCTCTTAGTGATATAGAATATGGTATCGCCAACAACGAATAGTTGGGGAAGATTGTAACTATACTTATAAATGGCTGCAAAAAGTACCGAATCGGATAAAAAAAAGCAAATAAGAAGATTATTTATTCAGTCGCAAAGAATTGTGACACCTGTAGGCAGAAAGGATGCATCATGTAAATATGTAAAACCTCCATACTTGAGCCAAATACTCAGATGAGCTCCAACTGCTCGAGTATTTGTCAACCCAAAACTGCTAAAAAAATTTGCCATGAAATCTGATCTAATGATTCAAATTTAGGAAATAAAAAAACAAACTTGACTTTTTAAAAATTAATGTGGTGAATATCAACAATAACAGTTGTCTATATTAATAAAAAATTATTTGTGACTGCAGCGAATAGCCTGAGAACAATGGCCATTTACATTCGTGAGGAAATGTGTTTACAGATTTTTTAAAAAAAAATTCATCGTTTTTTGTTGAAATATTATTTAAGTTGAGTTTATTTTTTGTTTGAGAAGGCAGTTAAAAGAGCTGATGGGACAGAGCTCTATAAAAGATATTGGCTTCTTTTTTTAAAAATGAAAACCAGATTATACCATGAATTTTCCGAAAATTTGGAACAATCAATTGTTTGTTGCTTTCAGATCATTCATTTAAGTGACACTAGATGTAAACTTATATTTGGAAAAAATTAAAAATATAAAAAATTTAAATATTTAATTAAAAGTTATTTTGATTTAAAAAAAGTTTTCAATAATTTTCTAAGAATTTATTTCTCAAACAAGAACTTTGGATGAATTATTCCTCAGGGGAGATTTTCCTATCATTTAACTATTTTCTTGAAGAAGCAAAATTATATTGCAATAAATGAAAAATATCTTTTTTTGATTATCAAGAAATTTGTGTTGCATTATTTTCAATAAACTGCTATATATAGTATAATAATATTAAATTATTAATTATTATATCATTTCTGTGTTTCTTCAATCAGGAATACTTCTCAAAATTTTCAATACTTCAAAAAATATGTATTTTAATTATACTATAACGTTCCTACTTCATCTTCTAAATTTTTCAAGTCGTTATTGAGTTTATAAAAAAATTGATTTTTAAAAAATAAAAAACATAAGTAAACAAATGCTGATTTTCTTAAAAAATAAACATAAATTTTATAAATACATGCGTGAGTCTTTTACTCAGAGGCACAGAATGGCCATTTAGGGAATTTTTTCCACTGTTTTACATTTTCATCATAGTTATACACTTTTAAGTTTCTATGATACGCAATGAAAAAATGTTACGATAAGTTATACGTAAATATTCCTTCAAATACCATTAATTTCTCTATCTAACCATTGGTCTAATTTGGAGTTGTTGTTGAACCAGCATGCTTCCCTGTACCAAGCTCTGAGTTGAATCTACCAGTTACACAGTGTACCAAAGTGGAGTCTTCGTAATTTTGAAGCAGGGATCAAGCAGATGACCCCCAATTACTTGATCTACCCCCCCGCAGAGGTACCATTTCACTTTTAGGACATTAAGACCATGCCTCACCTGAAATGCATGTCCTTTGAATCCGGCCGTAAAGTCTTTCTAACGTGTCCCAAGTGCCATCTGCTGCCATTCTCGATTGCTTGGGGCTCACTTTAGAGGATGTTCGCAACAGCCCTCTCCTGGTGCTTGACTTTGCTAGGGTGCATGGAATCAGGGATTTGATCTAGCTGCCGCTAGGTCCTGAAGAATTGGACACAACAACAACAAGACAATGCCCAGTTTAACGTGCCCCAGCAGCCTTCAGCGAACATGACGGATCTTTGGTTAAGCCGGAATTCGAACTCACTACCTTCCGATAATGAGAGCGACGCCCTAACCTACAGGGCCACCGCCGCCCTTATCATTTAGAGTGCTAAATTCCGAGTATTTGAAAAGAAATTGTGGAAGCGCATCAAAGCAAAAATGGCTGCCAAGCATGACTGAGAATTGAAAAGGCACTTCCTTTGGCTGCTTCATTGTTTGTTTGTTTGTTTGTCGCTCAACGGTCATTTTTTGCACACGAGGGCTAATTAGACCGGGACTTACGGTTTAAAGTGGATTCCGAACCACTACAAACATCCATGCCCAAGGTGGGATTCGAACCCACGAACTGTTGAACCGAAGGAAAGAGCGCTAACCATTCGGCTGCCAGTTCGGCAGGCTGCTTCACTAAGCACAGCTAGTATGCTCAGAGAAATAAATTGGGCAGACATCTTAATTTACATTATTTATACCTTGAGAGAAACTCTTTCTTGATTTATATCTGTGTATATACAAGTTTTTAGATTTCATACCTTCCTAGTATAAAGTTTTCTCTCAAAATACTTTTAGAATTAATAAATGATTTAGAATAAATGATTCCTCCAAAAGTTATATTCTTTACACTGGTTTCTTAACCGGAGATTTGAATAATCATCCAAGCAAAGTCTAGGGTGTTTTATGCAAGTAGTGAAATTGACTGATCTCACTACTTGCATAAAACACCCTAGACTGACTGATCTCAAAGTAGTGAAATTAGCCCGTTCTGGGGCCAATTCCTAATCAGCAATTTTGATTTAAAAAGAATTATTCAATTGAATTAAACTTCCGTTAATTCCCTCTAAATGATTTGTCTTCTTATTTCATTATATTATTTTAATTAATCAAGTATTTTCATTTTAACATTTGCTTTTGGGAAAAATATTATTCACAAATTCAACATTGAAATGCATTTATACTTATTACCTATGATAAAATTTTCATTTAAGTAAACCACAATTATTTTTAACTTAGGAATTAAATATCATAAATAGCAAGCAAATATTTTAAGAGCAATTCTGTATGAGAAATTGGAATTAAATTAATATCAGAAATAAAAGTATGATTCTTATAACAACTTTTGTAATACATAAATAGAGCCATCTATTTGAACAGCAACGAGGATCCTCAGAAGCGTGTTCCTTTCGGACACCTGAAGTAGACGCCCAACAGCCTGAAGGAACCCTTCAGCTGCCAGATCACCGTTCACCGGGCGTCGAATCACGCGAAAAGAATTTTAAAAAAATGAATGCAATTTAATTTTTGTGAATAAAGGAAATTTGTGAAAAATAATATGAATTCCCAATACATTTCACTGTTCCTTGAGAATGCTAATCTACGGTATGACAAATTTCGTATCAAATTTGATAGCCGAAAACCACTTAAATATCTTTCCCATATTGCACGCTTATTGCTATCGTTGAAGGCTTTTCATAAATAGTGAGCTGTCTCAAGGCAAGAAATTAGGAAAATATCGGAATCCATCGTGCCAAATATGCATGCAAGAAACAGAAACTCAACAACCATTTCTCAATGCTGATTGAGACAAGAACCCAGAAGAATACCAGAAGGGCGTAATTTTCTTGCTTGTCAGTGGAAAACCCAGCAACCGAAAGTTTTAGTAAGACATGGACCTTGTAAAATCGCTTGAAGTGATTTTTCATAGACAGTGGGCAGTATTTGCAGATAGCAAGGAAGAATACTCGGAAATCTTCCAAATAGATCACGACAGAGTTAAATGTAGGGAGCAGAAACACATCAATCACCCCTTTTCAATTGTTTAATAATAGCTGGGATCGAGCTTGAGACCTTGTACACTGGAAAGCATTGTTTTGCCATTACATCACGGTGAGTCCTTTGTAAATAAATGCATATCGACTATATGAGGCTGACATCACGTAGCAGATAGCTTAAGATAGTCTCTGGCATGTATTTTTCATGGATAATTTCCCATAGATTTAAATTTATAATTTTGTAGGATTCCGACAAAACATGCTTTAAAGCTGCATGACACATGAAAAATGCAATTTTAAAATTTACTTAAATCATTATTAAAAATCATTGATTAAATAATTTCAATTAACATTAATTTTGTTTGCTTGTTTCATTATTAATATATTTAATATAATGTCTTTAATAAATCACTCAACCTTCTTCATTGCATTTATATGCGGTTATGTATTAGAAAGTATTTTTTATATGATTCCTTGTTTTTTGCAAAGGCTCTTATAATGATAAAAATATTTGCGAAAATAATATACATACACCTAGAAGAAAAGATGGCCATTAATAATATTTTCACTGTTTCCAATTTGTAAATTTTAACAGTCATAACAAATACAAATAAATGTATACACTTTAAATGTAAATAGCTATGTCAAGTTTGTCATTTATGTAATTTGTGAGCCATTGTTGCATCTACTCGAATCAATTTCCTTTCATTCGCCCTTTTCAATAAATATGCCACTGATGATGACAGATACATTCAACTTTTCGTTTCTTTCCACAGTGCTCATTTAATTTGCTTTTTAATTTTTTTCATGGCGGGAGCACACGCATTTCTAGAAAATCGAGAGGGATAAAAACAAAAAAAAAAGATATTAAAAGAAAAGAAAAAATCTATTTAACTTTTCATGGCAGAAAAAATCAAATCAATCACACACATGAAATCCATCATAGGCAGAAAAGAATTCATTTATCTTTATTAATCGTTCTTTCAATTAACTTTGAGGGGTGTAAAATAGCTCAAAAAGTAAGTGAAAAATCAGTTATTTCGACAATTAGAACTCGATGAAACTTTCTATTCGTATTGGACACGTAAAGAAGAAAGGTATTTATAATCGGGCAGGGTTGCTTTTCTTTAAGGTGAAAATGATTTCACTCGAAGATTTCTCCGATCGAATCTGATTTTGGTGATGGCCTAAGGACAGTAATCCATTCAGCTGAAGTGATCATCAGTGCTTTTTGGTTTCACACGACTTCAACTGATTGCTTCAAAATGAACGATTATTTCAAAACATTCATAAAAACGCGAGATTTTATTTTCTGGCAGAAAAAAATATTTTCTCTGTGTGACAAACGATATCTTACAGTTGAGTCCATTGGAAGTAAGAATATATTTAATTTCAGGAAAGGACTGTTATTTCATAAATAAAATGAAGTAAAATACTGATGTTTTTAATGAAATTAATTAAAAAGTAAAAAAAAATATGTATATTCCCTAAATAAAATAATATACAAAATTCAATTTCATTTGATATTTTTTATCGATTTTTTTGTATATTTCTTAAATAAAATGATATACAAAAACCCAATTTTATTTGGAAACGCTTTGCATGAAGTTATTGAACTCTGTTTCAACATATAGATTAGCTTTCATTACACTGTATTGCATTATTATTAAAATGTCTTGTAAAAAAACACTAAACAAAGAATGAAACTATGGTGTCTTTCTTTTTATTCTTTGAAGAGAATAAAAAGAAAGACACCGAAAAAATTAATCTTCCGTCGTTCCCTTCAACACATCCCAACAGCATTTCAAAATGTTATAAAGAGCCATAATTGTAAATGCATTGATGACCCTCGTTTCTTGACCTCTGAGCTTTGTTACTTGGGAGCTGAATCTCCTCGTATTCAAATGTTTTTGTAAAAACTTTGTAAGTTTGTTGGGTTGCTTACTGCATACATCAATATTTTTTTAAATTTTAAATATCATATGAAATTATTATTGTATATTATATATTAAAATATAATATATACATGTATATTACGCCATGTTAATATTTGCAATCGAAACAATAGTAAATAACAATATACACGCTTTTTTTGTATTTATTTTTTTTACATTTAGTATAAGCATTATTACGAATTGCCTAATATCGAAACCTTTTTAAGTTCTATTATTAATATTGTATAAATACTGCTAAAAAAACGTATTTCAATGTGCACAACAACCAAAATATTGTAGGTGTGGGGCTTATTAAGGCATCATTTTCGAACGTTTGAATTCCGTCATGTTCACTAAAGGCTAAATATTCGGAATATTCATTAAAAATTAAACATTTGGAAAGTAGTTTCTTTTTTATGAAAAACGAATGAATATTTTATTGAATTGTATTTAGTCAAATACCTTTTGCCATGATTAGCACCAGTAGTAGCATGAGGTTTGTTTTTTCTAGCAAAAAACTTATTCTCAGGGGGCAAAAACGAAATTACTTTATGAATAACATAATAGGTTGTGAACGAATGTCTTCCCAGGGAAATGTGATACTTCTAGGTCAAGTATCAGGAGATCTGCTTGACCTCTGCCTTCTAAGTTACTCTCATCCGGCTGCTAACTGGTAAAGCCCAACTGCAAGCTAGGTACAGAGAAGTACGCTGATGCAACAATAAACCAAAATAAGTAGAAAGAATGTAAAACACAAAGAACTAAATAATTAAACGTATTAATAATGATGAAGTACACATAACTGAAACCTTTCCGTTGTTTATTAATTCAATAAACGATAACCATTTAAACAATTTTGTACGAAAAAAAGCTAAATTTCTTTCGCTTAAATAAGCACTGATCATTGGTTAAATTTGTAAAACATTTCACAAAATTGGAACCAGAGGGAATTTGAACATTCATTGATTTGCATGAATGATCATTAAAATCCTTCAGTGAGAACTCATGGATTTGAATCAGACTTTTCGAATTGTTCAGAAGTCCCAGAAAAACTATTGAAATACTAATTTTTAGTTTTTTCTTTTGAAGCAAATACCTATAGATTTATAAAAACTATGGATTGTTGGATTTTTTTATGTGTTTTTCTAGTATAAAGCTATGACAAAGCTCTTTGGAAATTTTCCCTAAATTTCAACTTTATTGGAACCCTGCAGATGGCGTCACCTCTGTTTTCTCGATAACAGCTTGAAAATGTTGCATGGTTTTTGACATAAAATAAACAGAAAGCGTACATCTTCTTTCGATATAAAATTCATGTGTTGGGAATTCAACCGGAACTACCCGGTAATCCGTCAAATACCAACCGTAAAACCGTCAGGAGCAAGTGAAGCGTAGCAGAGGGGAAACAAAAATTTTAAATATTCAAAACTCCCGAGAACTCCATTTTTCTAATATTGTCACCTGTGGCAAAAATGGCGACAAGTGCGGCTGATTTCTGTTAAATAAAGATTAACAATTTGGCGGGGTTGGCAAAAAATTTAGACAATAAAAGTAATATTCTCTCTCAAAATCTTATTCGATTGAATATGGAAACAAGGAAAAGAAAGAATATACACAAATCATGTATATATATATATATATATATATATATATATATATATATATATATATATATATATATATATATATATATATATATATATATATATATATATATATATATATATATATATATATAATATTCATTCATTAATACAGATAACGAGAATTTTTGTAAATTTTTTATGAAATAATTATACTAAAAACTATTTCCTATTCTAAAAAAATGAAAAAAAATTAAAATGTAAAATTTTGAATCTTAAATTATTTCACTTTTTCCTTATGTTTATTGCGAGACATTCCTTTTTTCCAAATCATTTCTAAAATTATGATTTAAACACGCAAAATTACTTAATATAATGTAAAACTAAAATGATATTTGCCAAAAAGTTTTTTTTCATAATTTATACAAGTTTTTGTACATGGAAAACATTTTATAAATTTGTAAATTTGTTTAGGAATTTGAAACGCCAAAATTTACTCACTATTTGATAATTATCAAAGGATATCCATGGTTTTAATTCTGAAAAATTATAAAGAATATATCATCACTAATCAACATTGAGTTGACTATTGGTTGAATTGTCTTTTCCCTGTAAAATATTTTTTTAAATGTCATTTTTTTATAAAAATTTTATAAACATTTTACCTGATTTTAAAGTATTAAGTTACTCTTAATTGATTTATATATTCTACACTTTAAAATAATTCTAAATTTTTATGTTAGTGCTACATTATGCTAATTTATCATTTAAATTTCAATATCTCACGTTATAGGATAATTGGAATCAAGAGTACTCAAAACATAACTCTAATTGCTCATTTTTAAGGAAATGGCGTGTTGTGAAATCAAAACAAAAACTTAAAATAATATTATTTAGCTTTGAATAGTTTTGAAATTCTGATTCCACAGATTCTTGCGTCATTGAACTAATCACCTATTTTGAAATTTTCAAACTATCTTTTCAAATATATAATGATCTAGCATAAAATTAAGGGTGTTATTCATTACTAAATTATTCACTAATTTTATATTATAATTTTTTTCGTTCCATATATATATATATATATATATATATATATATATATATATATATATATATATATATATATATATATATGTATGTATATAGTATATATATGTGTGTATGTGTGTGTGTGTGTGTGTGTGTGTGTGTGTGTGTGTGTGTGTGTATAATAAGTCAATTTAAAAGTAATAAAGAATATAAAAATACAGAAATATATACTACCTTACCAATGTTCGTATGTATATGTAATGCCTATTCTGGACTGATGGAAACAATGTAATTCAAACAAATCTTTAAAGATGCAATAAAAATATTTAAAAAAAAAACATATTACTAGACTGAGATGCAAAGGAGAGTGCATTTTTACCAACAACTAAACGTAAGATATGTATTTTTTTTAAGAAGGTCGAAAAATAAAATCGAACGGTTTAGTTGAATAGTTCATTCATAAGTAAACAAGCGAAGACTGGAAAGTTCTGAGGCAGTGAATCCATTCTGTAATCCAATTCACAGAGTGTAGAGGGTTCGAATCCTGTTGGTAAGCGTTGCCTGAATGCGGTCTTCCAAGAAGGCAATTCTTATCACACTAGTAGTACATTACATCAACTATTGAAGTTAAGTATTTCCCGAAGAAGAACGCCATGGAACACATATTCACAGACATAGCCTTTTATTTTTTGGTGAGAAGGAAATATGAGTTCTCTGTGATGTGTTCACTTTATAATATATTATTCTCTTCATTAAGGGGTCGGTTTCTGCAAGTTGAATACATTAAATAGTAATCGATGTTATGAATTTCAGATCACTCTCATCACTTCCTATATCAGCTTGAAACACTCTGAGGACGTGATGCGTTTTACTGAATGCACAACCCCTGCTAGCGTGCTCAAAAAGCATTATTTTCCTTGGCTTTTGATAACAACTCTTACAAACAACGACAACTCCAGGGATCGCCGAGCCATCGCCAAGTTTAAGAACAGGGACTCATTAATTATGAGAAAGCGCAGAACCGTGGAACTCCGAAATGCTTTACTTATTTATAGGGAAGACTGAATTTTGATCATACCGTAATCTTCCTTCTACCTGTAGAACTTCGTATGCTGGGCTATATTGTTGGCGTTGAATGCTGTTCTTTGAAGGAAAGTTTATTCAAGGATTTAAATTAGAATGATGTTAAATAAATATATTTGATAAATAAAAACAGAATTATTTATTTCCATGCACCTTGTATGGTATTTGTTGATTCTTACGAACGAGTAAAGTCATTTCTTGTGTAAAAATAGTTTTTGCTCAACTATAAATAATTTAATAATCAAATGCAAACAAAAATATTAGTCTGCATTTAGGTTTTCACGAGTTCTCTTCTTCAATACATATGTTAAAGTAGACAACACTTCCAAGCTTCTCCCACATTTAAACGCTTTAGTTTTTTGAGCGAAATCAAAACATTTCAAAAGTTGAAGCATAAAAAATTATTTATTCTTTTAATAATATTATTTATGAAGTTAAAGAGAATTCTGAATTATTATTTAATTAATTATTTATGAAGAAAATTGTCATTTGAGGATCCAAATCAGAATTCTGAGTTGGTTCTCAAATACATTTTAAATTATTGTCACAAGACAGATCACATAACAGTCATCATTTAAGAGAAAAAAAGTAAAACAAAGTAGTTACTGTTTGTATACTGACTTCAATATTTCAGTGAAAAGCAAAAATATTTCAGATAGATAATGATTGACTTGATTATTATTAATGAAAACACAAACCAATAGATATTAAGCATTAGAGCTGGTATTAGATTGCCAGAATTCGATTCCAGCTGAAAACATTGCGCCTATTTTTTCAAATACAAAAGAACACTACTTATATCAGAATTTAATGTTTTATATTTCTAAATTTAAAAAAATTATATAACCTACATAGTTTTTCAGACATAAAAGGCTATATCAGTCTACATCTATCTCGTGTTTTTATATTTCGTAATAAAAACTATTTTTAAATGCAAAATCCTTCACGTTCTAAAATTTTCAAAAAATGAATTGAACTTTATTGACTAAATGTGGGTATTGAATTAAATTAAGAAATATCTTTATTTTAAAGGCAGAAAAATGTATTTTTAAACTAAATTATATTTCAAGGCATAAAAAGCAATCTTTTACAATGTATCTCGTTTTTTATTTTTATTTACATTAAAAACTAAACTATTTAAATTATAGTATGTATATATATTTTTGTATTATGATGTACTTTAAAGAGGTTTATAAGTTCCTTAAAAAAAGACTTCAAACAATTATAAATTGCATATTGGGAAATTTTGTTGTCTGACAATTGTTCAGAAATACAAAAGGATGTTAAAAATGAATCTAAGAAAGAAGTGATTTTTAATTGATTGCTCTGATCAAATTAGCTTAAATACGAATAAACAGGAAAAATAATTTTATAAAAATGCAAGTTGGAAGGACTTCATTTTGGTCGAGAATCTAAGATAGAAATAGCTGCCAATGCTGATTATTTTGTTATCGCTTCTTTTTGAAAATATCTCTCTAAATTGTGTAACTTTATTAAATTTATTAAACATTTATTTTCTAAATTTTTCTGTAAAATAAACATTTTTCTCTATAAAAAGAGCATAGTAATTAGATTTTTCTAGAGTTTCACACAACCATTATTGAATTGAAATTCCAGTAGAAGATGAATATGGAGCAGCCCCCATAGGATAATAAGTGGTAACTGCATCAACGGCTGAGCTGGAGTGTCAATCTAGTCGCGAGATTTGATCAATCCTCGGGAACTGTGATCAAAAGACGTCGCTTTTATGGAATTTTTTGATGCATGGTGCCTTTCAAGAGTTATTGTTTCAGAATGTCAAAAAAATCTTTCGTTGGCTTGAAATATAATTTTGTAATTGGTTGCGTTATGCAATTTGTGTCACTTGGTTCAAAATTTCCATTATCAATTTAGACATGAACGATGGATATTTACTGCTTTACGAGATCTTAAAATATTACATCGTTTATAAGTTGCTATGCTTTCAGATGAAACAAAATATCGATTTTTGATTATTGTGGAAAAAATTGTATCGATGCTGAATGAGCTAATATTCTTTATACAAAAGGGAATTTTTTACATATAATATTTATATTATCTAGTTTATTAGTAAAATTTACTCATAATATATAAATATAAATTTTAAAAATCAAAAATCAATTTCAATCAAAATTATTTGTTATCAGTATTAGAAAAGAATCTGATAAGACAACTAAAAAGAAGAGGAAAGGATTTAAATGGTAATTTTTCTGTAGATCATTAAAATTTAAATAAAACGGAATCTCTTGTATTATTTGCTGAAGATATACTAGCATATTAAGATTGATAAATGACGCTGTTCATATCAATTTAGATAAATCTTCTCTTTTGATAAAGTCCTGACTTATGATATACATGTCATGTAAATGAAAAATGCAATAAATGACTAATTATCCATGAAATTGAGAGGTGCAGTTTTCGTGGATAATCCACAATATTATGAAAAGAGAAAACAAATTTATAGAAATATGCATTTAGACAATTTAAACTCAACAGCTTTGATAAACATACATATTAAGAGGTAAATAACAGATTTATTCACAATTGACTTTTTATCGGAAAATCAGTCAAAAAATCCACCATTTTCATTCAAACATTTTTTTTAATTAGAGATTGAAATATCTTGTAGAATTTAAACTTCGTCCTGTACAACATAACAGAACATAAGAGGGAGAATACTACAGAATGAACACTGTTCAAAAGCAATTAAACCGAAAAATGTTTCTCAGATAAGATGAATTGAATAATCTGATTTTAGATAGATTAAATCTCGCCTAAATTATTCTAATTTTAACGTTGATGCAAATTTAGAGAAATGTGTTGTTTGTATCAGAAAAGTGTAAAAAACTCCCTCACATTAATTCAAATCGTGCTGATTATCATAAATAATTTTTATATACAGATAATTGTAGTAAATCAAGTTTTATACAAAAAATTGCATTAAAAATATTTGACAAAAATGAAATCAGAAGAATGCAAGAACTCATTTTGCCGTATTTCAAATATCTATGCCTTTCAATCATTTATTTGCATCCACCTATCAAAAGATGTTACGAGAATATGTATTCCAAAAACTTCTGTATGCTTTTATAACATAGTTCACTCAAAATTAACTAATTAAAATGAAATCTGTATGGATAAAATGAATTCCTCCTTCAAAAAGGAATTCAGAAATAAATGAATTGTAGTTATAAGCACAGCATACTGATAATTTTTTAATCATAGAATTTGTGTACATATATTTTTCTCAGAAAAAATACCATTTATTTTGTGGCGGATCGCTCAGGAATTTGCATACAAATTTAGGAATATTACAGGAAAATTGAATCAACTATATGTAATAAATTGATGACTTTATAAATTTATTATATATATAGATGATAACACTCGAATAAAAATAACTAATAATTTTGTTTTGTATAGTCGATATAGAAACAGAAAGCTAAAATGAAGCCTATAAATGCGTTTACATCAATCCCATGAATTTTCTTCAAATAAATTATCATACTTAATGTATGATATCTAAAGAATATACTTCATTTAGTCTTCTATCGTTTATTAAAAAAGACTTTTTTGAGAATAAAGTGCAAGTACAAATTACATTGCAAAAGGAATCCAATATCTGGAAAATAATTTTTACCTCTTCTTTGGAAAATGGAGATGTGGTGAATACTTCATGAATTTTGTTATGTGCTTTCCCTCTATAAATTGTCTTACAAAATGACTCTAAAATTTTATAAATAAGACATATATGTGCGTGTGAGTGTGTTTATATATATATAAATATATAGATACATAGATAGATAGATAATATACATATATATCTGTGGGTATACGTGTATACAAATTAAAAATAAGACAGAAAATGGAGACAATTAAGCAGTTATTTTTCTTTCAGATTGTGAATAACATAATAATTAGGGCATAGCTGAAAAGGCTTTTAAATTCCAATATCTTTATATTCTTTCTTTAGCTTTCTTTAAAGCATTGTTCGTAATTTAATATTTGGCAAGTTTTTTTTCTTTTTTTAGCCACTTTTATAGAGCCTAAGCGATTCAAGTGGAAAAACACTTTCCTCCAACTGCCAAAACTTTGGAAACGATCCAATCAAAAGAAGGAGCGATCGTACTCAGAAAAGTAAATCATATTCTGTCACTCTCTTATGTTAGAAAATCTAAGAGAATTTTAGGGTTTTTTTTTATTTATTTTTTTTGTTAAATTCTTCAGTGAGGTTGATAAATAAAGTATGCTAAATTTTCAAGCTGTGAAAAGATTCCTAGAAAAACATTTCAGTTCCGTTAAATTGTAGCACTTTGCGTCTCAATACAGCATATTTGAATATGAATTTAAAAAAAGTATTTTATAGCCTACAAGTTTAACATTGTAATTTACAACGATGAAATTTATATTAGATGTTTATAAGTTGAGTTTATATATTTTAAAATAATTGGATAAGGGCAAAAACTTAATTCACAAAGAAAATTTTTGAAGTAAAAATATTAAAAACGTTATCTATAGTGAATAATTTAGCATATATTTGTGATTCAATTTTACTAAAATTTACACATATATTTTTCATATATGTCAGATACTTTTCCTAAATATTTAATTTCATAAAATAGTTACAAATTTTTTCAAAAGCCACTCCATTAATTAACACTAAAAGAAAAATAATCAAAATACATTTATTTCAATTAGAAAGTTATTTGACAAAAGAGAATTAAATAAGTAGTTTATACATTTAATTTTATACACAAATCCTTCTTTTTCAGGTAACCCTGTAATGCGATGAAAAATAAATTATCATTGAATAATTGTTATAATTAAATGTTAATTTTGTTATTAACAAAGTAACAATTTAAATAAATTTTTTCTGAAACAAGTCACGGTAGTTTCAAAAACATTTTAAGGTAAATTTACTTTGATAAAAATAACAATAAATGACACATTGCCATTTATTTCAACAAATAAAAATAAGTTTCCTTTTATATTTACTGTTTCACCCGTACTTTAAATTTTAATAAACAATAGTATTAAATCAATACGTTTAAGTCTTTATATTGTTATTCATATAATTGCAAAATAATCTCAAAATGCAACGCGTTGGGAAATTAGTCAGCCTATTTAGGTAGTTGAGATTTCAAAATACTAAATATTATAAAAACCAACATTAATCTTGAAAGCAGTTACTGTAATGAGGGCATTTAAGTGTGTAATCTGAATTTTGCTGCATAAAAATGAAAATAAAATTCTACTCAATTAAAGCAATAATTTATATATCAGAGTCATCTCATAAAAATTCTCACCCATGATTGAAAGCAAATGAACGAAACCTTGCTTTGTCACGGCTATACTGTTTTCCCTCCTGTCAATGAATGTTATATCAGTATGATAATAACAGATAATTGGTGCCTGAGATTACGTTAAAAATAGATAACAAACCGATAAAATTACTTTTTACTTCTAGTGGAAGCTTGATAAGAATTAGAACAGTGCAAATCGATAGATAACCAGAGACATTTCGTCGGCACACTATAATTTTTCATAGCATTTATCCTTATTTCCAATTCAAAACGTTGACGATTTCCAATTACATAATTCAACTTTTGAACTGAAATTAGTTGCACACAGAAAGTAAAAAATCCTGAAGGGAGTCGGCAATGGTATTCATGAGGCTCTATAATTATACTCATTATGCTGCTTTCATGGCGTGCTCCCCCCCATATCACTCTCTTAGTTTTAGAGTGAGGGTTGGAACACAGGCATGGGAACCGCCAATCAGCAACTTGCACAGTGCATGACCCCCAGCAAAGGTTACTGCGTAGGCTCCCCGGGAAGATCGTAGCCAGATACTGTGAGGGACTCACATTTTTTGTCAGAAACTTTGTGGATATTTCCTTGAGTTCCTCCTGCTCTCAATTATGTGCGTTTTTATAAATCAAAGTAGTTTTGGGACATATTCAACCAATTTGGTTCAATTATAAAATTTCAATTCACAAATTTGTTGAACAGATTTTCAACAAAATTTACTAAATTTCATTCTGAAATAAGACTTTTATGTATATTATGTTGCTATAACTATAATCGCATTTTTACAGTTAAAGTATTTTCTGTTTTTAATTTTGTCTTTCAATTGTAAATAATTTAAGAAAATATTATTTTAAACTTTGTGGATATTTCCTTGAGTTCCTCCAGCTCTCAATTGTTTGCGTTTTTATAAATCAAAGTAGTTTTGGGACATATTCAACCAATTTGGTTCAATTATAAAATTTCAATTCACAAATTTGTTGAACAGATTTTCAATAAAATTTAGTAAATTTTATTCTGCAATAAGACTTTTATGTATATTATGTTGTTATAACTATAATCGCATTTTTACAGTTAAAGTATTTTCTGTTTTTAATTTTGTCTTTCAATTATAACTAATTTAAGAGAACATTATTTTATAAATCTATGAATTTAATAAAGATT
The DNA here is from genome assembly GCA_037975125.1 of Latrodectus hesperus. NCBI lineage: Eukaryota > Metazoa > Arthropoda > Arachnida > Araneae > Theridiidae > Latrodectus > Latrodectus hesperus. Next base: position 86,141,358 of record CM075859.1, on the reverse strand, counting down.
GCTTTCAATAAACGCATGTCTAAATAAACAACAACCATATACAGAAAAGCAAAGTGGATATTTTAAATAAGTAATTTTTTTAATTGGATGGAAAAAATTAAAGTAATTCTATTTAGGAGAGAGAGAGAGAGAGAAAGACGTGTTATTTTTTTTCCCTATATCAATTTATTTTAAAATATTCAGCGAAAATTTACGATTTTCAACTGCATTCGAAATCAATACTCTAACTTTACAAGGAAAGGAAATTTTAATTAGAAATTTTCAGCTTTTGAAAATTGTTATATATACATATTAAAAACTGTATGTATAAAATAAACAAAGTAATATGTAAATATTTCAACTATTTATTTTATTTGATTTATTATTAGTGTTTCAAAATAATATTTTGGTCATGTTTTTATAAGATATTTTCTAGCCATAAACTTAAGAAATAGAGATATTTTGTGGTTTTTTTAGGAATCACAGGCTTTAATTGAGAACTCTTTGATTTAACAAAATTCTGAAAATTGAAGAATTTAATCACTATTACTTGGTAAATGATGAAAAATATTTTATGATTATCACTTCAAAATTAACTTCTATGTGAGAGTGTTTTCAAGAATTAAAAATATTAAAGAATTTAAAAATGTTTTACTGAAAAATTCTTTGAAAAATCTTATCTTTGACATCAATGTTTTTATAAATGTAATTATTTATACAAGTTTTGAATCTAACAAAATGATTCTTCATTTAAGCTAAATTCAGTTTAACAATTTTACTGCTAATTCATAGAAATAGTTCAAATCAAAATTTCAAATAAAAGGTTACAGACTGAAAACTTTTGAAAAAGTTATATTATTAAAAAAATAGAATACTTTTACGGCATTTAAAAGTGCTAAGTATTTACTTTGCCATAAATTTTAAAAAATTCATCAGCTTTTGCTTTATTATTTAAGTAGATATTATTTAAGTAGATATAATTGATTTTATTTTCTGGTATGATTTTGCCCACCATCTAGGAAAAATTCTCCAAATGTAAAGGCCCAGCAGATATTCAAATGCTTTGCAGCTACCTTCGGTTGTTAAGTTATTCACTTAGCTACATAAGACATTTTGTCAGAAAAGCGTTTTTATTCTATCTCTGTAGATAGAAGGAGCATTCAATTATTTTCAAGGAAAAGTGTTACATCATTAAATAGCATATACATAGACACACATAAACATTTACGTGAAAATTTGTTCGTTAATGAGCCCTGAATTTGCTAATTACATTTCAATCACTCTCCAAATATACAATAAATAAATCCAAAAAAAAAAAGAATTTATATTACAAAAGTGTATTTGAAGATAAATTTCTCTCTGTTTCATATCGTATTAGACCAGTAACGAAAGCTTTCGAAAGCAACAATGCATAAAATTCTATGACTGTTTTCCCCTGATTTTAGTCAGGATATATTTTAATGGAGAATAAAAACCAATTAATAAAAGAAAGAGGGGTGCAATAGAAAATGAAGTAGAGAAAAATTACAATCCTTTAACTTAAGTATATGAATGTAATATTTTTTATCAGAATTTTTTAAAAATCTCTCAAAATTCCCTAATATAAAAAAACTATCAAAATTTTAAACGTAATTATAAATATTCAATTTTCAGATAATATTAGTTACTTATAGTTATAATATTATTTACTTATTATATAATATAATATTATTTATTTATATTAGTTAAAATACTAGTTATATGCTTTCCAGTAAAAATGTTTGTCTGAAACTGTACAGTTGAAAAATATAAAACGCATCCATTAACAATGTAAAAATGTTCCTACTTTAATTTGTGAGGGATACAGAATTCATTAAAGACATGGAAACAGATCTATCGCGGGAAGATGATGCTTTTGGCAGTTTAGTTTTAATATGTATATCCTTTTTCGATTAGGTTGGAACATAGTTTAAATTCTGTTGCTCTTCTGGTAATCAAAAAATATAAAAATTAATTAAAAATTGCTAAATCATGTTTTCTTAGTCGTAATTTCTGCAAATTAATCTAAAAATAGCATTTTACTCAATTTTAATTTAATTTTATAACAATATTATTAAACGCATAACATAATTCATTTATTGTTAAATATTCCTTTTAACAAAAATTCTACCATAAGAACATTTCTTGCAGTAATGATAAGAAGTGATTGCATTTAAAGAATGGTAATCGGTATTGTTTACATTTTTGACTACATTTTTTGGTAAATGGAATTATTTACATTTTTGACTGCATTTTTTGGTAAACGGAACCGTTTTAAAAACTTATAATTTTTGCATCTACATATTTTTACTTTTTTTTCCTGGAATGTGTTTAAGAGTTAAGATATTCCAAATTTTAGAACGTGAAACATATTTCTCATTATTAAATTTGTCTTAAAAAGATATATGTTTAGAATTCTGTTTACCAATAAATATGACATTAATACACATCTTGTCTCTTAGTTTTTCTTCAAATATTCTATTATAAATGATTATAGTTTGAAGGAAGCAAGGCATACTTGAAGTCGGGCTGTCAAGATGATAGATGCGAAAAGACCCCTCTCTCTTGCAGAAAAAGTATTCCTTTTTTTCAATTTGTTTCCTTTCACATTTCAAGCATTGGCTGGCAATTGAAATCGTTTGATAAAAAGTAGGCCCTTGAAAAAAAATCAGTTTTATAAAACTTAACTGTGATTTTGGTGGAAATCTCTTCCTTTCGACAATTTAATTTTTTCATTAAAACTAGCAGGCAAGTCATTTTTTATTCATTGCCCTTGTATTTCTTTCTTAAAAGGTTAATTAAATTCTTTCCTATATTTGCACGTGAGAAATATAATGAGTATATGCATAACATATTCTTTGAATATAATCCGTTTTCTAAAAAAAAATAATCAAGTTAATCAACAGTTGTTTCTTGGAAATAATTCTACAATTCTTAATTGATGTACTGATCCTGTGATAAATCTTTAACCGTCATTAAATTTTCGTAATCAGTTTCGAAGGTTTCCACAATTAGCTTACAATTTAAAATAAATAATTTTTCCATTTCCAAGAAAATTTGAAAGATTTAAACTTTAGGAATGTATTAATTTAAAATTTCTTTTTATTGGCCGTCATTTTCTCGTCTATTATTTTTCATAATGATGGATTCTTTTCTCTCGTTTTGACTATTTTTCGTTTCTCTTAATGCTGATTTGTTTTGACGAAATAATTTTGATTAAAGCATTTTGTACTCTTAGTGTTTTACTGCTGATCAGGAAAGGGATCCATTTTTATTTACTAACAGAGCAAATGGAAGAAAATTCCCTGTAGGGAAATAAAATCTTGAATATTATAAGATAAGAACTGCATTCAATGGTAACTTTTAGAAAATCAGACTGAGTTTGAAAAATAGCCTTAGTAGAATGAGTACAATTTTTGCAAACATAGGTAGAATTTCTTGTTAAAATAATATACATACATAAATGTAATATTATTATAATTCTTTTCTTTCAAATTTGATATCAGTTCTACATATCTAATTACGTAATTTAAACATCCTTAAGGCTTTCTTTTTCTATATGATTTCTGTAAGCCTGATCATAATTAGAAGTAAGTCACACCCTCACACTCAATATATAGCCCAATTATTTTAATTTAACATTCTCTAAAATTTCTCGTGCTGACATTCTAGTTGATATTAAACTGGGAATCTTACAATGTGATTGAAACATATGCTTGCAACAATATATATTTTGTGAACATCAGTTAACGCGTCATGTATAATAATATAACCCGATGGATAAAATTTATTTTATACCAAATAAAATTATACAAAAGATCTGCAGAATTATATTTCTTATTAATTAAAAGAGTGGAATTCCGAGAATACAGAAATGTATATCAATAGATAGATATGCATACTAATCACATAGTATTGAAATGAATTTAATGTAACTAATATATTTGCATAAAAAATTTGCAAAACATAAAACTCTTCTACATTTACTTCCCTAATTGTTAAAAACCTACGCAATTGAGTTAACTTTCATCTGATTAATTTTTTAAGCAAAGGGAATTTCAATAAAAATTTTGCATGAGAGTGTTTCATAACTATTTTTTCATTACTTTTACAATTACATAAAAAAAATATAAATTATGTATGTACGAGACTATACAAACGTGAAATATTTAAATGAAGCTTCAAATAAATAGTAAAATATTTAATAATGTTTCAATTGCATTCTTTTGACACCTTTTTAATCGATAATATTTTGCAGCTAATTGTGGACACTCTAAAAGATAGTCTTCTAGTGATTGATACAAGGGAAATGTAGAAATTTGAGAGGAAACAGCGGGCGTCATTAATCTGCTGTGCAGATTTCGCTCTTCAAGCGTTCCTTTTTTTTAAGAAAAAAATGTCCTCGAAGTAACTCCAGTGAGTCGCTCTCGTCATTAAGCTCCGGAGTCACTTATTTTTAGAGCATCCGACTCAGCTTCCCACGTGGAGTCATTACAAAGCTATGCTGCTTCTCAGGATTCTGCAGCAGAAATGTAATCATGTGTTTCATCACCATTGCTCATACTATCGCATCGGGAATGCTTGAACACGACATCCATTGCCGTCCTCTCAGGTATCCATCAAGGGCTCTTAGCAATCCATCTGCGCACTTTCTCCTATAAAGCTTTGACTGTCATCGTTCTGTAAAGGTGGACAGCAATATAAATCCGTCAATCACTGATTTAACTCTTACTTCAATTGGTGTGTACTGTCAATATATAGCAAAATAAGTTGGAAAACGAGGAATATTAAAATATATGAAACAATTCTGTATTAAACAAACTTTATTCTATGGTGTCCAGCTAAATTTTCAATGATTTTTTGATTAATTTTTATAATTATATACTTATTTGAGAAATATTTTCAAGATTAAATAATTTAAAATAAGGAGACTTTTGTGTAAATTAACTTTAAAAGCAAGTATAATGAATTCTATCTATCCCTAATAATCAATTAAATGTTAAAAAAAATCAACACCTGGGTAACTTTACTGCTTGCTTTCTAATGACTAATATTGAACATATATATAGTATGAGATATAATATATGATTATATATTTATAGCCGAAAAAGTAATTTTAAACAAAATTCACTTATTTTAATTTAAATTGGTCTAAAAAATAATTGGTCTTATTATTAAATTTTTATTAAATACCAATTATTATTAAATCGGTCTATTTTCAATATGAAGGTAAATCATGACTAAAAACAAATACTTTTATAATTTTTTAAAAAAAATTTGCTATCATAATCATCATACTTACAATTAATCTACAATTTTTTTTTAATTAATTGGTAATGAAAATTTTAAACTGTGTATTTGACATAATATTTGGACGTAATAAAAAAAATCAAATGTCAATGAAAAAGTCAATTTATCCTGTTTATCTCTAATATATTCACTTTTTCGTTTCATAACGTAATAATAGTCATACTATAAGCATTCAGGAATTAATGTACATATCACATTATATTGTATGCTTCATTGGTTATGAAAGATAGCAATAAATCATAAAATAATTAAACTGTATCGTGGAGAACACTCCTTTGCACATATAATGATTCTAAAAAATACTTTTTTAATTTAATCAAAAATTTCAGCAATCAATTTGTATTGTTCTCACAAAATATTTTACCAAACTTATTTAAATTTAGATAAATAGTGAGTCATAAAAAAGAAATAGATTAGTTTATTGGAATAGTATTTCCATATCCACATTTTTCTCCCAAGCAGTTACTTAAGCAAATAAATATATTTGCCTTGATTCTTATAAAAGATCTGAAACCCAGACTCATAAATTTAAAATTAAAAAATCTTTTGTGAAGGCTTAGATTTAATGAGTATTTTCATTGAGTTTTTTTTCAGTAAAGAAATGAATAAAAGATACGTATTAATTTATATCTGGAATTAAAGTAAGGACTAGTTTAATATTTTTTTATACATTTATTTATTTACTTTTGCTCCCGAATAATCTCACGTAAATCTCCGTGAGACAATTAGAATTGATTCCTGAGACGCAGCAATTTCATTACAAATACTTTAATGGGCTCCCCTTAACAGGTTCGTTGAATCCGCTTCTGTATTTCCCGTTTCCTAATCCATTCCGCAAACAAAGCGGCAGCATCGGGGAAAGGGACTGCTTAAAGCACCATAAATCTCCCGGAAGGAAGCGTTTAAGCGGTTGCTTAGGTGAGTGAGTTGCCACCTAATACTTTCATAGATGACGGGCCCTTTAATTTATAGTTGGGTTGAGACAAGGTCATTCGTCTGAGGTGTTCAACTCAGGCCAGTTTATAAAAGTCTAACCTTGGTGACGTGAATAATGATTCTGTGCCTCCCATGATTGGCTCTTAATCGCTCACCAAATGGGATTAAAGAAGGGAGACAAATTGCCCCATATTTCATTCTGTTCTCATTAAGACTTGGCGAATCGCCAGTGACGACGACAAGATGTTCATCGAATACGGAGAGGATCATCTGTTGCATAAACTTAACAGATAAATTGTGTTTTTATAAATAAAACACGTAACAAAAAATTCTGGTAATTAGCTTGAACGGCAATATTTTATGCATCGACATTTGAATAAGGATGTAGTCTGGCGTAAATTTATTAGTGTAAACATGCGCGGAAATTTATGTATATACATAAAAACACACACACACACACATGATTTTGCAGTGAATGACTTCTCCTGGGCGCCTATACATACCGGAAATACGGAGGGGGCAACACAGAAACGACAGATACACACACATGATGGATTGACGTGACTTCGTCTAGGTAATCAATCTTTTGGAAGACGGTTGTGAATTAAAATACATATGGAACTTAAGAATAAACTTGTTTGATGTGAAGGGAAGAGAAAGTTTTTAGATAAATTACACGATTGCTCCGAGTGTAGCTAGAAAATACTGCAACGACAAGTTGCGAATAAATAAAATGGAACATTCAATATCCTATTTTCTAAGATTATAAAAATAACAAGGGATTGTGAATTTCATAATTGAAAAACAATCGAATTGTTTTTAAGAAACTCTCTTAAATTGTTACAAATACAGCAGAAAATATTTTGGGAGGTTATAATATAGAATTTCAAAAAAAAAAAAATGGAAAAATATTTTTTCAGTTGTCACATTAATGTAACTTTATTTACCCAAGTAATTTATTATTTACGTTCTTGGAAGACGTATTGTAGGAAATAACATTATTTCTGCGATACATTGCTGGCCAGTATCAAAAAAGTTTTAAGTTATGGTTTTTCTCAAAAATTTTTAAAATGCGTCCTTAGATCTTGCTTAAATTAGAATCACAGATATTGCACGAACTGATCTGGTATTGATAACGGATCGGTCTAGATAATTTTTGGTTGAACGTCCCAAGACCAATGACGTTGACCCGAGTATTTCTTATCCGATAATTAAGTAATACGCAGTTTAAGAAAGAGTATTTTGTAAAATATTTATGTAATCCATAAATGTAATGATTTTATTTAAAATTTCTGAAAGGAAATTTGCGATACATTTTTATTTGAAACACTGGAATAACATGTTTTAAAATAAATTAGTGTTAAAAATATATTAATATATTCTCTTTCAATGCTTATATAAAAATAACCCAATTTTTAGTCCAATTAATAATATTGGTACTGATGTAATCTACGGAAAAAATGTCTCTTTGTAAAAATGAGTTGCTCAAGCATAAATACAATATATTTATTGTTCATAATGGGTGATCCCATTTATAAATTACTGAAAATTTGAACTAATAGAGATTACTTGTAGGCTAACGCCTAATAGTAGATCAGATGACAGGTATTTGAAAATCTACAGTGTATAGATTAACAGGAGGAATATTTCATAGATAATGAGTTATTTTCCAATATGACAGAGGAGGAAACCCTGTAAATTCCAGAATATAGGTACATTGGAATTAAAATGCAGCAGTTACCTCTAATTGTTCCCCAATATCAAAAATCGCACTTAAAACTTTCCACTCTAAAGAATAGGCCATTTGTTAATCGGCCCATAATTAGTCAGAATTCTAATACAAATTCAATTAAATCTGTTGGTAGTTTCCATTATTGTGTTGCTCAACCGTAGGTCGTATGAACGTTTTTATTAATCCTTAATTTTATTTTTTGATTTATTTTGTTGATCTCTTCTCCTCTGCGAAATCAATAATGAAATTATGATTAATGAATACACTTTTCTGTTTCAGATATTTAATCAGTTTCTCTAGATTTTCAGACATAACTATCCTACAGGAAAATAGAATATTAGTTCAGGGGCTTCGTAAATCGAACGCAATCTAACTATTTATGTAATGCAATTTCAGCTCTTTTGACACAAAGACACAACTAAACATATTTATCTATAAGTTTTGCCAAATATCACATCACAATTGCATCGCATTTTTAATGGCAGTTCAATTCTTGCATCTACTCAACTGTGAATTAATTTAATGGAACTGCAAAACATTGGCATTGGTAAATAAACTTTGTGATTAGATGTTTATTACCTTTTATTGAGTGAAGTAGGTATTTTTGATCTCAAAATCTCATCATATAACATATCATCAACTCGTCATATAACATTAAAAAGTGGCCTGCCATCCACCGTCAAAACTTGAATTACATATTATTGAATGTTATGAATCAGATTTTTTACTAAGTAATTTAATGAAATCTTTTTAATTACAGAATAATTCTGATTTCCGTTTTCTATAATGTCATTTGAACCAACCTATTTATGCATCACATTTGATACAGCTGTTGATATGCCATTTTCCTGTGAGTGAGGCAGTATTTGAAGCTTGATGCATGAAGCGATATTGACCCTTCAGTTATTTCATTAATTACACTGCTGACCCTCCCCCCCAAATGCAACACTGAAGACAACACGCAAATCATAATCATCCATTTGTAAGATGAGGAATGTATATCATGATGAGATATGCATATCATTTGAAGCTCATACACACTTTATCAACTACTCTAGAGCTACAAGTGCTATATAAAAAGAAAGGAGATATAGCTGATTTTATGTACGGAAATTTTTTTCATTAACAGTGCTTACCATCAGCCATTATTCAACAGAATAATGCTCAATCACACAGAGCACGCAATGTTTAAGAGCTGTTCTTTACTCATCGAATTGAATCGCCCTCTTAGCCTGCTTATTCTCCCGATTTGTCACCAACCAAAAACATGTGGTCCATAATTGCCCAACAACTGGCTCGGGATACAACACCTCTGATACACCAGATTATCTTTCGTAATTGTGGAAGTCACATGGACTGCTGTATTTCAAATAATCTTTTATTCTATGCCGAGGGATGTGATAATGGTTATAGCCAACAATGGCGGCTAAAGGAACAACTGATTTTTTCATCATCTCCACTTCAGAAAAAGCAAAATTTTCAATCATTTAATGTTTGCATAACGTGTTATCTACCTAATAAATTTTGTTGGGAAATCTCTGGTTTTATTTGTTGTTGCATTTTTGACGCCAGCACACACACAGTGCATTTTTTCCATGTTATTGGCAATAACGTATTTTACAGCGTTAGTTTTAATGCGTTAATGTGCTTCTTGTTAATTTATTTATAACATGTATTATATTATACTTGATAATTATTGAATAATATTGAATCTTGAAAGGAAGTTGAAGTTCACTTACTGATATATGTTATTAATTAATGCATATTAATTAATTGATTAATAACTGAAGGTTGAAGATAACACTTGACAATGGAAACTATTTAATTTTCGTGTTAGATATTCATTAATAGATGTTTTTCATACAAGATGATATTCATCTAGCGAGTAAATATTTTTTATAGTTAATATATAAGCATATATAAGTTGGAACAAATGCACAGACAATGAGTAAAACAACTTTTCCTTGCATTAACAATATATAACTTTTAAAATATTATTCATAACGATGTTTTTGTATAGCTGCACGACAAAAAATTCTCGAATCTGAAATTACTCGATGAATCGATCTAGATCTTTTAGAAATATTTATAATGCAAAGCATTACAGAATATTTGTTGAAAAATATATAATAATGTATAATTATCATTAAAACAAGAATAAATTAAGATATCAGAAATGATGCCAGTGTTAAGTATAAATTTTGAATATAATCCGATGTATATGATTCATCAAAATACCATAAGCATCATTAATAAAATTTTGTGACTGATGACAGTATAATTAAAATTAATTAAGAGGCATGCTTAGAGTGTGAGAGCTATATCAATTCTTTAAAAGAACTAAAGAATTCAGTAAATAACTGAACCACTATTAAGACATTTAATTAATTTGCAATATTAAAACTATCTTTCCTTTTAAAGTACAAATAATCTCAGGAAATTTTCCTGTGTTCACCCTAAGCTAAATTTCGAATAATTGCTTCGATCTATTTTTCTTAGATACTAGAAGAAGAAGAAAAACCTTATTAAATCTGTTGCTACATGTTTTAATAATAAACATGAAGTATGAAATTTATCACTTCAGAGCTATCCATAACATATAGTGATCTTTTAAATAGCTGAATGAAAATGTAACGCATGTAATAAATGGAGAACTGGGTTATTCCAAAACGACAAATTTTACTTATTAGAATTCCTCTTAAGGATTCCATTTGAGGGAAAATCATTAACAGTAATCCTTTTCCTTTAAGGAATTGGTGAAATCATAGGTCAAATTTAGTTGGCGGCAATGGAAAGAAAAAATGAAAAATAAAAAATAAAAAAAAATTCCCCAACGGACAGCGGTCATCAGCTGGCCATTGACAGTGACGCATCGCTCCCTGGACTTTCTGACTGTTGATCGGCTTGTCTCCATAGCAACTGCAACTAAAACACCACCATTTCAGAGATGCAGAAATTCAAGGCAGGAAAAAGTCGATAGAATTAAAGTAATTTACGGTCATTTTGATTCTTTAATGTTTTCAGTCACTTTCGAAAGAGATGAAATTTTCAATTGCGTAAATATCATTATAAGCTTCAATAGATGAGAAAAATTATTCTTATAGCTGAAAACTTATCTTTTTATCTAAAAAGCTCCCTTTTAAAATTAACCCCAAAGTGATAGCGTAAATGTTACCTTCTTCGCCTTATATGGTATTATTCTCAAGCATTCAGACTCTAGCCGTTCAAATTCGTCATTGAAAGGAATCCCAACTAAATGTTTAAGTTCTATTTGCTCAATATGAGGGACGTTTATTCATTAATAAATATTTGAAAGAAATCTTGAATGACTTCATATAAGATTAATATTCTAATAAAAAATACTTATTTTATCTGATAAATATATCAAGACTGTTACATTTATTTGAATTTAGTGTTACTGAGTTACAAGAAAAATGAATAAAATATAAATTCACAATATTAGTTGTAATAAAAGTTTAGTAAACTGAAAAATAATAGGTTACACATGAATGTAAACATAAAAGGCTAAATGTATAGAATAAACGCAATTAAGTGACAGTAACATAAATTAAAAACAATGTAAAAGGAAATGTTATCGTTGTTAAAAAAAAATTTAAATACAACACATTTTTCAGTGATTCTGATTCTATTGTGGTCGTGATACTATTAATCGTAATGCAGCTTAATAAGTTAGAGCAATTGTGGAAAGTAATTGACTAGTTAATTATCAATGTATTGGCGATATGATTTTGTTTTCAACAAAGTATTTATAATCTAAATGTTTAAAAATGGAAATTAAGTTTCAAATTATCTTTTGCTCAAGAATACAAAAAATATTTTTAAAAAAATCTCATAATAAACAGTGTCATTTTTCAAATACTCAAAGTTATATTTATATTACTAGGAATATTTGAAATGCAATTTTTTTTTTTACAAGAATACATTAAGCGAATAACGTTAGTTTTAATTTGGCATCTTACTAATATTGCATTTTTTCATAACTTTAAGTAAATTATATTTATTAACTATAAAAGAGCAAAGTGATGAAAAGATATTTCCAAGAAAGTAGAAATTTATTTTGAGAGGTGAAAAATTATTTCTGTAAATCTTATTTCTTTGAAAAACATTGATTTAATGAATAAAACGAGGCTCATTATATGTTATATTTAAAATAATTTACTAAGAATTTGAAATGTTAAATAAAAATTACAAAATAGGTTTTACCTCTAATAATCAAGTTTAGCCTTCCAAAAATACTTGATTATTAGCAGTAAAATCAAATCAATTCACTTATAATGAGTAATTTACAATATTTTCTTTGCGATAATGCTCACAAATTGCTCATTATAAATGAACAAACTTGTTTTAAATTAAAACAAAAATATCAGGGCATCAATTCATGTATATTTTATTTCAAATTTACTTTAAAATTATTCTAGGCCACAAAATAAAATTTCAAGAATTCAATTTATTTTGCCCTGGGTTTCTGCTATATAAATGTTTTTGAATGTAATTTGTCGTGAGTATTTTATTGACAGTATAGCAGTAAGAAAAAAGGAAACATTTTTATATTTTGTTTTATTAATGAATTATGAGATGAAAGTATATAAATAGAGAATCTTAGATATTCTTTTAAAGTGCTTCGGAAGAAATGAATTCGACTAATCTGAAGGAGAAAACTAATCCACCGATAATCTTGGATTACAGGCGATTTTACTGGAAATACCTTCCCCCATTAGTTACGCTTCGTCTGTAAGGATTCCATGTGGTATCATAAGGGTTCCGTTGAAATGGATGGACACCCGATGGCTTTTAAATGAGTCTCCAAAGCCATCAACTTTCTGCTGCTAACCCCCACGCCTGCGTACTTAAAGCCTTGACTCTGCGGGTGACCATTGTCCAGGAAAAGAACGGATGGTTCCTTTGAAGGTCAATCTACTGGATGATGGATATATATTAATGAGGTTAAAATGACCAACTTAAGCCTCCGTTCAAAAGTTGCCTTCTGTCAAATGTAGTTACCCCTCGCAGATGTTTACTAGCTCTAGTAGTCATGAAGATACTCACACTCGTGTATGTAATTAAGAGCAGTGAGTCTATAAACCAGCAGAAAAATAAAAGATGGGCATAGACGATTTTAACTAAATAAATACAGTTTTTTAGCACAATTAAGGTGAAAATTCTGATCTACTTATTTTTTTAAATAATGAATATTGTTTCTCACATTAAAACCGTTTTAGTTAATAATATATTAATTTTTAAAAGTGAGATAAAATTCGGAACTTCCTTGAATAAAAAATTATTCGAAGGAAACTAGAATTTTCTTACAGAAATAGTGAAATTAAAAGCAGAAAACTCTAAGATAAATTAAAAAATCTTAGAATAAGTGAAAGGTATTAGATATAAAAAGAAGGTCTTCATGACAACTCGCTATTACTAGAAGCATAAATTAATCCTTTTAAGTTATGATTCACAGAATTAGAAACACAATTTTTGAAGAAGTAAAATAGCTTTTAAAAAAACATGGCGTTTATTTATTTTTTTGAAAGATTTTTTAGAAATATAGATTCTCTTCCACAATCAGGGAGATGGTATTCTCAAAAGTAAAAAAATTCTTTTCACGCGCTGAAGGAAATTTTTTTAGAAATAGGAAAATTATAGTTACTACAAATAAGCAGTTGCTGAAGTTATATGTATGGATTTCCAATTTTTGCCATAAATTAAAAAATGTTAGAATAAGTGAAAGGTATTAGAAATAAAAAGAAAGTCTTCATGACAACTCGCTATTACCAGAAGCATAAATTAATCCTTTTAAGTTATGATTCACAGAATTAGAAACACAATTTTTGAAGAAGTAAAATAGCTTTTAAAAAAACATGGCGTTTATTTATTTTTTTAAAAGATTTTTTAGAAATATAGATTCTCTTCCACAATCAGGGAGATGGTATTCTCAAAAGTAAAAAAATTCTTTTCACGCGCTGAAGGAAAAATTTTTAGAAATAGGTAAATTATAGTTATTACAAATAAGCAGTTGCTGAAGTTATATATATGGATTTCCGATTTTTGCCATGTCTTTGGCGATAGTTAAAGTAGTAAATCCTAAAAAAAATAGAAAGGCAATTTTCTCCCCTGCTTCAGCTAAGAATCTCTCTAATTTCTCTCATAAATCACTTGATAATAAAATAAATAAAATAAGATTGAAATGGATTATAATTATCATCCAAAACAATTATCAAGAAGCAACCTATTTCCTTATTCCAACGACACCTTGACTACGTACCCTTTGAGGCATCACGTGGACGTTCCAGAAGCGACTGCGGCCCCTTAAAGAAGCTAATGAGTTGAGAGAAAGGAAAGAACAGATGGATTTGAAAGCTTTCACAATGCGCAGTTCCCCGGAACACCTGCCTTTGGCAAACACGTTCTCCTGATAAGATTTATGACACAAATCATTTCAATCGAGCAGTCTTTAAAATTGCAAAAGGGTGATAATTCCTCCCTTCGAAAGCTGAATTTTTAGTAGAGAAAGAGTTAACATTTTTCATCTATCTCGCAAGCATCTCTAGTGGGTGGAAGTAGAAGGGGAAGCAAAAGTGGAATTCCCAAATGACGAGGGAATGTTTCATTCATCATGTTCCCGCATTGAGGTTTCCAAGTTTCATGCTGATATCGTAACTAATGGTTTCGGGTTGTAGCCTGAAGATACCGATACCTTCCAAATTCAAATTTGTCATACGCTCCTTCAAAAGGTTCACACAATAACAAGCATTTCAAATAATGAAACATCTGAATGTATATAAAGGGCTTTTCTAACATTTCTTTCGGATTTCAGTATGTGGGCTATGATCTTCCTCGAGAAAATGATTGATATGAACCATGGGGTAGTATTTGCCTTGATCACGTCAATTCTGGGTGGTCTTTTTAGTCCTGAAGATAATACTACAGTTTAATCACCGGTTTAATCCCTCTTTGTTTATAATATACATATTTGTATAAATTAGATTTCCTTCAAGATTATTTTAGCCAATTTTTACAGTCAACATTACTGAAAGAAATAAAAAAAACTCTTTTTGAAAGAGATAAACATAAATATTTGAAATCAAAATAGAATAATAAAACGTTACAATAAATTGTAACTATTCAGTTTCTCGAGAATGTAATATAGGAAGTAAAAAATATATGAATTTCCCCATTACACTGCCTACATTAATTGTCTAAGAAATTATTTTTATTTAGTCCAATGTGCATTCATTCCACATAAATTATATTTGTGAGTCAAATGTAAAAAGCCTGAGAAATACGTGCATAAAAGTGCAATTAGATTTCAAACATTTTTATACATAGAGTTGGATATTTACTTTTGAGAAGACAAAAATTTTATTTATCCCTCAATTATTTTGCATGTAACTTTTCATTTAAAACATTTGTATTTGAATTATGAGCGATTTTTATGATATAGGTTATCATTAACCAGCTTAATATATATTAGCAGAAACGTAAACATAATATATTTATAGACTTTGTCGCAAAAAAAATTCAAGAAAAGTAATCAGAGATTATTTAACGCTCTCATATGAAATACATGTCAAATGGAATAAAATATTTTTCAAATAAATAACAACAGTTTTCAAAGTGGATGGTCTCAAATTCAATCCTTGCCATTGTTAACAAAAAAAATGGGAGTGATATTGCTACTTTACCAATTCTTTTGAAGAGAACATAATATGAAAAGCTTTTTGGAGAAATCGATATAAATTTTTTTTATCTAATTTTGTCCATGGAAGAGCTGTGGTTGATTGGATAAAATTCAAAGTGATTTTCATTACATCTGAAAAAAAAATTGTATCTCAAGTCAGTGGAATTTCTTAATTAAGTCATAGGTGAATATTTTTTTTATCTTTTATTAAATCTGATTTTAAAATTTTCCTTAACGAATTGATTTTTATTGATTTGTTTTTTGTTGACATTTTTGCTTGCTTTTTAAAATTTCTTCAATTTTTCTGAAGTTTTTTTGTCTGAGCAATACAAAAAAGCAACAATTTATAACTTGATTTAAGAAAGAAATTATAATATTCATCTTTAATTTTTTCTTTCATAATGTTGAAGAGATTTTTAGCGCAGAAGAGATTATATTTAATCATTTCTTATCGGAGTTTATATCATGTTTAGGTACTAAGTTTAAGCGAAGATGGTTGGAAGAAGGAACTATGGAATATTTGTGCAGGGTGTCGGTTCAGCTAAAGTAACGTCAGCAGGCGTGGATCGACGCGTCATACGGGAGGTGGTGGTGGCCCTGCAAAGCACCGGTGATACACCCCTAAATTCAGAGGGTACCCTTTATCAGCAGGATAATGCTCGACCACACATTGCTTGCATCTGCAAGCATATCCTGCAACCCCTTGCAGCTGATTCCCTGGCCACCATGCTCACCAAATCTTTCACCAATCGATCACGTTCAGTATATGATTGAACTCCATTTGCAGACCCTACCACTGCCTCCTTCAGAAGACGCACTTTAACAAATGGTTAACAGGAAATGAAGAGCCATTCTTCACAGGACGCCATCCGTACTCTCATTGACTTTGTGTCTTGACGTGCTGCTTCGTGTATCGCCGTACACGGTGGTCCTACATCCTACTGACTCGACCCTGTACTAGCTTTGTATTATGCCCATCATTTCAAATTACAGATCTCTTATTGCTCGTTACTGTCTCTCTCTATTTGCCAAGCTTCATCACTTTCTGACAACTCATTCTTGGTGCTGCATTTTCAATGTAGGTATTTGTGTCTTGTAAGGAAATAAATATAATTTGCAGTAAAACGTGGCGTATCTTAATAGAGTTCATCTTGAGACAAACTTAGATCTTGATTAGGGTTTTATAATGCGTTTTTTTGCTTAGAGAATTTAGTATTTATCATATCGTATAAATCATTCGTATATATATATATATATATATATATATATATATATATATATATATATATATATATATATATATATATACTGATTCTTGCTCTTATAATTAAGGCTTATTGTATAATTAATTTTCTTCACTTCGTCAGGACTTTTTCTCATAACACTACCAAGTTGTTTATTGGAATCTTAAACAATATTCTACAGCAATATTTCTGGATTTTATAAAAGGTTTCAAACAATGAACCATAAAATACATTTGTTTTTAATAAACTACATATTTTCATAATAGTTTTCTCGGCTCCTATAAAAATTACCTACATTTAATATTAAAGTTCTCATAAAGATGATAAAAAAATATTTTTGGCAATGATTTTGATTTTGAAAACTTATTGAAAAAATTAGTGTATGTTGAATTTCAAAGATTATATAAACTGAGATTGTTAAATATATATATATATATATATATATATATATATATATATATATATATATATATATATATATATATATATATATATATATATATATATATATAAGGGAGAGACTACGTTATTTAAATATGAAAAACTATCGAATAGTTTTATTCTACTTCTGGTCTGCTTAATAAGGTCTGTTTTAGAAAAATTGCTTTTAAGGGTATTTATTTTTTAAATCTCAGCAATGATCAGGCTGAAGCTGAAAAGAATTGTTTGGTTCATATTGACGTTTCAAGAATTTTTAAGCATTTTCCTCTAATAAGAATTTTTTTAAAACTGGAATTATTAAAACGTTTCACTGAGGTAAAGAAAATAGCATTTAAATATTAAAAAAATGTTTTGCTATTTTTTAGTATGTATAACGGACAAATAATCGTTATTTGTATCACAGGATTTTTATAAATAAAAAAGATCGAAAGAATCCCTTGAACCTTGCAGTTACTTATAAATCTAATTTAATTTTAGAGCATTTGCATGATGTTACTCGTTAATGAATCGACATGTGTGTATGTGTTTTGAAAATATTACTCTCTTCTAAATGAATTAAAGAATAAAAATAATTTTATTTATCTTTGTGTGTTGATATATTTCTATATCACACAGAGTAATATTTAAAGAAATTACGAATGCTCAGATTTTTCAACATTTCTCACCATATTTTACACTGGATATTTAATTGCATTTACTTTTAAGTATTAGTCTTTAAAAAAATTAATGAAAACTAAACATTACTTTTTAAGCGATTGTGTATTAATACATCCTATATACATTGATAATTTCTGGTAATTCTAAATTACAAACTTTCTTTTAAAGTCACTTGTATCTTCATAAAATACTGAGTATAAAATAATTTTATTAAATAAGTAATCAAATGAAACAAAGCAAAGCGACAGATTTAGATCGATTTTTGTAAATTTTGCGCTGCCAAATGAAATGTTAGAAAAACATTCAAGAAAACCGAATAATAACAACGAAATTCATAAAAATTTTCATGAATGTTAAACTCAAGAAACGACTGACATGTAAAAATATTAAAAATACATCATGTAAATTTTCGATAGTCATAAAGATATCTTTGAGAAATTCAAAATGTTGATCGTTTATTTATAGTATGAACATTAAATAATCTTTGAAAAACATGTTCCCATACCTGGAACAACGTATATTTCTTACAAAGAATACTTTATTCAGTAGTTGTTACAAAATATGAGCCAAACTATTCTTATGCTATAAAATAGCTATAATATCTGAAGTGTAATCACACACACATTTGGAATCTACAAAATAAACAATTTAGGGAAGGAGAGTTTCTGCAAAATGAAGCGCCCAATAGGAAGGCGGCGGATAAATATTGCGTGATGCAGTGCGGGCTCTGCGTTGCCATTTATTATCATAGAGTCCCTACTAATTTAATGGGGATTCAAGACAGGCAGGAAACGAGAGAAAAAAATTCACTAAGGCTGCAATTTTCACTCGCTCTGTGATTAAGGCTTAGAAATCTGAATGTGTATTATTTGCTTCAAGAATTACAAGATAACCCCTCTTATTCAACATTCGTAGAAAAATAAGTACTCTCGATCTCAAGAGCAACCATTTTGGTATGTCACGGAATCCTGAATAGCACCTCACGTGAAGAATCTTGAAATAGATTTGCATTGAGTGGTGCGCATTTCATAAGGGTTTTAAGAATATCGTATAGATAGTTTTGTTTGTGTAAAAAGTTCTCACTCGGCTTCTAACCATCAAAAGAATATTATTGTTCTAACTATGCATAGTTGTTAATTGAAATACTAATCGGAGAAAATTCATTCACAACTGAAAATGTTCGATATAAAACTCAAAATTATTTATCTTTATCTATTAGTAAAAATAGACTGCTCAAATTCTCAAAATAAGCCAACGTAAAATTGCTTTCACATAAACATATCATATTGTCGAATTAAGGTAAGATCAAGAACTTCATTACACAAGGGATGCAAATTTCTCATTAGTTGATTTCGCGACTTTAGATTTTTAATCATAATGAAAAAACTGAGTTCTTTTAAAAATAATCTACTAGATTAACAGACATTTGAATATAATTATTGTCATTGCTCCTTATTTTAAGAATACAATAGATAAAGCTATATCACAAAAATTTTCATTATTGGAAAGTTACAGATAGCAATATGCTTTTTGCAGAGTCACCAATCTATCTGTAATCGTAAGAACAATCTTTTAAATTAACACTGCTTAACAGAGGATTTTTTTGCAAGGTTACATTCAGTCACTTGTTAAAGTTTAAAATACTATAGTTTTACACATTAGTCTAAAATGCCTACCCTTAAAATAAGGCATCACAAAATTAGTGATATCAAGAAAAAAAAAAACGCAAGCAGAATATAGGGAGACTTACCTACAGTACGCAATAAAAATGTTACAGAAAGATTTAAAATGTTACAGAAGAAATTACCAGACAATTATCGTATTATAGAAATTACCTCATACATAAAATGAACAAATTGGATACATCACTTTCGTACAATTCTTATTAAGATCTTTTTTTATCTTTACATTAAGATCATATTAAGTAACTTTAATATAAAGTATGATATCTTCTAGGAGCAATAAACCATATACAAAGATGAATGATGCTGTAAATGAGGCAGCTAGATCATCTATGTCTTCTTGAATCATCTTAAACATGTTCGATATGATTTGGGCCTGGTAATCGAATTGGTCAAGCCAAGTTCTGATTTGCTTGTGGCTCAAGATAAACATCCACGATGCAAACTCCGTGAGGTGTCATCGTGTGAGAGGAAATCACACATTTTCAGGATTAAGGATGTACATAAGCATGAAGGATGCCATCACTCACGGGAAGACGTGTAGGTCTGTGCATCAACACAAAGAGTTACCACTTCAATCAGAGATATTAGCTGATCCATATGAATCGCTTTTACGGATGATAATATAACTTTCAGATTCTCTTCCAATCAAAGAACGCCCCTCTGTAACTAAGCCGGAACTCATTTATGAAGAGAACAACTCTGCTTTAATCAGCTATCCACTGACACGTTGAAGAGCTCACCTAAGACATTTTCTCCAGTGGAGTGGCGTAGGTGAAACGAAAATTGTTGGTAGCCTCATGAAGCCTTCTTGCATGGCTGACATTGATTACTATTGCTTGTAGCTGGGAGTTCAAATGAAATTCTGTGGCATCGTGAACTTAACGACGAATATCGGCGCTCGAGGCGTATAGCTGACTGAATTTCTTGGCTGATGAATCCTTCATTAGAAATAGTTACCAAAGTCTGAGAACCACAGAAGGAATAGCACTTCTGTCTCGTTCATTGTTTTGCCTTCTAATAGTTTTTCATCGAAGTTCTGGTAAATTATGGCCGAGTTAGTAGTTGAATGGTTATTGTTCTTGCCTTTTCCGTTCAACACTTTATGAGTTCGAATCCCACCTTGAGAAAACCGAAAAATTGTCTATCCTAGAATTCTTGATGTCGCGTCATCCTAACAATCTACGGCTGTTGTTAAAGCGTGTAAACTGATATCCGGGAGGATTTTTTTATTAGGTAAATGACATGAGAGGATACCCAGGAAATTCTCGAGCACCCTTTCCAACAGACATGTATGAAAAAAAAAAAAAAAAACAGAAGCGCAATATTCATTTTCAGTAGTTTAACCATGCCTGAAATAAAACCCGATATCTTTCTACCAGAATAAGGCTGCTGAGAGCCGAATAACGCAACTATTCGGGTCAGGGTGAACCCTATCCCAGATTTTTCAATGTTTTTTTTTTTTTTTTTTTTTATCAATGTTAACACAAAAAAACTTACAGTTTTGCTCTTATCATTGCAATTTTATTACTCTGGAGAATAACGTTTTCCAATTGCGGCATTACTATCTCAAATATATATCCAGTTTTATTTTTCAGCGCCTCTTTGAAAATGGTGTTAACATTTTCAAATTTTATACAGACTGGTGTGTTTTTGAAATAGTTGTTGCTTTATGATTTCTTCTTTAATTTTTTTTAGATAAATGTATGTGATAAAGCTAGAATCTCGTTTGAAATGACTTCATATTTTGAAAATGTTTTTTTGCATATGCAAGGAATGTTTGATGCAAGCATTAAATTTTGAAAAATATATATATAAAATAATGAATATATAAGATGTGTGTAAGAAAGGTAGGGAAAGTTTAGGGAAAATATCCAATAATATTTTTAATTCAACATTGCAACACAATAATATTATTTGCATTTCAAAAATAAGTTCTGTTCTCTGTACAACTGACTCAAATTTGAATGAAAATTCATAAAAGAGCAAATTTTTTTTCGTGATTTTTTTTTCGAAATAAAACGAAGACGTATTTATTTCAAAAAAGATTTCTTTGTTTCATTTGAATTTTATTTATTACTTGTTT